>CM050173.1:16132132-16577132 GCA_027410445.1 Discoglossus pictus | reverse complement strand
ATAATGAAGGCCTGAGGACCAGATATGGCCGCCTGCTGCTTTCTGTGATCCACCTTCTTCCAGGGACCGGCGACAGTTTAAAACTTGGGATATCATAAATTCCAAAGTTTTTAGTTATTTCATAACTTTAGAGCCATGTATATGTAAATTAATATATACAAATAGAATATTATTTTTAATCCATCCCGACCGCTCTCTGGCCGAAAACAATCTGCTCCTCCATAATAAACAAGGTTGTAAAGTTTCCACACACACACAGACAGACAGACAGACAGACAGACAGACAGACAGACAGACAGACAGACACAGACAGACAGACAGACACACACACAGACACACACACACACAGAGACAGACACACACACACACACACAGAGACAGACACACAGACAGAGACAGACACACAGACAGAGACAGACACACAGACAGAGACAGACACACAGACAGAGACAGACACACACAAACACACACAAAGGAAAGTAAATACATACTTCTTGACAATTCCATGCTGCTGGGTTTTCAGCAAAGTTACAGATGCGAAGCTCGGAGTAATTTTGGATTCTTTTTAGCCACTGAACAGCCATCTTTTGGTCGGTTACCCAATTCAGCCCATTCAAGTAATGGTCACTGAAAGAAGTCAAGAAGAGAATAGTTAGGATAGAAAATCAAGCAGTGTTTGAATGTGTAATATTGACATTAAAGGGACATACACACACACTTTTACTAGGTTAAATACCTCAAAGTGATGATATAAAGTTTACACTCCATTTACTTTTCAGAAGTCTCCATAGTTAGAGATTCTCATCTTTTTTTCTCGCTTTCTTACGTTGAACAGTTGTGACTTTGCAGTTTTAGGTACTGGTAGGGTGAAGCCCTTGTGTGTATGTGTCTAACATATGGCAATGGCAGTGTGAGGACACTTTGTGTGAGTGTGGGCTTAAGCCACAGCGGTTCAACACATCAGCCCTCATGAGAAAGGAGAGTAGGAAAGAGGGAGGCTACAGAAAGAGAAACGGTTACTATGGGGATTTCTTAAAAGTAATATTTACATTTAATATCACAATTACATTAAGGAAGGTGAACACATTTATCTAAAAAGTTAAATATGTAAAAACGCTAGTGAATATTAGTCATATAAACTATATTCAGACTATGACTTGAGAGTGGTGCTTTAGTATCTAAGACTATAGTAAGCCCAATTGGGAAACCTAGTGCTCCTTGAAAAAAAAACTAACTAATATCCTGTCTAAGAATACTAGACTGCTTATATATGAAGTAACTTTCAATAGATATCCTGGAAATTAATAGTCAATTGACAATACCTCCCTTTTATTATCTAGCATTGTCAAGTTTTTTAGAACTTTTCTCCAAGAATGTGTTAAGTATTATAGTCCCAGTTATAATAAAGCACTAATAGTTTCCATTGTGCGCATGCGCTAGGACAGCGTTACACACAACAGAAACTATAGAAGCAATGCTCAGCGTGTGGCGTTAGCGAGTGCTTGCTTTGCGCGCCAAAAATCGCATACGCCCATTACACATCAATGTGCGGCACTATCTGCGCAGTGCACGCTGGAGTGGGTGGTTGGGAAGACAGAGAGACACGGGGAGAGGCAGAGGGGACGGGGAGGGAGAGTGGATGGGGAGGGGACATATGCGAGGGCTGCAGTTTCTGGCAAGGAGCGCCTTTGGCGCTCCTTGCGCTGCTGATGAGCGCCGTAGGTGCTTATCCCTACGACGGGACTTACACCGCAAAATTTACGGACTTAGCAGCCACAAATACGAGCCGCGGGACTTAGAAAAAAAAATTTACGCTCGCAAAAATACGACCTTAGCGCCTGTAATTAAGACACTAGAGATGTCGTTTTACCAATTCCATTGACTATTATAGTCTCTTTAAAAAAATTTAGAATAATTGTAAACAAAAAAAATTAAGATGTAGTGGATTGAATAAAAAGACGCTGGAGTACTCCTGTTTCTTCATTTGTATTGCAAGTTTACAAGTTCCTTACAATAATCCATATTGTCTTTTTGCAGCCAGTTAAGGAGATTATTGACCTAATATTGAGATGGGAATTCCTACTGTAAATGAGAAGTGGTGGATCAAGGGAAGACTTGGCTTCTCTGTAGGGCAGCTTTACGGCGGGTTAACAACATTTCATGTCATTTTTGTTCTTTGATATACTTGTTCCTGTATTTTTAGGTACTTTTTCCAACTGTAGAGAGCAATATGGAGTCCCTTCTCCAAATACCAGTGTTGCCAAGTCTAAGACATGTTCAATGTAGAACACTAGAGGGTGCAGTATAGCCAATTATCTCATTCAGTCATATACTTGTCTACAGTTTGATTTAGTTATGTTAAACCAAATATATATTTGTCTTTAAATACATACATAACTGCCTGGCGGGCTACGTCCATATGGACAACCAAGAGTCGGACACAACTGGGAGGAGTGAACAATTTGTTGTATAGTTCAGCAAATTTCCTTACCCAGCTTTTATATCGGCAGATGCAAGGATTTCCTTGGCGGAAATATTCACAAGAGGCTCCTCCGTATTCACAGCAAACAATCGCACTGTAGGATTTTTCGTTCCTGACTTGGAAGAAAACGAATAAATAAATGGTTACTTTAAAAAGGTTCCTTCGGTTATGAAAAACAAAATAAATATTTTAAAATCCTAACTTAAAGTGACTCATCACTATGCAGAATAAAATATTCACTTAGTATTTGTTTTTATGTTCTGTAGTTTTAGCTCTGAAAGTCCTCAGTGTCATATTATCTTGGCATTATCTCTAGTTTAGTCATACTACCGACAGATTGAGCGTATGGGGAGAAGCTCTTAAATCCTGCAGGTCTATAAATTACAAGTTCCCTTTAAATGCTTATATACTATTCAATGCAATAATACATTTCAGATTTATGTTTTTCCTGTGGGACTATATCTGGAAAAAACAAATGAAAAACCTGCTGTACAGCAAATGAATAAGTCCTATGTATAGACCACGGCAAGATCTCTTATAGAAACACACATGTGCTCTGCACCATCGGTTAGAAGGTGGAAAATCATGTGAAAAATGTGTTTACATTTTTAAAATTAATCAAGAATTGATATTTTCAGTTTAGATGAGCCTTTAAAGCCGTCCCACAACAATCTGCATGGATAATAAGACTGGAGTCTCTGTTATACATTGTATTATGGATTTACACTATTTGAAAGCAGAGTTTGGTAATGCAGTGATAAGCAATCCGTTTTACATATTTTTTTTCATTGCTCCGTGTGGTACAGAGATCATTACTCATTCAGGCAGAGACAACACAGTGAAATAACCTGACTTCAATTGAACACAACAACTCTCTGAATTTAGCATCAATTTAAAAAAATACAACAACACTTTTTCATATGCCTTTTCACCCTGTATATATAGATGACTTTTGTGGTCCTTTAACTTTTAGAATAAACCTGCAACCTCGATACCCAAATGAGATTTAATTTGTTTTTCACAACATATTAAAATAGATTTTTCTGTAGCATTTGTATAACTATTTTGAAGTTTGCTGCTGCTGCAGCTAGAATAAGATCTTAATACATATGACAAACTGTGGAGGATCAGGGAGGAGAATCTCAGGACCACATCCCTTGCTGGCAGCTAAACCTTTAGTACATCCATCCCAATGTTTTTTGTTTTTTTTTATGTACATTTGTCCAGTGTACTCAAAATAATTAACAATTTTATTTAGGAAAAATGATGAATACAAACATTCATCATTTTTTTTCTTGCAAAAAAAATAAAAATAAACAATGCTTTTTATATTTTCTTACATTTAAAACGGAACATGTATAATGTCAGCCAACAACCTTCATTTTCAGTTTGAGCGATGATGCTGTGCTGGATTTACTAAGGTGTCAGAACAAGCTGCGTTCATGGTTTTCTGTGCAGATGTGAGCATTTGTGTATTTGATAACAGGCCACCAAATGAGCTGCAAATTTTACTTTGTTTTGGAATATACATTGTGTTCATGAAACTTAACTATTAATGAATATAATGAAACTTATTAAAAATATTAAATTCTTAAAAAGGGGTTCAAAATATAATAATGTCCCAGTTACAAAATAATGTAATCTCAAAGAGAACCTGTATGGACAGAATAATGTAGATGCATAAGATAAGTGGGTTCTCATTGTATGCTCAATATCAACAGATTTTACCGGACTCATGATAGTGCTCAGCCGGTTTCACACTTAAAATCAGGGAGTTTTTAAGAACTAGGAGAGATTTACTCTCCATCACTTTAACAATCTGAAAAACATGCCGTAAAATGATCTGATACACAAAGGGGCTACAACTTGAAGAGTATTTAACAGGTCTGTCTTAGAGCCAAACGTACCCCAAGGGAGAGTCTTCTGGTAAAGAAAAATATACTGGATTATACAGATCAGAATGCAATTGTTATAAAAATTAGGAATAGATTGTGAGGACAGTCGTTCACCTCAAGATTATCTCCCATGAATGGAGTTGCAGGCCGCCATGGTGGCAGTGACAGTTGCAAAGAGAACCGTAGGAGACTAAGTACACTACCAATATGTCCAGGGTCCCTCTCACAGCTTTAATATTTCTACCAAACAAATATATCCTTATCCTGTCTTAGAAGGCAACAGTAGTTCCTAAGCAGCATCTTCTGCTCAAGGCGTAAAGAAGTGACCACACATGGATGTCCTAGCAGTCAACAGAACTTCCTCTAGCAGGAAAATAAAAATAGAGCAGAACATGTAAGTCACACAACTATATCCTTAGCACCAATACACAAACAAACCACTCGCAAAAGGAGAGGACCTAACCGGTTGAATCTATTCATTGGCCGGCCGAGCTGGTCTCTTCTCATGACATAAATCAAGATCATTTAGTAGAATTTGCCAAGGCTTAACAGAAATCTTAACTGATAAAATGGCAATCAGTTACAGAATGGTAGGTGATGAATTGGTTCATAGTCATTTTATCTAGCATCCACCTAGACCATTTTCTATTATGATTGCATTCTAGGCCAATTCATGATTAAAAGGGATGTTCAAGTTTGGCATAACTCACTAAAAAGTAGGTTTGCTAACTAAAAAAATTTAGTGAAAACTAACAAACATGAAATGAGAAGCATATCAACAAAATAAAAATTGCAAAATATGATAAACAAAATGTGAAATTGGCTAAAGTATTCAGTGTTACCAACTGTAAAGTCAATCATCTTCGATTTTGGGGTTTTGAATTCCTATAATTTTTTGGGAGGCAATTTAGGTATCCCTTGGAAAAAATAAAAAAAAGTAGTAGCTGCTGGATCTTACTTTTAAATACTGTAAGGATTAAAATTATGTTACTATGATTTATATCTATAGACCAGTATGATCCACACTATGTAAATTCTGGTCTCTAGATTGAGACCTGACTACAGAATATGTCTCCCTTTGGAAGGGAACCAATGGCTAAAATATGATGCTCTGAGTAGGTGACCAGATCTATAGAACAAGACTACTAAGGGGTTGGTTATCAGATTGAGCGCCTCTGACTGTTTTGGTTCACGTCAAGTCTCTAACTTTCATTATTTGAGTGCCATCATACCCTGATGTGTGTGATGATCGGGAGTATATTATGTAAACTACCTCATTTTAGGCCCCTCCAGTTCACTATTCTATCAACAGGGTACTGTATGAGATGGCATTAAAATTTTATTACCGTATATTATTTTTTACCAGTTTTTGAATTTGTTTCTTAGTTTTTTAAATTATTTAAATAAAAAAGTTACATTTTTTTAATACCAATGACTTTCACAATAGTGCCCTCTGTGCATGTATTTTCTTTTATGCTAGCATTTCATGCTTGATGCATCAACCCTAACATAATTTTGCTAAGGTTATGGAAGTATTTTAATGCATGATTTAGATTTCTAAAAAAAAAAAGGTATGATATATTACATTTCTTTCTATGGCTAGCTCCTTATAAAATAGGATTAAATTACTGTTCAGGACTGTGGATTTTAGGTTACATTACAACACCATGCTTTAGTGCTTTCAAAACCTTTTTTCTTTGGATCCCAATGTACTGGCAAGACTTCTGAACCCTAACATGTCTCCCTTGGAACTACCTAAACTGGTTCCTTTTAGCTACAAATTCATTTCTAAGGAAGCTAAAATTTAACTGCAAAGTCATTCCAGACATTCATAACCCCTCACTGGGACTCTCAAATACCATACAATAAAGAATCACAGTTTTGTTCTACAACAAGGCATCATGAGTGTAGAGGGTATTCAGCTAAAATAACCAGACTTTTGTACTAAAATATATATATATATATATATATAGCAATTATTTCACATATGGTGGGCTAAGAGTGATAGAAGCCCTCCACCGTACAAGGTACAGTAGTACAAATAAGGAATAGTACATTAGTGACTCCATTATGTCTAAAAATAAGTTGATAAAAACTTATTTCCTGCTCAAATTTCTCAGAAATACAGTATATGCACTGCAGTCTGGGAAAACTGGGCGGGACATGCAAATGAGGCCACATAATGCACCATCACTGTCAATCCAAACCATTTTAAACATGGCTTCTATCACTCTTAGCCCACCATATGTGAAATAATTGCTGTATAGAATTACTCTTTACAACAATCAACACACAAACCAGGCACTCATACCATACTGAGGATCGGCAGTAACCGTGAAACAGTACTGTATGTGGTTAAGTGACCTGGTTTGTGAAAAATCCATCCGTTGCTATGTCTAAAACTGTGAAACACAGTAAGCATATGCTTTAAAGGAGCCATGTTTAAAATGGTTTGGATTGGACAGTAAAAAGAAAGCTTATAAGTAAATTGATAACTAGGCATCATATTGATAGTAAAATGCAGAAACCTTCCATATCCTTCTAAGGCATCATCTTCTGATCTGTGTCTTCCCTGTTCAAAATAAATAAATAAAGAAACAACTGTAGAGAAATATTACACGTACCTTGGGATATGGGATGTGGATAGTTTGTGGATATTGGTTTCCTTCATCTCCATACAATGAATATTCTATGATTGGTACTTCAGTATCATTAAATTCAACATACGCTAAAAACTTTGCAGTTGGGGACCACCATAAGGCATAATTGGTTGAAAACATTTCCTCTGAAAATGAAAACAAACACATTTATCAGTAGGAATTACAGATACAAGACATGACATTTTGTAAGAAACTTACATTCAAACGTTAACTTTTAATCACAATAAAATTGAAAAGTTGTTTATACTGATCTCTACAACTTATAAGAGCAGAAGCCTGAACAGTTATAGTGGCCTTCGACTCCAACACAGATATGGGTTACCTGGTGGTCCAGTGTTCGGATTCTGTGCTTTCACAGCTGTGACCTGGGTTTGATTCCAGCAAGGGAACAATGAGGTTACACCACCCTGAAGCCATGCAGGGTTGGGCCTGGTCAGTACTTGGATGGGAGACCACCTAGGAATACCAGGAGCTGTATGCGGTGACCTACTGGAGAAGGCACTGACCACTCACTCCAGTACCTCTGCCATGAATATCAAGTGAATCATCATGGTGTGTTGCAGGGTGTGTTACAGTCCATGAGGTCACGGAGAATCAGACACAACTGAACAACACAAACACAGCCACATTTAGAGTATGCTACATACTCAGGCCATTCCTTCATTTTCAGTACTTATTATAGAAGAAGGCGGCCACACAACTTCTATATCTTATTGCATTTTACAGCATACTTCTTTAATGTGGATGGAGCTTTGATATTCTTAATGAACTGCAATATAGTGGAAATAATTACTGTACCTTCATACACCCAGTCTGGTATTCCATTCAGAATTGTATTCTCTTCTCCATTTGTAGTAATAGGAAAACTTTCATCTTCTGGTTGTTCTTTAATATAAATATTATATTGCCATACATATGCCTGTAAGAGCAATGAAAGTATAAATCAAATCAGGTAGCCCTCAGTTTGCAAATGTAAGTTGTTGTAGAACTAACAATATAATCCGTTTTGAAACCAGAAAAAAATAAATCTATAATAGATTGCTAAATATTGCATATATATATATATATATATATATATATATATATATATATATATATATATATATATATATATACACATATACATACACATACACACATACGGTGACCCATGTTGTAGAGGGTGCCTTTATCAAAAAATATCAATGTTTGGTCTTAAAGTGGCACTGTCTGGACTATCAAAGTAAAAGCTATTTTTTTTTAATGCCATTTATATGCCACACTTAGATGGATTATTTTATGCTGCATTGCATTAATAGATTGGTGACATGCGCTTTTACACTGGTAGCATTCATTTCATAGGTTTAAATACAATAATATATTAATTAAGTCAATACTGGGATCTGGAATATAACTCATTTACTTACTTTATACGATTAGGTTTATTTTATTTGGATTTTCTTTGCAACAGTTTCTTCATTAATAAAACCCTGACGTAAGCAGAGGGCTACCTGTGTAATTATTATACATTCAATATAAGTGAAAAAATTATTATATACATTTTCTCAAATTCTAAGAAGGATTGGTTTTATTTATTTCACAATTTTATAGCACTTTTATCCAAAGTGCTTTCAAATATTTGAGGGTTTATGATCATGTAGTTTCCAGATTTATGACAGCTTTCAGGTTTAACGATAGAGATTTATACAGAGATACAAAGAGGATTAAAGGGCCCTTCACTGAGCAACAATCTAGATTATATAGAGGTTTTATCCATGATGGGGGGAGGATGAGGAGATGGAGGAGGATGGAGGAGGATGGAGGAGGATGGAGATGGATAGTACCAATTGCACTGTTGATACTACTGCACATTCTATTAAACAGATATTACAGCTCCAAATGCCCTTAAAAAGATTATGCTTTAAACGCTATTATTATATTGAAACTTTCGAAAAAAAAAAAAAAAATTTATATATATATATATATATATATATATATATATATATATATATATATATATATATATATATATAATAATAATAATAATAATAGATGACAGCTATTTTTCTATGTTCATATTACTATTCTTTAACATAGAACAATAGCTGTCATCTATTATATATATATATATATATATATATATATATATATATATATATATATATATATATATTATAAAAATAATAATAATAATAATAATAATAATAATAATAATAATAATAAATAGATGACAGCTATTTTTCTATGTTAAAGAATAGTAATATGAAGACAACATTTATAACCAGACAGGCAAAATGCTTTTTTATAATTGGATACACTTTATCACCAGTAAATTGAAACAATCTTATTGGTATTCCTTTAGTTCGGAGTGTTAATTTTATTATTGTTGTGTTTCTTTTGAAAATGGAAAGTTTTAAAGGTATATCTACGTTTCCTGGTTTTCCCTCTCTATAATCTAACACCTGCTGCTTATATCAGACACACACATTACATGGAGTCATTCTATTCACATACAGACTTATTTTATTTAAAAAGAAAAACTTGTTTTCCACCCCCCAGAGCTGCTTACATAGGTACAGTGTACCTACCAATAGAAACACTGCATTTGGGTACAGATTTTAACGCTTACTAACGTTCATGTCAGAAGCAGCTCAATGCAAAGATCTACAGGTCAGACTCCTTCTACAGGGGGACTACGCATCCCATGATTCCTTCCTGCACAAACTGCCATCATTGATTGTTACATTGTATTAATTTATAAGCTGCCTGTGATTGGCCAAAACAAATAATGAATTTTATGCCAATTTTAGCAGAGATTTTCAGGGATGTCAACTCACAAAAGCAACTGCTTGCAAACTCAAGAGATTTATCAAACATCAGGGTAAGTTTGTAAATGTTTATTTTGACATTTCTCTCTCATACACTACGGATTCTCTATCAGATGCATTCATAATCCGGGAAACTTAGCTATGCCTTTAACTAAACACAAGTTGCTATAATATGAAAGCAGTCACTTGTAGAGATTTGCAGGTGTATACAAGTTTTATTCGCTTGCTTTTTATTACTAGACCTTTCTAGGTTAGGTGAAGTTACACAGAAGCCCATAGCTTAGAACCCTGAAAGTAGAAAGCTGCACTATGATTGGGTCAATTGACCAAGTGCCATATCAGTAGCCAATCAGCTCACAGAGCTCAATGGCAGTGACACTAATCCATTTAACAGCAGCAGCTTGCATGCTACATAAAACTCAAAGGAATAATGTTGTCATACACTACTGATTCTCCTCGATCAGATTCATTCATATTCCAGGAAAATTAAATATGCCTTTAACTTCATGTAGTGGAAGGAGACTTTGAATGCAGAGGAAATCAGCACAATCGAAATGGGGGCCATTTCACTAGTTTAGAAAAACACATCCTTCTGAGACATTACCAGAAATAATCTGTTCATAGTCTGCTTATAAAAAAATTAAGCATGTAAATAATATGTTTCTGTATATCAAGTTATTAAAAAAAAATATGAAAAAAAAAATGACTTCAGTTGTCATTTAATAATTCTAAGAAAATGTTAATATTTACTGATTTATGGTTATTTTTGCAAAACATCTCAAAAGAAAAAATCATAAGTAAACTTTTATGTGAAAGAAACGAAAGTCCATATCCATTTTTGTCACCCATGATCTGCAGTAAATGTTGGACTTTACAGAAAGAAAGTTTTTTTTGGACAGGAAAGACTAATTACATGTTTGCAATGAGATATATCCATGAAAAGAAATGGATGAAATTACAGTTTACTTTTTCCTCACTTAACATGCAATTAAGAAAAAAATAGTGAAATGGTAAAAATGGAAGAAGAAAAATAAATAAAAATCCCCCACAGCTGCAGTGTATGCAAGACAATTTACTAATGACTGCAGAATGGTTTTGGAAACCTGTAAAGGTTATCATTGATAAATATATAGATAAAGTAAGCTAGATACCATATATTGGCCTCCATTGTGTGTGTGTTTGCATCCTTCAGTCATGTACGACTCTCAGTGACCTCATGGATCACAACAACATGCCATGCTGATCCACTTGGTATTCATGGCAGAGATACCGGAGTGGGTTGCCAATTCCTTCTCCAGTGGGCCACATCATACAGCCCCTGGTATTCCTAGGTGGTCTGACATCCAAGTACTGACCAGGCCCAACCCTGTAGGGCTTCTCATGGTGGTGTGACCTCTTGGCTCCCTCACTGGAATCGAACCCAGGTTGCAGCGGTGAAAGCACAAAGTCCTAACCACTGGACCACCAGAGAACCCTGCCTCCCTAAGAATCTGATAATACCCTTACTTGGAACTATGGAAGCTTCCTCTCCTCTGGTTAAGAATGTATTACATTGTTAAGTACCATGGGTGTCATAGGGACTCCAATGGAAACTGGTTAAGTTTAGGAGCCATAGGGATCTCAATAGCATTAATATGCATCCACCCCAAAAACAGAAGTGGTGAGAAAGGGGGGCAAAATGCCCCCCCCCCCCCCCACTTATTGAAGAGTGTGCTTGGGGATACCCAAACTCATAAACCCCCCACATTTTTATCTTTAGTATTTAACCTCAGAATTCGGGTGGAAGTAGCTCCTTAATCGAGTCGAATTTGAGCAATAAGGCATACTGGAGACATTTTTCTGTCTTTCCACAGGATTGAAGGTGCCTGTAGACTTTTTGTAAGTGTCAAGCAATCCGAAAGAAATTCAGATAAACTTCAAGAAGCTTGGATATCATTCTGGGAGTCACGTGATAGCGGTCTAGAAAATATCTATGGAAAGGACACTAGGGAATGACAATATTAGACAGAAAGAGCACATAAGTCATCAGAGTGTGATCGCTCAGTAGTGTAATCTAAAGGAGACCTTGGTCAGCAAAATTCAGCATTTCTGTGACATCGCTTCACTGCTTAAGGAACCAATGCGGTAAAATGTATTAAATATGATCATTTAAATAGCTACACATAATATGGGAAAATAATTTTAGAAGAGAAAAAATAAACACAATCTTTACATTTTAAAACGTTTTAATTAATTTACTCTTTACTGCGCGGTTCCATTTTGTATTTTTGCCTTCTCTTACTTTCTCAAGTGAATATGCTTTTGTCTCTGGCAAAGGGAACTGGGGGTGGGGGGGGGGGGACAACGCCCCCCCTCCCCCACCCTTCCCCAGATTAAATGAATAGAGGACACGAGAAATCGCAAAATTAAATTAAGCATTACCAGATTTGGTCACTAGAGGGCCAGTGCTATGGGAGCAGAATGTCTTTCCCATGAAAGCTTTGACTCGCAATTGATATTTTATATAATCATACATTATATATGTATATATCTATAAGCTTTTATTTATATTGGGGGGGCAGGGGAATTGATAATTTAAAAAAATAAATAAATAAAAAGTTTTTAAAGGGCACTGCAGCAATGAGGCCCTCTCCCCTGATCAGGATCAGCATGACCATGGATATAAAAATGTGCCTGTTGTGTTAGTCCAGGAGGTCAGAGAGAGTATAATATGACTGAATGAGAAATAAACTACCCCCACCACCCCCAATAAAACTCTGGTTAGAACATACTTTATTTTTTCAGGCAGAAAAGTCAGTAGAATTGTTCTATACTCTGATATCTACTATGCTAATGCAAGAGCTGCAATGGGCTCCAATACCAATAGGAAAGAGGAAATCAAGCACATTAAAAACAGCAGCGCATGTTCCTCACCCTTACAAAGGCTTAGTAAATATCCTGCATAGAGTTTAGGATGTTAGCTTTGACATTCCACACAAAGAAAAAAAAAATAATAATCAAATAAAAGCTGTAATAGAATTCAGAGTAAAAAAATAAACTACTGTAAAACCACATCCCTCCCACATCACTTCCCAAAAGAGACAAAATAAGTTAACCACTGTCTGGGAAAAAGAAATGGCAAGTGTAAAATAAAAAATAAATGCTTAAGCACAATTATAGCAAAGGAAACAAATAATAAATATTGTATACAATTCCGAAGCATTCCATAATTTATAGTAATCTCAACAGAATGTAAAAGTCCAAGGGAATCACACATTCGGTATACAATATAGATTAGGTGGTGCCATTACGCAATGCTGTAGGACACTTCTCGATGACCACCATTTCCAACACTGGGTTTCAAGGAACACCAACCGGCCAAGATTTAAGGAAACACTTATGTAAGGTCAGATGTCTCACGGCAAAAATCACAACATTTTTTCCATCTGTTAATGTGACCTTGCAACCAACAAATTCATACATCTTTCCCAATATATATATATTGTGCTCGCCAGAAAACGAGTAAGCTGTAACTCGTGGAAATGCTTTGTAGAAGATAGCCACAAGTCTTATGCAGTAGGTCCCTTTTTATTTGATTTTATAATTAAAAAAAGCCTTCCCAAAAGCTTATCAAAATATAGGGAGGCCAAAACCAAATAATACCAGCATCAGTTACATTAACAGTGAAAGTACTACTGGAAACCAAGAAAACTGCATGGTGCCCTCAACTGAGACACCAGGCCAGATGTAAAAGGTAAACCGTTCTTAGAAAACTCTTAATAGGAATTGGAGAGGGCTTACAAAAGTTCTCCTAGCCTCTCACCTTGGACATCATTGTGTAGGAGACAGAATTGCCCAATTCGTAAACTTCTACACACTTAAAATCACTCTTAATATTGCTACTTATTCAGCAAATATTACTTATTGGCACTAATTCTTAGGGCATTTACAAGTAGCTAATTGAATATGGCCCCATGTGTATATACGGCACATAAGTATTATATACTAGCGAATTGCCCGTCAAAAAATTACGGGCATGAAATTGTAAGCCAGGGAATGTTGTTTGAGACATAATGTAAACAGTTTTTTACGCCGAGTACCTTCGGCGCTCATTGCAAGGCTTGCGCTGACTGGCTTTGGCACTCATCGCATGCCTCGCAATGAGTGCTGAAGCTGTTGGATGTTGTTTTTGTTATTGAGGGGCTTTTGCTGTCATTGTAAGGTCAGCACGGATTTGCTTTTTGCGCTTATTGCAAGGCTGTCCCCTGGTGTATTTTGTGTGGTCTGAGCTGCGTTGGCGTTGGTTGTGAGGCGTGCAGTGAATGTTTTTTGTGTTTATTGCAATGTTTTTTTTGTTTTTGTGTATATGTATAATGAATAAGTTAATATAATTTACCTATTTCTAAGTAATATATGCAGGAAGCATTGTGCTGAAGAGCTGACAATCTGTTTTGATGTTCCCGCAGCATACAATGTTGGTTTGCACTGTTGTGCCGAGATCTAAGTGTCAGCAATGTGTGCAGTGCGTAGTGTAAATAGGCTGCGTGCGTGCAGGAAAGCCGTTCGTGTAGCTGTGTACGTCCGCATTGTGTAAGTGAGTGTTGTAAAATAATGGCGAATGTGTATGTGGTACGCGGGTGTGAATGATTTTTCGTCCTTGCTAAAAGTTTCTTTACCTCGTACGTTTTTTTTTTTTAAATCTGTGCTTGGTGGTGTTTTGCGTGTTTAGGGTCCTGTAGCCTCATTTTCTTCGGCGGCCATTTTTTCTCTTGCTTAGGGGATTTTCGTGTCTAAACTCTCATTTGGACTTAAATTGAGGTGTAACTTCACTTGCAGAGGTCCTGGGTGCCCACCCTCGCTGTGGGTAAGCTTTTTATGTCTTATGTGTGTGTGTATTTGTGTTTTTAATGTTTTCCGGTGAGAGCGGTTCGGCTTTTAAGGTCTTATCTTTGTGAGGTCATAATGTTTTTTTTTCTAAGTCCCGCATCTTGTATTTTTTGGGCTATGTCCGTAAATTTTGCGTTGTAAGAGCCATTGTTCGTATTTTGGCACTTGTGTGGGTGTTTGTAACCACTTGTGAGGCGCCGTAGAGCCTCCACCTCTGCAAATGCGCCCCCTCTGTTCGTGAGGGTCCGCATTTGCGGACCAAACTGAGTCCCTCGCTTGACAACGATTCGTAGTTTGACAACTATTATATGGGATAGCTCCCTATACACGCACTCAGACTCAGAGTATATGTTTGACCACCACTGTACAGATCTACATAGTACTTGTATTGGTATATACCAAATGACCCGGACCCTGACATTTTATCTTCCGGTCCATGAACAAAGAGGGATGAGCTTCACAACGTCAACATAACACTGTTTGTTATAGTCAAAAAGATTGATAGAACATATATGATGTAGTTAAAAAAATTTTTTTTTTTATTTTGTACACAAACCGACACATATAAAGCCACATAAATTCATACGTGGATGCATGTTTGAGTCTGCATGCTTACATAATATCTTCACGCACAGGTAAAGATCTGTTCATTAGAACTGGCCTTTAGCTTTAGGTTTCTAGGAATACTTTGCGATGCAAACACACCATAAATGACCCACTGAGAACATCAAAGTGTTTATGTGGGTCAAAGGGCTGATCTAGTGCTCTATACAACACAATCTGACGGTACAAAGGTGGAAAGACTTACCAGTTTATGGCCAACAGGAGACCAAGTAATATACTGAATATCACTTTGAAGTGGATTTGTAGATACCAGCTCACTAGGAGAGGGAAACAAGCAAAGATTGGGTTTAAAACATGTTAATAATGGTTTAGCTGTGGATACATGTTGAAAAACTTTAATATACTATAATCTTCCCTCTTAACCTACGGTTATATTTTTTCTGCATTACCAAGGGTTAAACTTTCACGTCTTCCAGTAATATAAATTCTATTCTGAGACATTATACATCTAAAAAAGGTGAACTTGGATGTATCCTACTCAACCATTTTACTACCACTTTACCAGTCTTCTTTCTTTTCTGTAGACCGCTTTAAAATGGTTAATAATTAACATTATGATAAAAGTGCTATAATTGTAGGGGTAGGCAACACCGGTCCTGGGGTGCCAATCACTGGCCTGCATTTCATAGTTTTCCCCCTAAATATTGGCGAGCCAGTCAGAATAAAAATAAAGTCACACGTGTATGCCAGAGAAATCCTGAAATCCTGACACAGCCTTGGCACTCCAGGACCAATATCTACTAGTTATAACAGGAAGTTCTGCGTTTTCCTTGCAAGGTTACATGACTTTTGTAATCGTTACTTTATTAGGATAAATTGTTTTCACCTGCATTCTATACATTTAATGCTAATGCATAATAATATTATTATTATTTGTATTAATAACTATTAATGCTTAATCTATTGTTTTCCTAATGTAAGCCATATACACATTTACAAGCTGTAATATTTTCTGACTATTTTTTCAAGTCTTTACTGTAAAGTCAGAGTCTCCGTATTTAGTGTTTGTTAAGTTAAGTTATGTATTTGAAAAAAAAAAAAAAAACAGTTAACTTTTCCCAAAGACCACTCATATATATATATATATATATATATATATATATATATATATATATATATATATATTTTTTTTTTTTTTTTTTTTTATTATTTTTATTTTTTTTTTTTTTTATTTATTATTCCCAAACATGGTCATAAAACAGCCGCCTACTCAGACGCAATCACATATTAGCGGTGACTGGACAGTGTGCAAAGTATATTTCAATCTTATACTGTATATTCCATAGAAATTTCAGGCTTCAGTTTTGCTGGAAATTGATATATTTCACAAGTAGAAATGATCTAAAATGATAAAAAAACATGTTTTTTTTTCTAACAATGACTTGCTGAATCCCTTTACAAAAACACACCTCTTGCAATTACTATAGATGTTTTATGTAACTGAAGAAACCTTTTAAGAAATGAATATACATACTATGGGCCTCATTCAATTGCGATTTGGCCAATTGAATAGGGCTCTAAATAAGCACATAACATATTTTTTTAAAGAAGTTTTTAGTTAGTGAGCATCTATCCAAAAGCAAGGTTTCACTAACTAAAAACTTCTTTAAAAAAAAATATGCTATGTGCTTATTTAGAGCCCTATCGCAATTAAATGAGGCCTCAAATCTGCTATAGGGGCCCGGGAGCTGCATCTGGCCCTCAGCCACTTCTATAAGGCCCCCCGCAGTTTCTTTTGGTTGTCAAAGCATATTCTCTCTCAACAATACACTATTAAGAAGTGTCCTGGAGTACAATTATTTGTCATTATCTAGACCCCAGTTACAAATTAATCCATCTCTACCTCTTTTTGCTGCAGTAATTTTACCATTTACGTACATGAAAAATAAAAAAAGGGTTAATTGCATTGTGCTGCCCTCTTAGAAAGGTAAGAGATATAGGAGGTCCTTCAAGAGGAATGGCTGCCAGGCCCTGTATAAAAGGTTGACACCACTAATTACTACATCACCACTTTTAAGTTTGACGTAATGGTTTATTGCTTTTGCGGCTGTAATAGAGGATCATTTATTACACTCCCATAATATTTTTTTATTGGGTTCATGTTCATAAAATATGTTGTAAAAGTAAGAAGTATCCATGTTTGTCTCGGTTACATGTCGATGATAACGGGTTTGTCTAATACTGAATCACCCACAATACCTCAGTGCCTTTTACGTCATACTCCATTTCCCAAGCACATGATGAATTAAAGGAACACTAATCCCTGAACAGATATGTTGCTTATTATAGAGGATCAAGCTCAGTTGTGATCTAAATTGTGTTGTCGTTCAGTCATGTCCGACTCTGTAATCTCATGGACACACCAGGCACATCTTTATGTCCATGGTCATGCTGATCCATTTTGTTTTCATGGCAGAGATACTGGAGTGGGTTGCCAGGAGCATACAGCTCCTGGTATTCCTAGGTGATCTCCCATCCAAGTACTGACCAGGACCAACCCTGCATGACTTCAGGGTGGTGTGACCATGGCTAAAATCAATATAAATTAAAATATATGCTATTTTCTCTATATGACTCAATGTGGCACATTCATATGCTATAACATGAGATTTACTGTGCAATTAGGTCGCCTTCTCAATAATATTAAAGCACATTGGTCTGCAATTTCTAATACTGTGTCTTTATCATATTCTAAACAAAAAGAGTAGAGGTGCTCATCTGAGAATGAACAACATCCAAGTAGGTTTGTTCTATAGGTCTGGTTACCTACTCTGAGAGCAGCTTCTTTTAGCCACAAGAGTGATCCAGCCCCGAAATACCAGGCAATTCTACCCTGAACAAGAGAAAGACGCAAACCTCAGACGCGTTTCGGCCTCTGTGGGCCTCGTCAGTGAGGTGCAGATGCACTCCCTAAGTCAGAGAGAGCAAGGGGTCCATATCTGGTTCCCCCTATCACCCAATAGGAGAGAAAATCCTTAAGGCACAAGTGAGAAAAGAGGCTGCTCTCTGACTAGGTGACCAGACCTATAGAGCAAACCTACTTCAGTATTGTTTGTTCTCAGATGAGCATCTCTACTCTTTTTGTAGAGATTTTTTCACCTTTAAATATCACCATATGGAAGTCAACTTTTGTTCAATATATTGTCTGTGTGGCATAAGATAGTCATGGCTTGCATAACCCCTGAAGCCTGCCCACAAGAAGCTGCCTAGATAAGGAGGTCTTGAACAATCACTGAACCCTGTCTCTGTATGATAAAGTTCTTCCTTTTTATTTTTTCTATTTTTTATATAAATAACTTATATTAAATGCTTTGTGTGTCTATACAGTTATCTCCATTCACATGGTGTATATATTTTCTCTGCATCCTTTTCCAACCTTTATTTCATCCAATGACTTCAGTGTCCCTTTAAGAACGGTTTAATTTGGAAAAGAATGATGCCCAAATGAAATATGATTTTTTAATGCATTTCAAAGAAACTATTGTAACATATACCCTATTTAGGGGTAGACTTTAATCCCCAAAGTATGACTTTTACAATGCAAGTTTAAAAAAAAAAAATCTGAAACTATTCTATAATTATATATACGAAATAATACATTTACAATTAATGCATTATTTTAAAAAACAGTATTAAAAGAAAATAAAATACCTACCCCCTTTCGATGTTATATATACGGTAAGACGCAGTGAATGAGTGTCTCCACACCTGAAAAACACATATAGACAAACGATATTTACCTAGAGGCACAAGGTCTCTGTGGGATGTGAAGTCTCTCATTACACATAGCTCATAAAGTGCAGACAGGATATATTTAAATTGCACAATTTTGATTGAACAATGTGCAGTAGATGGAAGATGGTGAAGTTGGTTTAATTTGGTGTGTAAGAAGTGAAAGGAACACTGTATAGGCAACAAAAGCATAGTTCAATTGGGAGAACCTAGTGTTGTGGGGTTCAGGTGATCTTTGTGTGACATGCTTCACAACAGAGCACAAACAGTTAATGCATGAGGATTGCAGTTTAGTCTTGTCCTACTCGCCGTGACCTGATGGACAACAGTACGCCAGGCACCTGTCAGCCGCGGCTTAGGAGCGCCATCAAGTTTATGTGTATTGCTTCAATTACCTCATCTATCTCCACCTCTTCTTTCTTGTGCCTTCAAACTTTCCCAGCAGCAGAGTCTTTTATAGGGAAACCAGTCTTCTCATGATCTGGACGAAATATTTGAGCTTCAGTCTCATGATCAAATCTTCCAGTGAACAGATTGTCTTGATTTCCTGACGTAATGACTTATTGGATCTTCTTGCAGTTCAAGGGACTCCAAGCAATTTCTCCAACCACCACAATTCAAAGGGGGCAATTCTGCACCGGTCAGTCTTCTTTATAGTCCAGCTCTCACATCTGTATGTTATTACTATGTATACCATCGATATAACTATGTAGACCAGGGGTCCTCAAACTACGGCCCGCGGGCCACACCCGGCCCGCCAGGGTCCTGAATCCGGCCCCCCCTTCCTCCAGGCCCCTACGTCTCTTTGTGTCTCCACAGCTGCAGCCCCTGCAAACACCTCCTAGTCATCTGACTCGGCAGAGCAGGGGCTGACCCAGGGAGGAGCCACCAGGGGGAGGAGCCACCCACCGGCAGCATGAAGGATAGGTAAGGTGAGGGGGTTGTGAGGGAGAGATACAGACATATAGACAGACAAGGGCGAGTGAGGTAGAGAGAGAGACAGGCAGACAAGGGGGAGTGAGGTAAAGAGACAAGGGTAGTGAGGAAGGGAGAGACAGACAAGGGGGAGTGAGGAAAAGAGACAAGGGAAGTGAGGGAGGGAGAGAGACATGGGGGAATGAGGTGGAGAGAGAGTGAGAGGAAGACAGATAAGGAGGCATGAGGTAAGGAGACAAGGGGAGTGAGGGAGGGAGAGACAGACAGACAAGGGAGAGTGAGGTAGAGAGACAAGGGTAGTGAGGGAGGGAGAGACAGACAAGGGGGAATGAGGAAAAGAGACAAGGGAAGTGAGGGAGGGAGAGAGAGACTTGGGGGAATGAGGTGGAGAGAGAGTGAGAGGAAGACAGACAAGGAGGCATGAGGTAAGGAGACAAGGGGAGTGAGGGAGGGAGAGACAGACAGACAAGGGGGAGTGAGGTAGAGAGAGAGAGAGAGAGAGAGAGAGAGAGAGAGAGAGAGGCAGACAGACAAGGGGGTGTGAGGTAGAGAGACAAGGGGAGTGAGTGAGAAAGAGAGAGACATGGGGGAGTCAGATAAAGAGAGCAGGGAAATGAGGTAGAGAGAAAAGGGGAGTGAGGGATAGATAGAAAGACAAGGGGGAGTGAGGTAAAGAGACAAGGGGAGGGAGAGACAGACAAGGGGGAGTGAGGTAGAGAGACAAGGGAAGTGAGGGAGGGAGAGAGACAGACAGACAAGGGGGAGTGAGGGAGAGAGGCAAGGCGGTGAGGGAGAGAGAGAAACAAACAAACAAGGGGGAGTGAGGTAGAGAGACAAGGGGAGTGAGGGAGGGAGACAGACAGACAAAGGGGAGTGAGGGAGGGAGACAGACAAAGGGGAGTGAAGTAAAGAGACAAGGGGAGTGAGGTAGGGAGAGAAAGGCAGACAGACAAGGGGGAGTGAGGTAGAGACAAGGGGAGAGAGGGAGAGAGGGAGAGATAGACAGACAGACAAGGGGGAGTGAGGTAGAGACAAGGGGAGTGAGGGAGGGAGAGAGGGAGAGATAGACAGACAGACAAGGGGGAGTGAGGTAGAGAGACAAGGGGAGTGAGTGAGGGAGAGAGACAAGGGAGTGAGGAATAGTAAGACAGACAGACAAGGGGGAGTGAGGTAGAGAGACAAGGGATTGAGGAATAGAAAGACAGACAAGGGGGCGTGAGGTAGAGAGACATGGGCAGTGAGGGAAAGAGACATGGGGGGGGGAGAGGAAGGAAAAGATAGAAAGGAGAGAGAGGAGGGAGGGAGATGGACAGAGACAGAGAGAAAGTAGAGATAGGGATGGAGATAGGGAGGGGGAGAGAGAGGAGACATAAAGATGAAGTGGAGAGAGAGAGAGAAGAAAGAGGGAGAGCGAGAGAGAAAGGAGAGGGAGGTGTAGATATAATGAAAGGAGAGAGAGGGTGATGAGAAAGGAGAGAGAGATGAAGGAAGATAGAGCGGGAGAGAGAGAAGGGAGAAGGAGAGAGAGAAACGGGAGAGGGAGAAGGGGGAGAAATGGAGAGAGACAGAAGGGAGAAGGAGAGGAAGAAGGGAATGACAGAAGTTAAAAGGAAAGGGGGAGAAGGGGAGGGAGAAAGTGAGAAGGAGAGAGAGCAAGAAGGGAGATTAAGAAGAATTCGAAAGAGGGAGCAGGGAGAGGGAAAAGAGAAAGGGAGTAGTAGAGAGAGGATAAAGAGAGAAGGGAAAAGGAAAGATAGGAACAAGGGACAAGGGAGAGGGAATGAAAAGAGAGGCAGAAGTAGCAAGAGGGAGAGCAAGGGTGAAGGAGAGATAGAAGAGAGGGAAAGGGGAGAGGAAGAGGGAGTAGGGAGATGATAATGAGAGAGAGGGAAGAGGGAGAAGGGTGGGAGAGAAGCAGAGAGAGGGAGAAAGAGAGAGAGGACAAAGGGACACGGGAGAGAGAGAAGAGAGAGGGATAAGTAGCAAGAGGGAGAGGAAGGGAGAAGGAGAGATAAAAGAGAGGTTGAAGGGAAAAGGAAGAGGGAGAAGGGAGGGGATACGGATAGGGAGAAGGAGAGAGAGGGAGGAGGGAGAAGGGACAAAAATAAGGGAGGGATATATATATATATATACTGTATAGGAACTTTTTCATATTTTTTCAAACTATAGTCCGGCCCCCAACAGTGTCTGAGGGACAGTGAACTGGCCCCCTGTTTAAAAAGTTTGAGGACCCCTGATGTAGACCTTTGTTGAAATTGTAATAGCTTTGTTTCTGGGGAGGAAGGCTATAGCAAATGTGGATAAGCTAGTAAAAAAGTAAGTAAACTTCTTAATTTCATGGCTGCAGTCACCATCTGAAGAAATCTTGGATCCCCGGGAAAAAAAAAAAAAAAAGATATGTCACTGCCTCCACTTCTTCCCTATATATTTACCAGGAACGGAGATTGCGGATTGACCTGATCTTCATCTGTTTAACGCCGAGAAGTAGGCCTGCTTTTACTCTATTTTTTTTCATCCTCATCAATAAGTCCTTTAGTTCCTCCTCACTTTTAGCCATCAGTGTAGTATCATCCACGTATCTGAGGTTGTTGATATTTCTTCCAGCAATCTTTATTCCAGATTTCAATTCATCCAGTCCGGCCTTACACACAATGTGCTTTGTATAAGCTGAATAAATAAGGTGACCATATACAACCTTAACGCACACCTTTTCCGATCTTGAACCATTCTGTTGTCCCATGTTCGGTTCGGATTGTGGCTTCTTGATCCAATAAAGATTCCTCAGGAGTTGGATGAGATTACTTCATTAAAAGGGATATAGAAGTTTCCCTTTTTATTATATTAAAATACCTAAGTGTTTGTTTGCATATCTAAACATTATTTTATTAACAAGTGCCTAAAGCTCAGTTTTCACTCACTTGACCGTTCCTGCAAAGGTCTGCCCCCACAGCTCATGCATACAATGAATGTTGGTAAGAGATGCACTAGCCACTTGACCGTTTCTCAATAGTTTTTTTCAAAATGCTGTGGAGAGACAATCTAATTTGTAAGTACATATAGTACCAATATAAACATTGTAGACATGAGCTGGGACTGTTAGGAAGACATTTGCAGTGACTGTTAGGAAGGTTTGAATAAGTGAAGATGTTAGTAAAAACATGTTTATATGTGCAAACACAAACTTAGGTAGTTTGGTGCTTTCCTGTTTTTTGCTACCACACGGGCACATGTATCTGTCATGTGCATGCACGCATGCTGCACTGCCCTGCGCCAATGAAGCTGTCTCCTTGAGGCCGGTAAGTGGTTAGGGTTTTTTGGGTTAGGTTTACAGGGTTAGGGGGTTAGGGTCAGGAGGGGGTGTAGGGGGTTAGGGACTTAGTTTTAGGGGGTTAGGCTAATAGGGATTGGGAAGTTAGGGTCAGGGCCGCCTAGTGGTGTAGGGAGTTAGGGGCTTAGGGTTAGGGGGTTCGATTTAGGGTTAGGGCCGGGAAGTGGTGTAGGAGGTTAGGGCCGGCAAAGGGTGTCGGGGTTTATGGTAGGGGCCGGGAAGTGGTGTAGGGGGTTAGGTTTAGGGTTCGGACCGGCAACTGGTGTAGGGGGTTAGGGGCTTAGGGAGTACATTGGTACGCGAGAGCACCTGGCACCAAAAGGCTTGCGCAAACATAAAAACAGGAAAGGTCAGGTAGTTTATTGTAATATAAAAAAACTGGAAAACTTCCATATACCTTTAACCCCTCACTCTATCAATCTAGCTTTACTTGTGTTGCCTATACAGTGGTCCTTTACTGAACTGAAAGATTTGGTGCAGTCTGTTCCATTATGTATGCGAGATATGAACTCCTCTTTATCATGACAGTCTCCCTTATCCACTCTTTCCCATTTAAAAGGACATTGGCATTTGACACTGTGTCCGTGTGTTTATTATTTTTTTTTTTTTAAAGAAGAAGGTCTCAAACATATATACATTTTATTTGTGACCCAACTGCTTTTGGAGGCTTGTCCACTTCCAGCCAATGGGATATATACAGTAGGTTTAAATAAATATACTCTCTGCATTTCCTGTTAGTTTCAATGAAGTTCAAACAGGATTTACTTTATATTTTTTAATGCAAAAACAACTTTGTAATGTTTAAAGTACGTTATTTTAAGTTCATAAAAATGCGTCCCTTATCCCTTTAAACAAATACCTATCCAATGTCCAAATATGATGAGAACACAACATATTCTTACCTTTGCATAGTTATACTGCAAGAGTGCATATTTTCTATCTTGGGATAATGAAAAGAATGATGCGTTGTTGTTTTCCTGAGAAGAAAGAAACAAGAAAACAAATGTTAAAAAAAAATGTATAATTTTCAATCATGCATTGGAATAATGTAAAATAATTTGTTTTTGGTTAACATACAATTGTGGTGTTTGAGATAATCTTTGATGTGTTTCCATATTCAACATCATAAATCAGCACATTGCTCTGTTGTCTGTAGAGATATTCATTATCTAGAGAGAGAAAAAAAAAGTGTTTTGGTTAAAATATTGATTTGTATATTTTGCCACATCACTATTAATATTTCCTCCATTGGCGGTGGTAACAACATGTTGAGTTGTGAAGGACTCATTGTGATTGGCGTCTTGGCGCAATGGATCTCCCTCTCTCAAATGGCATGAGAAGAGAATCTTATGATCGAAAAGTCGATCATCTAGTGACCAAGGTAGAATGGTTTAGTTTAGGTAACGGTAAATCAACACTCTTCGTTGTCCTTTGGGTCCTTTCCTTTTATGAGTGCGCCAGCAAGCCGCGATGAGCATCTGTTGGATGTCGCTGCCAACATTTTCCTGCCAATATCATAGCTTTAGGATTAGGGTTATGGGGTTAGGGTAATGTCTTAAGCTTGTGTCTGATCTAAGCAGTGCTTACAAACAGTCTAAAGTTGTGTCAGCGCCATCTAGCAGCTCCTTGCTGCAACTGCTGGCGCACTCATAGAAAAAGGAAAAGATCCGTCCTTTGTACTGCATTTATGCTAAAATATTATGTTGAAATCACTAATTAGGCACCACTAATAATTTCTCCCTTTTAACTGAAAATAAAACTTCTGGATGCAGATCTAAAAACTAAGAAACCATTCATAGATTACAATGTATCTATAGGTCCCACTACTATTTTATTAAAAATGCCCCCCACCCAAAGAAAAACAAAACAATAAAACACAACTTTTATTCAACCAATTTTGAACAGAATAGTAAATACCCACCTCATGTAATGTAGCCTCTTCACTAATTCTGACAAGTGTGAAGGACTTCATTAAATATACTTGGTTGATCAATGTAATAGAAGAACAACTCCACGTCCATGTTTAATATGCCAGCAAAAATAGGATACACATGAATATATGATACTTTGATGAGAACTATTAATAAAGTTTACAAATACGTCTTTTGTGTAATTTATGCAGGAATACTACGGTGTGATTAGAAAGTGAAAAACACCAAATACAGTTCGAGTATCATTTTTATTAAATACATACATTTAACCAATTTTGAACAGAACAGTAAATATTCACTTCAATGTATTGTATCCTCACTAATTTGCACAAGTATGTAAGACTTTGGTAAATATACTCAGTTGATCGTTGTAAGAAAGTAAACATTGGCTATTTTGCTAGCAAAAAGGATTTACAGGAATACCCGGTTTAGCGCTCCATATACGTTCCTACACGCAGGAGTGCTATGTGAAACGGCGCTAAATGGAGCATTCTTATTGGAGAGTGCTCAGCGGGGATTTAAAGGGCCAAACGAGGTTTGGTGCACAAAAAACATGCTACCATGAGGTTGAGCACTATGCGCTAAGCAGGGTAGCGCTAAGCAGGGTAGCGCTAAGCAGGGTTTCTCTGTATAAACTGCTTCTTTTGTGGAATTTATGCAATACCAGAATATAGCAAATTACAATGTGAGAAAAGCACAATTGATACACCTGCAAATAAAGTTTGATTTGTTCCATTACTTATACAAGAAATCTTACGCAAAATACGGATGACCGTCAGGATTACCCCCCTATGATTCAGCCAGATTAGGTGGCATCTGCACATTAGTAATGAGAGACACAGACTCCCGGGTGCCAACTTGGACTACTGCCAAATAAACATGGAATTAAGCCGAAAAGATAAAAATGGCGGCTTTTGTGTTCACAAATAGGATATAGTGCCTTTTATATTACAGGGTCTTTAGCAAGCCATATTAACTGGGTCTTCCAGGGAGGAGGAGCCTCTTGGCAGATCATAGGGTGCATACAGCTTCTGAACCATATATTTAGATCATCTGTATTATCGAAGTATACTTATGGTCAAGTCCATCTTTTTTTTTTCTTGTTTTTTATATTGTGTTTTTATTGCACCTAGTATGCTAATGACATCTAATAGTTGTGGATCTTACGAATGTTGGTCACGCACTATGAAATAATAGCGACCCTTGATAAGAGAGGATTGCAGTTGCGGTGCCGCAATGAGCGCCAAAGTCGCTCATTGGAGTGCTCGGGATGAGAGACGCATGCGCTCATCGCAAGGACGATAGGACTTCGAACCGAAGCCCGTAGATGCAACTGCAGCCCTCGCAAACCGAGGCCCGCAGTTGTGGGGCTGCACTAAATTACGAATTTAACGGCCGAACCACTGAACTGGAAAGACCACCCAAAAAAAACAAATATGCCTCAAATTAACACACACACACACACACACACACACACAACACAGGGGGAGAGCCAGAGAGCCTGTGAGTGAGGTTGCAAGTTAATTTGAGGCATATTTGGCATTTTCTCACATTTGGAAATCACCTTTGCAAGAATAAAAATGGCGGCAGAAAAAACGTAACAGGATGAAAACGAGGTTGAAGCCAGTAACACTCATCGCAAGGCCCCTACACAGAGGGGGGGGGGGGGGGGGGGGGCTCATAATGAGCACCGAAGATTTTCATGGCAAAGTAGGAAAGTTGCGGCTTGCCAGAAAACAACAATGAGCGGCTCATTGCGGGGCTTGCGATGAGCGCCAAAGACAATTTGGTACACGGGGGGGGTTGGGGAGAAGCACACAATGAGTGCTGAAGGTGCTCAGAGGGGCCATAGCCTCACATTGTGTGGCAAATAGCATTGCCAGGCTTACAATTGTATTCCTGTCATTTTTGATGGCCAATTTCCTGGTATTATATATTTAACAATAAAATTACAAATATAATCCCTTTCTTTTTTTCCTTTGTATACAACATTTGGCTTTATCTATGGAGTGGATTGCTTCAAACTACAAGACAGACGTCTTTGGTTCAAGTGACTCCATCTACTTCGTTAGGTTTTATTTATGTGTTGCGGGTACATTTTATAAACCAATCACTGGCAGTAATTACCTGAAATCCACTGCAGACCAAATGATTTGTACTTGTACTGATCACCAAAATAGTCTTCTAGTGTAAATGTCTTCCGAGAATCAGGTTCAGGTTCAGGTTCTTTTCCTGGTGACAAAAAGAAAGACCATGAAATATGCAATAGGGTCATATGTACTAAGAAGTCCAAGTGTTGGAGACCACATCGAGGAGTCTAGATTCATAATTCTTTAATACATAGCTACAATATTTACTCTTATTGAGATTATAGTTTAGCGGAAAGTCTTCAACTCTAAATGCCTGTCCAACCTATTTCAGTCCTCAAAATAACATACATGTAAATTAAAGCTCAGAATCATCTACAATAAAAACTGGAACCTGCATTTTTAAAAACACCACTTAAAGCAACGCTACAGTAAAGCAACGTCCAAAAATGCTCCCTCCATTCTCGATCAGTTTCCCATCAGTGGTCCTTGAGCTATTTGAGCTTCTCCAACCATATTCAATATATTTTCAAAGAGAATCTTCATTTCATTCAGTGGCCAAGACCTGCTAAAGGTCAATGTACTCCATGCCAGAAGAGCAGTAATGGGTGTATTATAGAATGAAAGTGAGGATATTTGTGCCACCTTTTAACCCCATTCACACTTTTTCCACTGTCATTTTTTTATTGCTAAAATAACGTTGCCGGCATATAATTCTGCAGTGGCGTTTATTATAGGTGCTGTGATTAATATCACATCCAAGAGCCTTAACCAAGCCATAAATTAAGCAACAACTAATAATTTACGAACCAAATCACAGCATACATTTCATTAGATTAGTAAAATAATGATCATTGATCCATGTTATCTTAAAAAAGGAGTAACCCACTATTTGTCAGCTGTCCCAGGGTTTGGATCAGCGCCAGCTTGTACAATTGAGTTATAAAGATTGAAATACCAGACGCGTACTCGTTTTTCCAGTAACTTGGACTCTACACACATGAATGTTCATCTTTGTTTCCACACGTTATTATGGGCCAAAACCTATGTGTTCAAATATTTTTACTGGCCCAAATAATCTCACGTTTCTTTTCTAGTTTGCTTTGAGTGTAGGTCACGTGTCGCCATCTCTCTCCCACATATTTATTTTTCAATCTAAAATTACGGATATTAATCTTAAAATATTCTATAATTATTGTTCTGTAGAAAACACTTTAGTTGTATAATATTGCTATTTATACCTTTTGAAATTAATATAAATACCTTGCAATGGTTTTTGCTTCTTTGATATTAACATGTTTTATTGACTAACCAGTGTTCGGGACAGGTCCACCGCTTCAGTGTGGCCTCCAACCGCTAGATGGCGCTGCCGATATTTTGCAGTACAGCCGATATGTGTGAGAAGTTCTTCTTATAATGTTAGCCTAACCCTTGAACTAACCCTCACCGTAACAGTTTACCTAAGCCTGGATTAGGATATGGCACCGGAATATCGACCGCGCCATCTAGCAGAGGCTCACCGCCACTGTGCTACCATAAGTGGATAGGTCCGCAATTTTTAGCAGCTGGGTCAGATGAAGAAGTAGCCGCGTGGGTATAGTGTTCTATAATGTGTTTGTGTGTCATTTGCTTCTCAAGCTGGGCGTGACTTCCAACTAGGTGGGTGGAGCACCCTCCTTAATTGGGATGGGGAGAACACTGCTAATCAATATGTGCATCTTCTTTAAATACCCATTGCAGCTTCTTACTAGATTGGCCTGAAAACAGTTTCACAAAGGGTTAAAACCATTGTAATTTTGGAAAAACCTCACATGCTAATAATTTATTACATATTTTACAAGCAATGATGTGAGCCAGTAACACAAAAAAACTATTCAGTTTGAGTCATGGTGAATCCCATCTTAAACTGCTAGTCTCCCTATGGTATAAGGGGAGGGCTATGGTATTGGGTTTACTATTCTATCAGTGTCTATTGTAATGGGTCAGACTTTCAATAGATTCAGAGAACATCTAAGATTCCTCACATTTCTTTTGGTCTTCCAAGCAGGAAGAACAATATTTTGCTCTGCCATTAAAAGCAAAATGTAATACAACCAGTTAAAATGAAAGACTGTATATATTTATCTTATATTTGTAAATTCATTTTGTACAAGTGAAGCTTTTTTAGGACACCGTCGTGGTTCTTTAAGTGAGGTTAGGCAAGGATAGGTGGTGAAGGTGGTTTGAAGAAACAATATCCCAACTTCCTATGGTAACCATGAAGCTTAGGTTCTATAGAAAACAAAGTAAGAATATATAAAGATACTTATTTTACCCCACTCCCCCACACTTTTTACCCTAATGTGTCCTAATAGGACAAGCAGCTGTATGCACATATGGTACTATACCAGGCTATATATGGAGATATTTAACTTATGTCCTAAATTCTATTAAAAAATTTTGAATATAGAGATGATACATTGAGCTAAATTCCATCTAAACACACATTACTTTTATATGAATTATATTAGAATATAATTGCATAGGTTTACATATACAGTATTTAAAAAAAATTGATAGCACTGTCCCTTCATTGCTACATGTTTGGTGGTGTGAGCTGAAGAACACGAAACATTAATATATCACAGCTTGATTGAATCTTGAATCAGCTATTCACCATTTGACCCAATCAGACTGCTCAGCTTTATGTCAGGGACATTGCATTTTCCTCAAACAGAGAGGTAGTTGGGAAACCAAGTATGTTCCAGAACATTTACATAGATATTTCTTCTTCTTCTCTTGGTGTTTTTTTCCCCCACAAACAAATATGGCCACTGCAACCAAACTACACAAGGAGTAAATCAAGACCTGCTTGCATCAAAAGAGAAATAACTAATCCCACAAGATGTCAATGTTCAATACTAAGATTGGTTTTATTCTGTTAATATGATCATATATTCAGATGAAAAAAAAACAGACAGTAAAGGGTATTTTTTTGCCACCATCGTTGGGCTGTAGCCACTTCCATCTTTTTTATAGCAGTTGCATCATATCTTCACAGACTGATAGTATTGTTGGCAGCTATGTGGACACAACCAGTTTTGACAGCTTAAAAAAAAAAAGATAGGAGGATCTCCACCCCAATTATGCTAGGAAAACAACTTATAGTAGAAGATTTGTCTTCTTACAAAATTTTAAATCACAATAAATTTAAACATGTTTAATACTAACCCTGTCTACTTAAGTCATGCAAAGATGGACTATTATAGTGGGATCTTAAAGGGCCAGTTTATTCAGCACAACTTTAAGCACACCACTGAAAAGTACTCCTAGAAACATGTTGAAATACGTGCCTTTTTTTTGGTGTGAAAATTACAAATTAAGTGTCATATGATCCCCGTTACCACCAGTCCTTGGGACTAATATGATCTGCCCTGGATGATTAGGATTTTGAGGATGGCCATTACCCTGGCTGCTTAAAGACCCCTATCAGGACTGCTTCTTGGGAATATGTGGTTGTGGGACTGGGCTCAGTATGTTTTATAGTTATTTAATATGTTTAATTAAGTTGATTACCCTATGTATGATAATTACTGTATGTTATGCTATGTCATGTCATGTCGATTACTGTATGTTTAGTTGAGTTAACTGGTAGTTAGAATGTTATGAGGAAGCCAGTAACTGACAGTGGAGAGAGTTATGTAATGTGTGTCTCTGAGGTAACTATCAGTCAAGTCAGTACTAAATGCAGTGTGATGCGTCTAAAATAAAGGAGGTAACTGCGAAGGGAATGGCTGCACTGTACCAGTGATGAAGTGTTTATGCTCCCAAAGAAAGGGAAGGTAACCGCTTTCAGCGACTGAGAAGATTAATATAGATATGGAATAAGATACCTGAAATAAGAGAATATATATATATATATATATATATATATATATATATATATATATATATATATATATATATATATTATTTTTTTAAAGTACATCTGAATATCTAAAGCAAGTTAAAAACCTGCTTCCATCTCAGAGTTCTGAGAAAAACAGTTATTACACTGCATTCTGGGAAGATCATATATCAGATTATAGCTGCCCTGTTCCTGTACAACTACTGAAATGAATGTAAATAGGTGATGATGCTTTTCACATTAAACATAGTCAAAGACAGTATAAGCAATTAATAGAAAACCCAGAAGACTCACAGACTATTGCAGAATGTTATCCGTTCAAGTTTAAATATACATCTATTAGATCAGTTATGAAGATTCCACAGTAATAAAAGCAGCTCCTGATTTTTTATAATGCTGAGCCTGTGCTCAGATTTTTAAATGCTGCATCTGTGTAAGAGCATTTGAGAGACATCAGCTGTCTTGGTGAAGGGATCAAAAGAACCTGGCGGATCTACTGGGTAGGTTTGGCCATAACAGCTTTACCAAGCCAGAAGAAGAAGCAGATTGTAACAAAGTGCCTGTTTATATGAGAGTCTGCCAAGTCTCCGATGCCGGATGACAGCAAGAGCTACACGCAGAGAGCAGAAGGAGATAGTGGGATAACCCTTCCCAAATTCATCTGTGCAGGGAAATTACTGCCAGAATCTCCTGGACATGTTACTTGTGGTTTAACAGACGGCCGATTACATTACTGAATGCAGAGAAAAAACATATCTTGTGTTCATAGAGGTTGCACTGTCCGGTGTCGACATGTGTTGTTACTCATGGAACAGTCAGGAGTGTGTTTGTAAACAGACCTAAGACTGCAGATGTTTAGCGGGTATTAGTGTAATTAAAAAGAAAATGCAATAGATCATTTTAACAGAATCTTGTGCACTTTCACACAATAAAGAGCATTTATAGTGAGGTAAATGGCCCTTTAAGTGATCATTAGTCTTAATCACTCAGAGCCCAGAAGAGTCTATATAGGAGTATATATTTGTGTACAAAGCAGTGTGCGCTTAGTAAGTGCATGTATATCTCAAGCTTGGACATGTTATGTATTTTAGTGAATGGCATTATCCATCACTTGGAACTTGAAAACACAGAGTAAGCTTTAACATGCTAAAAAATACTACCATCCTGTAGCTTACCGGACAGCACTTTCATGCCCTCTCACTTATTACGGCTTATGCATCCGATTTATGGATGAACTGTTCGTTTTATGATCCATACACAATGTTGCTTCATAAAATATGAATATTAACAGTGTATTTCCAGGCACATGGATATAAAGGACCTTTCTGGGAAAAAATGGGTTATTCTGTATAAAAACCAAATCATCTTATAGCGGCCAACAAAAATTAGGAAAGGCCTAATTTCAATATGGTGTGAATTTGTATCTACTCGCCAAGATGAAATGTTGAATTTGACTTAGGATGGAGCTCAAAACTTCCTTAACTTGTTGAATTGGATTTACCAATAGCTGTGCAGACCCCAAGGTTCTTCATCCATTAATTCTAGCTTAGTACACAGGATCATTGTACCCTTCACAGGGAAGGGAGAGAGGGGGGGGGGGGAGTGAGAGAGAGGGGGGGGACACACAGGGAAGGGAGAGAGAGGGGGGGGACACACAGGGAAGGGAGAGAGAGGGGGGGGACACACAGGGAAGGGAGAGAGAGGGGGGGACACACAGGGAAGGGAGAGAGAGGGGGGGACACACAGGGAAGGGAGAGAGAGGGGGGGACACACAGGGAAGGGAGAGAGAGGGGGGGACACACAGGGAAGGGAGAGAGAGGGGGGGGACACACAGGGAAGGGAGAGAGAGGGGGGGGACACACAGGGAAGGGAGAGAGAGGGGGGGACACACAGGGAAGGGAGAGAGAGGGGGGGGACACACAGGGAAGGGAGAGAGAGGGGGGGACACACAGGGAAGGGAGAGAGAGGGGGGGAACACACAGGGAAGGGAGAGAGAGGGGGGGACACACAGGGAAGGGAGAGAGAGGGGGGGACACACAGGGAAGGGAGAGAGAGGGGGGGACACACAGGGAAGGGAGAGAGAGGGGGGGACACACAGCGAAGGGAGAGAGAGGGGGGGACACACAGGGAAGGGAGAGAGAGGGGGGGACACACAGGGAAGGGAGAGAGAGGGGGGGACACACAGGGAAGGGAGAGAGAGGGGGGGACACACAGGGAAGGGAGAGAGAGGGGGGGACACACAGGGAAGGGAGAGAGAGGGGGGGACACACAGGGAAGGGAGAGAGAGGGGGGGACACACAGGGAAGGGAGAGAGAGGGGGGGACACACAGGGAAGGGAGAGAGAGGGGGGGACACACAGGGAAGGGAGAGAGAGGGGGGGACACACAGGGAAGGGAGAGAGGGGGGGGAACACACAGGGAAGGGAGAGAGGGGGGGACACACAGGGAAGGGAGAGAGGGGGGACACACAGGGAAGGGAGAGAGGGGGGGACACACAGGGAAGGGAGAGAGGGGGGGACACACAGGGAAGGGAGAGAGGGGGGGACACACAGGGAAGGGAGAGAGGGGGGGACACACAGGGAAGGGAGAGAGGGGGGGGACACAGGGAAGGGAGAGAGGGGGGGACACAGGGAAGGGAGAGAGGGGGGGGACACAGGGAAGGGAGAGAGGGGGGGGGACACAGGGAAGGGAGAGAGGGGGGGGACACAGGGAAGGGAGAGAGGGGGGGGACACAGGGAAGGGAGAGAGGGGGGGGGACACAGGGAAGGGAGAGGGGCGGGGGACACAGGGAAGGGAGAGGGGGGGGGGACACAGGGAAGGGAGAGGGGGGGCACAAGAAAGGGGTACAGAGGGCACACAAGAAAGGGGCACAGGGGGCAGCACATTTCCCACCCTCAGCTTATACTCTAGTCACTAAGTTTTCCCAGTATTTTGTGTTAAAATAGGTGCCTCTGCTTATACTCAGGTATATATCTCTCTATGTATTATGTGGTTGAGCATTATAAGTAAAGGAAATATTTGTATATTTTATTGTTAGGTTTATCTTTAGGTGACTAATACTGTAAAGCAAAATTTAATATAATAGTTAAAAGGAAAGTGAGTATTTATAATTGCCATTATTTTTTTTTTCATACTGTACTATTATTTATGAAGCATACAGTATGCACAACACTCCGTGGTACTTCGAATGGTAGATATTTCTGTAGGGTAGAAAGGTGGAGGTAAAACTTTGGCATCTCTGGAAGGCATGTTGTACTCGTCGTGTTTATTGGTTTTAACACTGATAAGTGGGAATGAATCATTCACCCATAAATATAAGAATATAAAAATATAAAAAATATCAGATAAAATGGTCTGAAATTTTCCAGCCTGGCAATTAAGCTGTAAAAAGAAATCGCCATGTTATTCTTAGCAAAAAAACTTAAAGTACATATGCGATTTCTTTCTTGTACTCATTACATTTTATGGGTTTAATAAGGACTGGTCTGGTTTATAAACTGCCTAATGGACGTAATTATCAAGTATTGGCACATAAAAGCACATTGTAAACAGGTATAAAGTATGTTGTGCATGGTCCCCATTACCAATCATTCTCAAAAAAAGTTGTTGACTGTCTTGGCAATGATTAGTATGAGGGGAGTGTGTCATCCACAGAAAATGAGGCAATGGAAAGTAACCTCTCATACTTTACTTATTCACAAAATCCCTGGTTACTAATGATGTATCTTAGAAGGTCATAAAGACAAAGAACAACTGAAGTAAAGAAGACCTTGCCAGAAACCGTTTTGACCGGTATCATAATTGTAGGGTCTCATGGTCAGTCAACAGACACCAAAAATGGGCTCACAATGCATTTAAGGGAAAACTGTACTGTTAGGTTATACTGCTTTGTAGAACTACCAGGTACAAATTTATATTTCAGGAGCCCCTAGTCATAGGTTCTAAATCCCACTGTGTGACCTTATATCAATATCTAAATAATTCAATCACATATATAGTTGTCAATGTTGGTGACGTTTGCCATGTTGGTAACGCAGTTGCAACTTAGCTAAGCGAGGTCGCAACCGCGAGCCTCACGTTGCGAGCCATGTACGGCGCACGACTTAGGCTGGATGAGTGCCAAAGGTGCTCATCTGCAAAGCCTCGAAGAGCGAGGAGAGTCGTCTACGGCACAATATTTAGGCTGCATTGTGAGGGTCGCAACTCCAAGCCATGCGCCAAAGGCGCCCAGCAATGAACGCTGAAGGTGATCAGTGCAAAGCAGGAAAGTTGAAGTGCATAGGGGAGAGACTTACAATTTTAATCCCGTCATTTTTGATGGGCAATTTCAGAATATATATATATATATATATATATATATATATATATATATATATATATATATATATTCTCAACCTGATGTGCATAAATACTAAACAGCAAAAAAAAAAAAAATAGGGCCAAACACATATTTAGCTATTCAGAATTGTTTTTATTGATTGAAAATAGCTGTTAAGCATTTGGAAAGTACATTAAAGAGATTTCATTGCAGGGACTTACTCCATAGTAGATAGCCAAAATCTCTGTTATAATTACGCAATTTTTTTAATATTCTACATTTTGGATCTCATTTTGCCGCTCTGTTTTCTTTTAATATTAACTTCTCTAATACTTTTACACTGACCTTGTATGAACTTAAACGGACTGGGATTGCTGGCGTGTTTGGTTCTGGATTCAAAATCGGCTTCAAGACCTTTCTATATAAAATGTTTCTTCCAAGTACTTAGAAAGAAACTGATAAATATGTTGCTTCTAATAAATGTCCATTAGGAAATAAATGCTGTTAATCTTAAAAAAAGGGACATGGAAGGTTTCCAGGATTTTACTAGCAATATAATAATATACCTATATACGTTTACTTGTGTATTTTATTTTATTAAGAAGTGCTTAAATGCTCTTTTTCTACCTAAAATCTTATAAATCGTTCCTAACCTCTGCAGCTCATGAAGACAAGTACAGCTCTTGCACTCTCATAGTAACCAACCAGTGGCAACATCCTGCAACATGCTGCTTGAGAGGTCCCCGACAGGCTGATTTGAAACACAGCACTTCACAGTCTGTGTATTCAGGAGCTACAGAAGGCAAACCCAAACCGGTACAAACTGTATAATTTTAGGTAGGAAAAAAAAAAAAAAAAAATATATATATATATATAACATATATAACATATATATATCATATATATATAACATATATATATATATATAACATTATATTAAGAGGTGCTTTAAAGCTCAAAGTACATAAAACGTAAATAGATACATAATAGGTATATCCCTAGTGAATTCCAGAAACCTTCCATTTAAAAACCACTTTAAAATATAACGGAAACAATAAAAACAGTTTTCTTCTACAATATTTTTGTTATTTATAAAAAGAAGTTCTCTTTTGCAAAAAAAATAAAGAACATAAGACCACAAAAGTTGTGTTTATTCCTGCACAGATCCAACAGAACTACACACCCGTCCCACTTCTAAGGTACAGTGAAGACACTTAAAGGAGCTACATTTACTTCTGCCATCTGTTCTTTTAATAATAATATTTTGCATTCAACTGTTATTTTTTGGGGACATTGTTACTTTCTTGCCTTATTTAACACTATAGTTTGTATCTAAACCCCCCCCCCCCATCCTCCCTTTTTCAAATCTTGCCTTAACCCCTCCCTATCACACTCTAATAACTTCCTGTATACTAAAAGTGTTTCCTCTCAGCAGACGTTATTCCTGCACAAATCCAACAGAACTACACACCAGTCCCCTCCTATTTGCTCTAAATGTATTGAATCACACAAATTTATTTCAGCTGATCAATTAGGAACACCTGCTAACTATTCCTAATTTAACCTTTACACAATGTTCCCTCCTACCTTCTTAACATGCTGCCTTTTCCTCGGCTCTTCCTCTCAACTTATCCACATCATGTCTCCAGTATAACCATCTCACCTTCCATGCTCTTATCTCCTCTTTTATGCTGCTGCGAGCTACACTCCTTCCTCCACCCACTATCTCCTCCCTCATCTCATAAGCAGAAACACTTCTGTGAGTCCCATTTGCATCTCCCTTTCTTCTCCCTCCTTCTGGAGACATTTCCTAACCCAAGGCCTGACCTGACATTTCAACTAGCAGTTACATTATCTGACCACTAGGGACAGATAACATATTACACACCTGAGCCATTCACCTCACAATGTCACATACCTTCCTACCCAAGTAAACTTTCACTTTCTTCCTCACCCTTGCTATCCCCTATCTGTTCCTCCCCAAGTTTTTGCCTCTTCCATCCTCTTTAGATTGTAAGTAGAGAGTTCTCAATCTTGTAGGGTTCTTTGGAAAAAAGCACTTCCTGCAAAGATTCTAAGCTCAAAATAGGGCCCCCCATTTTTCTGCAGTTTGTTAACATTGTATTCTTCCTTGTTCTTATCCCCTGTACAGTGCTACTGAAAATGTTGGCGCAAAACAAATAAAGATTAATAATAATAATAATAATAATTTATTATTATTATTAATTTTATTATTATTAATACAGAACCAGACAAGTTGAAACAATGGCTGACAAAATTATATAATGAATGGACTATTTCAATTATTTTAAGTTAAAAACTTCTGTATATATGTATGCAAGTGGATTTGCTTTCTATTTACATGGCAAACATGGATAACAATTAAATCCGGCATCTGAATGAATTTAAAAATGACCTTTCAGTTTATAAGGAAAAAAAAGAGTTTTCACCTTTAGAATGGGAAAGGTTTCTTTACAGTTATGGCAGTCAAGTTGTAAAAAGTGGTTGTAAATACCTATAAAGAATCAGGTTTGTGATCTACCCATTTATGGTTCAGCAGACAAAAACAACATCTGGATTGTATTTTAACTAGTTTAAGATTGTAAATGTGTTATTCTAAGATCAAAAACAGGGCCCTCCATACTTTGCAATGTGTAAATATTGTTTTTGTTTTTTGACTCCTGTACAGCGCTATGTTGGCGCTTTACAAATAAACAATAATAAAAATAATAGTTTAAGCAAAAAAATGGCAGCCTTTTAAGTGTACATTTTGGAAATTCACTAGCAAGACATAAATGGTAAAAAAAGAAATACAAAAATGAAAAATTGTGACAAATATTAAAATTATATATGCAGAGTTGAAAGTTGATAACAGGATGCTCGGACTCTGTAGTTAAGTAAGAGATAAATGCCACCATATTCCAAATAAAAAAACAGCAACACTAATTGGAGTAAGGAAAAGCCCTATAATCCTCCAGGGATCCTGCTGCCTGGAAGGCTCAACTAGTTTGATGCCCCAAATCTGGCTGAGGTCCCTATAGTTAACAACAAGAGTCCAAAATGTGAAAAACTACTTTGAGCGATAATTTCCCTTTCACATCACAAACCAGAGCATGTATTAGTTATGCTAATTTCCCCTGGAATTTTCAGGGGGTATCAACATTGATAGAAAACAGTTTGCAAAAGTAAGAAATTCAGCAAACTTTAGAGTAACTGTTTGCATGAAAAAATACCAAAATACATTTTCAAACATTTTTTTTCATACACCACTAATTTTCCATCAGATGCATTCATAATCCAGCTCACTTGCACGTACCTTTAAAAAAGTATATATACGTTTCCTGGGTTTCAAATGTTTAGTAAGTAACAGGCAGTGATTATCAGAAAAATATGTCTTATATAGAGAAGTTCAATGTTCTTACAAAAATATTAACAGAAAAGTAAAATGCAGCTTTGCACACCCACAGGTTACATAACCAAGTACACGGAGGAGAGGCAGCCAAGTACAGAGTTTGACCTTTCTGGTAGAGACCACAAAAAGTAGTGCTGCTGGATGGAATCACATAGTTAAGGAGAGAGAGTGCAAAAAAACATCAGAAGCAGCAGTAGAGGCAGGGAACTGACACCCTGCAGGGATGATAGTCAAGTGTGAATGTGCTGCACTGAGACTCATATGAAAATACATAGCACCTGCTAACATGTGCCACAATACATATCCCAGGCTGCTTTGCAGCATATCCAGGAACCCCAGAAATTGATACAAACGTATCAGCTGCCTGAACCACCTCCTGATTGGTCCAAACTAAATTTTGAAATCTATGTTAATTTAGCCTGGGTTTGAAGAGGGTGTCAACTCATTTTCAAGGGTCATAAATTACAAGACATTTTGCTTCCTTCAAGATAAGAGTATACATGTTTATTCCTGTATTTTTTTCCATGCAAAAAAAAAGGCTTCCATACACTATGGACTCTATCAGATGCAGTCATAATCCAGGTAAACTTAAATATGACTTTAAAGGTCATCATACAGGACCACCAAGACAGAAGGTTACATAAAAAATAAACACCTTTTTTTATAGCAAGAAAGTCTTTTGCTATTTTGTCATGTAATATATTCGTTACTGTCCATGTTCTTTAAAGTCTTCTTTAAAAACTGTTTTATCTTACAAGAAAATAAATAATAATACTCTGGGAATTTTTTTTAAAGAAGTGTGTGGTCTGCATGAAACCGTATCAGATCTTATCTATATGATTGTCCAATGCTTGTACGTTCAGAGCAATTTAAATAAATGTAGTTTAGTGGAAGTTTCTTGGCTTGGATTTTTTGACTTTCTGTTCATGTTAAGTTGAACAAAATGTTAAATATGTTGTCAAAAAATAATAACTAATAGAGTTTTCCAGAAGTACTACAATAACAAATTCTGGAAGGCCGGTTATTTGTAATTCCGGACATATCTCCCCTTCCTAACGATAAGACGTTCAGGGACATAGCTTGTGAATTAACATCTTTGATCAGTAATTATATTTTTCAGAATTCTTGTAATAAATCTAACAAGTGCATATTTAAGGCTATATATTATTTCACTTAAAAAGCATTTCCTGCTTAAAATGTGTGATTCAGACTAGGGAAGTTTGAAATACTTTTTGACCTTGCTGTTCTTTTTCATAATCTGAATGTGAGCTAAATGATGCATAAACATTTGGCATTATAATTGTATCAATCATGATCTCCTCCTACAGACACTCCCTTCATTGTTTTCAGTTGTGCAATTTAGTTACTTTGATATCCTTTGCTTAAAGGGATATATGTAAGCAAGCTGGGTTTCAAATGTTTCCTAATAAACAGCTACTGATTAGTAGAAAAATATGTATTATATTGAAAAGTTGAATGTACTTACATATTTATATGCTAGATACTTATATGTAGATATGCACAGTGTGTGATTTCTAAAAAAAAATTATGGTTGGTGGGATTACAGCTGAAATTGCCCATAAGGAGACAGGCAGAGAGAGAAAAAAAAAAAAACAGACGCAACAGCCAGATTGTGATACAAATGTTTCGATCTTTACTTCCTACTGATTGGCCAAAACAATTTGTCAGATTGTAAACTAATTTAGCCTGGGTTTGGAGGGGGGTTAACCCTAAGGTTCAAGTGACAGAAATTAAAATATATTTTGCTAACTTCAAGGTAAGTATTGAAATGCTTATTTTGGTATTTTTTCATGCAAATACTAATTCTCCTCTATCTGATGCACTCATAATCCATCTCACTTATATATCACTTTAACTGAAAATATACTGCTTGACAGCAATGTGATTAACAAGCTGCATAATATATGTAATTTCACTCACAGGCATTTTAAAGGGACAGGAAAATCTACCCAGAAATTGACCTTATGTGAGCAAAAAACAGACAAACAAACAAAACACTGAAGGTGGCCAAGTATATACACGAAGGCCTCCTGTTTTGCGTTTTTTCAAAGCAAAACAAATCCTTGATTTCCAGAAAAGATAGAAGAATTTAAGTAATCCATCACCGACAGATGTGATGCACAATGACGAGAAACAACAGAAGGCTAAAATTATAAGCATTCATAAGTGGGGAGATCTAAAAAGTATCAAAGAAATCACATTTCTTAAAGTAATAAAAAAATAAAAAATAAGTATTACAAATATTAATAACGGTTCAATCACATGTAAAAGAATATATTATGTATTATTTTAAAATAGCTTGTACCAAACGTTTATTTCTAAAGTAACCATTCCTGCGACATGGTGACGAAAATGCCAATATGTATCATATTATGCCAATTACAAACAAAAAGGCACACACCTGGGAATAGGCATCGCTTGATAGTGTGTCTTATGGCAAAATGCCCACCCAGGATGTCGTCTTTAGCCTGGCATTAAGGGGATTTCTTCCATGTAGTGCCCCCAGTGAACAGTCTCCCTACACTGGAGAATCCATAACCCCCAGACACTCGTTTCAGTCATAACGGCTTTCTTCATTGGGAAGTTACAGATATCCCTAGACTTTATGCCTAGGAATAGTTGCTTACTGGCCTCTCACCCTGCAGCACATGAAGACCATTTACTTCCAAGTACAAGGGTTAGACTCTCTGATAGGAACCAATCCGTGGCAACATGCAACTTGAGAGGTCACCAATTAGCCAATTTGAAACCCTATACTTCCCAGTCATGTGGGTCCAACATCTGTAGCTCATTAATACACAAAGTAAAAATTGTGTGATTTTAAGCAGATATAAAAAATAGAGCCTATAAGCACTTCCTAATACAATAAAGTGCATACAAGTAAATAGATACATCAGTATTTTACATTCCTAGTAAAATCCAGAAGAATCCATGTCCCTTTAAGGTATTTGCATACACAAAATGAGAGGTGCTCACCTGGGGCCTCATTCAATTGGGGTTTGGCCAATTGAATAGGGCTCTATATAAGCACAGAGCATATTTGTTTAGAGAAGGTTTTAGTTAGTGAAGACCTTGCTTTTGGATAGAAGTTCACCAACTAAAAACTTCTAAAAAAAATACGCTCTGTGCTTATATAGAGCCCTATTCAATTGGCCAAATCCCAATTCAATGAGGCCCCTGGAAAGGAGACTCACCGCATAGGGTGCCCTATGGGATTAATGTCCACCCAGGGTGTAGTTTCTTCCTGCTCCCTTGTGCCACTACAAGTGAGGAATCTCCTGAAGCATATGAGTCTGTACCCAGCCTTACGGACAGGCCAGAACCAAAATACTAGGCAAGTCTCCCCTACACAAGAGAAAGCAACCCCCAACTGGTCATCTGAGCCATAATGCCTTTCCTCAGCAGGAAGCGAATGATCTTCTATATGCTTATTAGCAGCATCTTTTCCTAATCCGTGGCAACATTTGTTAACTGGTTTCTGGGATCCCCAAAACAGTTTATCCCTGTACATCATACAGTTAGGTCTTCCCTGCGCCACTAATTAACATACTGTGCCAGAAAGACAATGTATTTCAGAAAAAAATTCCAAGTTTGTAATACTCCTTAAAGAGAAACAATAATTACAGATGCAATAGGCCCACTTACAATCTAGAAATAGCTGCCAGTTGTACTACTTCATTTTATGTATTTAACACTTTCATACTGAGCTCTATTTAGCACTAATTTTGTGGTTGCTTCCAACTTTCCAGACTATTTTGTCAGGGGGTCCTGAGATTTAGCAAAATCTGCTGTATTATTGAAATTAAGTATGTATTTAAAAGGACCATTTTGGTCATGGATTTTAAATATTTCTTGAAAAATAAGCAAATTGTACACAATTATATTATTTTTATATGCAATTATTTTGCCGTGGGATCTGCCATTTGGTTAATATCCTTAAGTGGTAGGAAACTTGCAATGTACAGGATGTTTCTATCTGCACAATGTAGTAGCAGTGATAGCAAGATTATAGTTCACAGGAACACAAGTAATAGCTAAAAATGGATAACAAAAGAAAATTGGTTCCTGCAGTAAATACTTTGTTCCAAAAACTAAAAAAAAAAAAAAAGCGGTGTGTATTTTAATTTAGAATAAAAAAAAATTAAAAGTTAAATTGCCTGTATTATGAAATAATAATCAAACTCTTTAGGTACTAATATATATATATACACACATACACATACATACACATACAGTTGATATAAAAAGTCTACACACCCCAGTTAAAATGTCAGGTTTATCTGCTGTAAAAAAATGAGACAAAGATAAATCATTTCAGAACTTTTTCCACCTTTAATGTGACCTATAAACTGTACAACTCAATTGAAAAACAAACTGAAATCTTTTGGGTAAATGGAAGAAAAAATAAAAAAATAAAATAATGTGGTTGCATAAGTATGCACACCCCTAAACTAATACTTTGTTGATGCACCTTGTGATTTTATTACAGCACTCAGTCTTTTTGGGTATGAGTCTATCAGCATGGCACATTTTGACTTGGCAAGGTTTGCCCACTCTTCTTTACAAAAACACTCCAAATCTGTCAGATTGCGAGGGCATCTCCTGTGCACAGCCCTCTTCAGATCACCCCACAGATTTTCAATCGGATTCAGTTCTGGGCTCTGGCTGGGCCATTCCAAAACTTTAATCTTCTTCTGGTGAAGCCATTCCTTTGTTGATTTGGATGTATGCTTTGGGTCGTTGTCATGCTGAAAGATGAAGTTCCTCTTCATGTTCAGCTTTCTAGCAGAAGTCTGAAGGTTTTGTGCCAATATTGACTGGTATTTGGAACTGTTCATAATTCTCTCTAAGGCCCCAGTTCCAGCTGAAGAAAAACAGCCCCAACTCATGATGCTGCCACCACCATGCTTCTCTTTGGGTATGGTGTTCTTTTGATGATGTGCAGTGTTGTTTTTGCTCCAAACATATCTTTTGGAATTATGGCCAAAATGGTCAACCTTGGTTTCATCAGACCATAACACATTTTCCCACATGCTTTTGGGAGACTTCAGATGTGTTTTTGAAAAATGTAGCCTGGCTTGGATGTTTTTCTTAGTAAGAAAAGGCTTTTGTCTTGCCACTCTACCCCATAGCCCAGACATATGAAGAATACGGGAGATTGTTGTCACATGTACCACACAGCCAGTACTTGCCAGATATTCGTGCAGCTCCTTTAATGTTGCTGTAGGCCTCATGGTACCCTCCCAGACCAGTTTTCTTCTCGTCTTTTCATCAATTTTGGAGGGAGCTCCAGTTCTTGGTAATGTCACTGTTGTGCCATATTTTCTCCACTTGATGATGACTGTCTTCACTGTGTTCCATGGTATTTCTAATGCCTTGGAAATTCTTTTGTACCCTTCTCCTGACTGATACCTTTTAACAATGAGATCCCTCTGATGCTTTGGAAGCTCTCTATGGACCGAGGCTTTTGCTGTGGAATGTGACTAAGAACATTTCAGGAAAGACCAACTAGAGCAGTTGAACTTTATTTGGGGTTAATGAGAGGCGCTTTATATGATGGCAGGTGTATGCCGACTCCTATTTAACACGATTTGGAATGTGATTGCTTAATTCTGAACACAGCTACATCCCCAGATATAAGAGGGTGTGCAGACTTATGCAACCACATTATTTTTATTTTGTATTTTTCTTCCCTCCACCTAAAAGATTTCAGTTTGTTTTTCAATTGAGTTGTACAGTTTATAGGTCACATTAAAGGTGGAAAAAGTTCTGAAATGATTTATCTTTGTCTCATTTTTTTACAGCACAGAAACCTGACATTTTAACAGGGGTGTGTAGACTTTTTATATCCACTGTGTGTATGTGTATATATATATATATATATATATATATATATATATATATATATATATATATATATATATACACACATACACATATATATACACATATATATACACATATATATACACACACACACTCACATACATACTTCAAAAAGGCAACTTAATTAACCAAATCCTCCTCAAATTGTATTGTCACATAAAATATACATTTCACTTACTGCTAAACAGCGCTCTGAGTAAAATCTTTACCTTCTCAAACCTGACTTTTTTCAAGATATTTTATGTAGGGTGCCATGTTGCCCAACTGTGACCTAAGGCGACACCCACAGGGATGGGATTCACGCTAGAAGTGACTGATGTTCAGATACACAAAATGTCACTGTCTGCTTGCAGCACAGCAGTGTTGGACAGTTAGTGTGAAGCCCTTTTATGTGGGATCTATGTTAAGTCTCAATGAAACATGTCAACATACATGAGAGAGAACAGGATAAGAGAGGGAAGTTTGAGAAGGTGAGAAAATGGGTACTGAGGGCTCCTTAGAAGTAAGCCAAGTGTACATTTTATATGAGAGTTATATAGAGGAGCATCAAATTAGTTAAGTCACCTTGTCAGACATTTTTTTTCTTTTACATAAATGTTTTAAAGGTGTCCTTTTAATACTTAAACATCTCCATCTACTATTTCATAAAAGACACTTTTATAATTTCTCGGGTTGCGACAGGACGCGTTATTTCACAAGACTTCCGAAAGTGGTAAATAACAGATGGATTTAATTTTTAAAGCTTCAAATTACTTTGCATTGAATGGGCAAAGTCACTAATCTTTGTTAGGGCTGGAAAAGGTTCTGAGGCAATTTTGACTATACCATATTTACTAAGGTTACTAAATCTTCTAGGAAGTTAAAAAAATATCTAAGCAGACTAATTTTGTTGAGTAAATGTATTTTATTAAAAACTGTTATTGAGGACTACAAACATAGTATGCGGATATATGGGCAATGTCGTTCTTTTTAAGGCAGACACCATTCTGGATTTCATGGTTAATAGGGTCAATCTGTTTCTCCATCATTTTGAATTTATAACATGTACTGGCACATGAATATCTAGAAGATCTAGTATCCTAGCCCCAGAAGATTAGAGTTGGACAAACATGGACTAAGGAGAAATGTATATTTTGTTAACTGGTAAATGTACCGTATAACTTCCTTCGGGTAGGTGATATAATACAGACATGGAGGTATTTCCGTCTAGGTAAGTGGCAATAGGGGGTAACATTACTAGAATTGGGCACCAACTTGAGTTAATAGATGCTATATTTTTAAGGGCCTCGTAGAGCAATCCCTGCTGGATCGCTACCTTGTTGTGGTGAAGGGGCTTGCGTACCTCAATGAAGATAGGAGCTAAACAATGTAGGGTCACCCAAAATAAGCTGGTCATAGCAGAGAGGTCAAAAAAATCCTGGTCCACTGGAGAAGGAACTGGCAAACCCACTCCAATATCTTTGCCAATAAAACCTTATAGATAAGCACAACCAGGCGCAAGATGTCCAAGATGGTCCATAGGGTCACAGAGAGATGGATACGACTATACAACAACAGATGAGGTTCAAGAGAATAGATGCCAGTAAAAAGAATAGCAAAATGGAGCAGCAGATAAGCAAATGTTTAAATACAGTACTATAGTTAAATACATAATTTGATTTGGCTATTAAACATTTTTTAAATCCAGCCATTATACATTTGACTGCCCCCCCCCTCTCCCCACACACACAAAAAAGTTGATCAAAAACAGGAAATTCCATAATCAACAAACAGGACTGTAAAGAACTCCGTTCTATAAAATCTATTTATCTGAATATAAATTATAAATTAGAGTGATATTGTAAAAATTAAACTCATATCTGCTCCCCCCAAAGATTTAGATATTTAAAGATTTTTTTTATTGTTTATTTGCATCTAAGACAGATGCTGAAAGTGGATTCCCCCTAGATACAAGCAAATTAACATAAAAGAGTAAAATAATTAGGTAAAACTTTCTTGCGGTCATAACTCTACAAAAAAATATCTTCTATTATATTGTCCATTTTATTGCATAGCTACTAAATTGCAGGTGTAATTACAAGTTAATAACAGATAGAAACATCCTCTAAAAACACTTGGCATCAACATATTTCTAGGGCAGATTACAATTGTTACAGATAATCAGTTACTGATAAATACCGAGTTAGCAGCTAAGGTGCATAGTCTAAAAGACAAGACATATAGGAAAATATTACATGACCTTAGTATGTCCATTTGGTAGGATAAAAGCAGTGATATTATAGGGTCACAAACCACCATGTGCCAGTCAGGCCTGTGTAAATTATACTCTTGGCACTGGGCCTCTGGGCTAAGGGACTCTCTGTGCTGGTGGTACTATGTATATTCACTGTACTGCAATACTGGCTGCAATGTATTTGTGTACAGCTGTTTGCTATAGTGAGTATATTCACATTAAACATGCCTGATAGTTGTATATTTTTCCTATGTAATTTCAGTTATACTATGTGACCTGGTCTGTGGAGGTGTAATCAAATTAATGTTTGCATAAACAGATCTAAGAGGTCCTTTGTGGCACTGACACAGTGCCTAAACTAAAATGTTTTTAACAATGGGAAAATGTATTATGGAAGGTCTATTGGGGAGAGATGTAAACAACCAGATACTAACCAGTCACCTATCATGCAATAGATCTGAGAAATTAGGTTAACTTGGCTTTCTAATCCTAATTATGTTACCAAGTAATATTGTATAATAGTACCACTGGGAGATTCATTTTTATTATTGTGTTGCCATTGCAATTCTTCCTATAAATATGCTAAACCCAGTCCAAGAGATCTTCTGGTTAAGATATAGTGGTAGAACTAGGTTCTTTTCCAGGATGCTAGGATTTCTATGCTCTGTTTGGAACCATCTCAACAGCTTTAGCTGGTGAGGGGTAGAAAGGAACCCTGTGCACTGATGAGAGTTGACCCCCAATTTATGACTTCAAATTTATATTAAAATATCTAACTTCAGAAATATTTTTTTTTTAGGGAAAGCAGTCAAATATGCCATCATGGGAGGTATTTCAGCTTAAGCCCAGGCCTAGGGCAGCATAAAACATAAGTATGCCCCTGTAATGTTTATAAGGGTTCAGGGTTAGTGTAGATAACTACTGGATAGAATTGGGAGCCTGCGGTCCCTTCCCTTGCTAACAGCCCCTGAGATGTAAACCATAAAATCTCAATATCAATAGCTTAATATCAAATTGCTAAGAACACCAGCCTTACAGTGGGAGTGGTAGAGAAACATAATGTTAAATCTTTCCTGAATACAAGTGATATTAATTAAGAATTAATTCAACCATTTTTTGTCTCATTCATAATGTATTTTTAAAATAACTTGTTGCACAATACATTGGATACATTTCAGATCTCCATTTAGTTTTATTTACAGACTGTCAATATGTGGTTGAATTTATAATAGGATTACATTGAAATATAAGTTTACAATAGGATTAAATCCAGGCAACCAACCAAATAAAACAGTGGACATTATACAAAAATATAAAATGTACTGTTTGCATATTTAAACTATAAATCTTTGTGCTCACAGAGCCTTCACCTCTCGGTGTCGGGAGATGTTGTTAATCATGGAACAGTCAGGAGTGTGTTTGTAAACAGACCTAAGACTGTAGATTTTTAGCTGTTATTCGTGTAATTTAAAAAAAAAAAAAAAAGATAATTTTAACATAGAATTTTGTGCTTTTTCACTGCTCTTGAACTCATTTTTTTAATAACCATCAGTTGTAATTATAATTATTTATAAATGCACTTTTCATTAATGCAAGAACTTGGAACTTTGCAATGTCACTTAAAGGGTGCATACAACTGAAAGGGCAAAGACTGTGCAGAATTCCCCTTGGTCACTTCTACAATAAAAACTTGCTGCCAGCTTCGATCCACCAGGTGAATATGGCCCAAACCCAGAGAGAGGTTCAATCCCTAAAACAAATTCAGAATAGCTATAACTTCAAATTTATAGTGTTTTACATTAGGTAAATGTTCTGTAATTATTTTAGTATGATATCACCAGGAGTGTAAATGAATAATCACCAGTAGCATAATAATATTTATTTGAATGCCCATGTTCTACCAGTGGAATTGCCATTTACACATGCTTTCATTAGTCATGCATTGAACACTTCTTTCCGTATATCATACGTATGTTGGAACATCTGAAACCAAACAGTTGTACAAAAGTCTTCATAACTATAATTATAGGAAAAAAATGATAAAGAGTGTATTGAATACACAAAAACTACGGAAAAAGGGAACTATCAGTTAAGAAAACATCTCAATAAAAGCAGTGACTCAACAATAAATAAAAAAAAGCTGTATTATAGTATACTTTCTAAGAACATTTAGCCAAAAGTATATCTTTTTTTCCCCTTCTAGATTACTATGACCCCAATGGCTCAGGAGCTGATGAGTAATTAAATGTGATGTCCTATCATTAATGAATAAAGATAAGAATCTTGTAGGTGGATCAGAAAGGCTGACTGACTTTAATTTAACTATTGCTTAAGGTTTCTAGGATGCAATTGTTTTTCCACATTATCTCCCTGGTATTTAAGGCAAACAATTCAGGCAGCATGGTTTTCTTTTTATTTGTTTTATTTAATTACACTAATAACAGCTACAAAATCTAAAAAAAAGCGTTAAGTGTTTACAAGCACAGTGTATCCTGCCTACTGGCAGTTTCATGCTTAATAACAGATAGCCACATGTGCTAATATGGACACAGATTTATAGCAGTTTTCCCTATGAACTCAGTAATGCACTCAAAAGTTAACTCACAACTGACCTGTTTAGTTGTTTCCAGCACTGCATGAACTGCACAGACTGACATGTTGAGGGTTAACTTTTTTTTTGCTCACTACATAGAGCTGTAGCAGTGGGTCTTGCTGGAGGCAGTCATGGACTCATGTAAACATACACAGACTTTATTGAAATTCTCAGTGAAAAATGCACATATTTCTTATATCCAAGAAGTATTTTAAAATGTTTTTAGGAGATCTTTACTCTGATATGTCCAAATTGTGCTGAATTAAGTGGCCCTTTAATGACATTATTATTATTACTCTATTTATTAAGTGCTAGCATTTTCTGTAGAACTATTTACAAATGACAATAGAATACAGTTAGCAAATTATAAAAAAGGTATAGGCAAAAATAAAAAGGCTTAGGTAGAAAGAAAAAAAAAACACACAACAGGTACAGTGCAATACCAATAAGAGGCAAATGGATCCGCGGACAGCAACAGAGAGATCCCTGTTCCCAAGAGCTTACAATCTTATAACTATGCACAGAGCAGTTGAAAAAAAAGAGAGACAAACACAGAGACTAATCTCAGGGATCAAATTAATAGTTTTTTTTTATAGTAATTGCAATTATATAGATAATTCAGCTTGGAAAATATTTTAAGCATATACTACATAAAAATATATTTCCATCCCCCCAATTGCTTTTCTCTCATGTGATTATTTAGGGTTAGATTTAGGGTTGAGGGTTAGGGTAGTTGCAGATGGTAAGCCTTATATAGTAAAGTAGTGTCGTGCTATGTAACGCTTATAATCTGCCACTACCCTAACCATGAACCTGAATGACTAACCCTAACAAATTGCATTTTACTTTGGGATCATTCTGGTTTCCTGCCCACCAACAGTTGCAGCCAGCAGACACTAAGTGGCGCTGCAGTTGCTTGCCAAGAATTTCTTTAATATTCTTGTTAGTGTTAGATTTAGGAGTTAGGGTAGTGGCAGATGATAAACTTTACATAGTAAAATAGTGGTGCTAGACCGTTCAACCTAGCCCAGGGGTGCACACATTTGGTCTTAGAGTGCCACACAGGCCTGGATTTGAAAATATCCCTGCTGTATGCAGTTGAGTCAATCAGAACTGAAGAAGGGATTCACCCGCCTGTGCGCAGCAGGGATATCCACAAAGCCAGGCATGTGTGGCCTTCAAGGACTGAATCCCTGGCCTAGACTCTAATCCCAGGAAATGTAACACATTTTTGGGAGTGCCACCTAGTGCCCGCTGGCCACCACTGCCAGGGAGCAGAATACAGTAAAGGGCTCTGTTATCTGACCTCCAGCAGTGGTGGACATCAGCCACTAGGTGGCGTGGCAGAGATTTTAGTGAATGACTTGTTAGTGTAAAGCTTATTACCCAGTACCCTAACACCTTACCCCTAAACCTAAAACATTTATTAAAATCTTGGCAGCGCCACCTAATGGCCAATGCCCGCCACTGCTGGAGGTCAGCTAACAGGAAAAAAGTCTGAGGGCAGGTCTAACAGGGGAGAAAACAGGAAAGGTCCAAAAGTTGTATTCCACATACCTTTACGTTTCATCAACCTCAGCAAACCCCATGCAAACTTTTGTGTAATTTTGAATATTATGTCGTGAGAGCGCGTGTGTGTGTTTGTGTAATTATACATACATATATATATATATATATATATATATATATATATATATATATATATATACATATATATATACATATACACACACACATACAGACACACACACGTGCAAACAGATACAATACTATAAATTACTGAATTTGTTAGTAACTTGCACTTTTTCACATATATAATATACATAATGAATTCCTGCTCATTTGATATTGCCTCACCTTTTGTAGCCAGCAGCGCCACAGGAACTGCGATGATAACAACGACCACGACTCCCATCAGCAAACCAATCAGCCATTTCAGCCATGTCTGGAAGACAAGAACATAATGTTAGCAAATCTGCACCACCCATAGCAGACCTTAGATATGGCCAGGACAAAGCCAGCTTCAGCAATGCATCATGGAGCTCTCCACAGTGTATGCAAATTACTGCTTATTTTAAGGCTTTTTCCTTTACGTTTTAAACAGATAATTATTTAACTCCTTTGGATTGTACGTTTTCGATCATGGAACAAGCTCTATGTATGTTTGATTTTAAGTTCAAACCAGGTCATATAATGTGTTAATATGGTTTTTGCCTTATAATTAACCCCTGCATAGCGCTACGGAATATGTTGGTGCGTTACAAATAAAGAATTATAATAATAATAATTTCAGAAACATAGATCTGACAGAAGATAAAAAAAAAAAAAAATAGAAAAAAAGCCTAGTCTGCCCATTTTATCTACCTGAACTTGTGCTTAATTAACAATCAGAATAGATATAAAAGGCCACTGAAGTCTGGATTTAGTTTTTTACATTGAACCTAAATTAAACTCTTCCATACTCTAGATATTTTAGTGAAATAAATGTGCCATTTGGACTAACCTGCTTTTTATGGCCTCTCCTTTTATATCTACGAGTAATCATTTTTGCCCCTCACTAGGCTCCTCCTCCATCTTTTTATTTGCAAAGATGATGTCATTGTTGTGGGTGGAACTATCCATTCAGCTGGGAAGATTCCACTTACAACATGATAGGGGCGACCTTCAGTCAGCTGTTAGTGAGATTCACCCCCGAGCACCAAACCCTCTCATTAAAGACATATCTAAGTTCCTGGATTATGATTGCATCTGATAGAGGTGAATCAGTAGTGTATGAAAACATTTTTTGCATGACAAAAGACCAAAATAAACATTATTAAACTTACCCTAAAGTTTGCTAAATATCTTGAGTTTGCAAGCAGTTTTTTTAGAGTTAACACCCTTTGTAATCCCTGCTAAAATTAGCATAAAATTAATAATTCATTTTGCGCAATCACAGGCAGCTGTAACATTGTTGGTAGTTTGTGCAGCAAGGAGGAGCTCAGACATTGCTCTGTTGATTTCTGCACTGTGCTGCTACTGGCTTAAATGTTAGTATAGGGTTAAAAACCATACCCAAATGCTGTGTTTCTATTGGTAGGTACCCTGTGCCTATGTAAACAGCTCTGGAGGTGTGGAAAACATGTTTTATTTTTAAATTAGAGAGAGGGAAGAACAGGGAAACTTAGATATACCTTTAATAAAAACAAATTATATTTAGATAATGTATATGTATACTGTACATATATCAATAACATATATATATATATATACACCATTTTGAACCAGTTATCTATATTAATAATTATATTAGCATACTTTTTTTGTGTTAAGTTGTTTTTGAGGTGTGCTGTACAATAGTAAGTATTACACATTATTTAACAAAGTGCTGCTTAACTGCTGTAGGCATAAATCATGTTGTAATTGGACCCTGCCCAGCAGTATGGATAGCTCCACCCCCAGAGGGACATCACATTTGCATATTACGGTGCAGGATCTCTGGAGGGAGAATGAAAGATGAAAAATGTCTGCCCCTGTACTGAACAATATCAGGGGTAACATTAAAAATATTTATCACCAAAATGTTTATAAAAAGTATTTGTTGTTCAGTTCTCCAGTCGCCTCCGACTCTCTGTGACCATATGGACACAGCACGCCAGGCACATCTGTCTGTGTTTCTGGTTGTCCTTATCTATATGGTTTCCTTGGCAAAGATACTGGAGTGAGTTGCCAGTTCCTTTTCCAGTGGACCTCAATTTGTCTGACCTCTCTGCTATGACTTGCCCATCTTGGGACCCTACATGGTATAGCTCACAGCTTCATTGAGCTACACAAGCCTCTTCACCTCGACAAGGTAGCAATACAGAAGAATAGAAGAATTTAATTTTGATTAAATGTATTTTTTTACCACAGTTCAGTGGTTCTTTAAGCTTAGCCCAGGCATGATTCAGTTTCTTAAAGGGACAGTTATGAGGCTAAGTGAGCAAAGGCTTACATTTTTGGAAATGTAGGTTTAATTAATGTTCCTTTTTTATTTACATTTAAATAATATTTTTTACTTAAATAGTTACATTTGTAATTAATTGTATCTTATTCCAAAAATAAAATTATGGATCTTTCCTATTGTCTTCCCGCCAGCGCAGCATAGGACAGCAGGTAACGCACCACTGCGTGCACCACTGTATTACTATGTGTTATCTGCCACTACCCTAAACCAAAACCTTGAACCAAAACCCTAACCTTAAACCCTAATCCTAACCCCTAACCCTAAACCTAACAATAAGAACAAATCTAACCAAATCTTTGGTGCACACCACCTACTGGCCACTGCGTGCCGCTGCACATGTACGCAGCTAATAGGAGAGGTCCAAAATTACTATTTAAACATTATAAAGAAGAGCTTTAGTAGGAATCAAACCCCTATCTGCCTTTTATCACCCAGGCTCTTTGCCATTGTAATATATAATAATTTGGTATATGGTGGTGTAAGACATTTTAGGAATTATAACACTTTTTTAGGCATAACTACACCAACCATATATCACCCCTTATAGTAAATATATATTTTCAGTGTTATCTTGTGACCAAAGTAAAAATGCCATATTATTAACAAAAAATGTTTTTTGTTTGATTTGGAGACCAACTTCTTAACCACTAAACTATTACGTTACATTTATCATAATGGGTAAAAAACATTACATCTAATTAACAGCTAAATATTGCAACTCTAATTAGTTCCAGGGGCCAGTGCTGCTCATTATGTATTAAAGGCAGCTTAGAGGCCACTAACGCCAACACAGGTATTTTAGCTGCAATTTTAAGGAAGGAAAACACTTTTTCCAACTTTAAAGTTGTACTTTTGCATGATATTCCCAAATATTCCAAATCTAAACCTCAAATTGTGATTTATTGTTCTTGCATTGCTGGAAAATTAAGTCGTTTGATATATTTGAAGGTTTCTATGACATTTATCCTCTCCATTCTGTCCTCTAAGCTATTCATATTAAAGCCATAAAGTATTTCTGTATAATAATAATAAAAAAAAAGACTATTTGTAATTTATAATAATATAAATTAGGTGTTTCTTCCATTGGGAAAGAGCCTCAAATTAATATACCGGTAGTAATTAAGAAACCGAAGCACTTACCTTCATATTCCTTCTGATTCGTATGTATGGGAAGTCTCCTGATATCCCGGTGCGAGGAAGAACAGCGAAGAAAAGAAAGAGAACAAAATAAGTGTAAGGGTATAAAGTCCTGAGATCATCAGGCTTCAGTCCAGGTAGTTAAACATTAGTGAGGGATCTCAGCTTGCTTGAGGTTGGACATAGTCCTGGTTTGATCCTTTGTCCCAATCTAAGGGATCTTTGCTGGGTGGATTTACAGTCAGTCTGAACAAACTGCAATCAGCTAAGGAAAAGATTCAAACTGCACTGGAAACTTTCTGGCAGCTGTTCTGGACAGAGGAGGGGTGTGTGGGTGATCAGCGTACAATCAGGGCTGATGGGGTGTGTGCTGCAGAGGTCTTGGGCATGGGGAAGGAGATACCTGGGAAGAGAGTGCTGTAAGATGCAGCTTCACTCTGATTAGGCTGGGACATTTAAAGTATCGTAAAAGGTGTTTGGTGAGAGTAATTGTAACTGTTATTAATTGGGCAACTGGAAGACAGATAATCCACTTACTTGTAAAAACACCTACACAATAGGATATAAATGTACCCTAGGACATTCTGATTTATGTGCCCGCTGTGCCCCAAATGCAGCTCCTCCCGCCCCCTTTCTATATCTCTCTATATACAAGATTTTAGACAGGGCCCTCCATTGTTTGCCTTGTTTAATATTGTATTTCTCTACAATCTACAATCATTTTATATAATACTATATAAATTATATATATACTAGCGACCTGCCCATAAAAAATGACGGGTCAATAACATTTGAAGCTGTTTGAGACATAATTGAAACCGGTTTGGACTGTGAGGACCTTCGGTGCTCATTGCGAGCCTCTCCTATCGTGTATGTTTGGTCCTCTGAGAGTGATATATATTTCTATTTATATGTAGTTAATGAATAATGAATGATTTATGAAATGAATTAATTAAGTAAGAATGAATTATTTATGCAATAAATTAATTTGGTTTAATTATTTGTAATTGATATATGCAGCGAGCAATAGGCATTGTATAGTCGTAATGTTATTAATGTGTTACGCGTCTCGTGAGCATTTTCCAGCTTTTGTAATAGTGTATACTGTTGGTCGTAGTGTGATGTGTAAAGTGCTAAGCGGTTTGCAGTGTTTTGCGCGTCCCGGGGTCGTGTAGCCTCATTGAAAAAATGTTCAGCGCTGTTTTTTTCCTTGCTAAGGCGATTTTTGTGTGGCGGAAATTGTCTAAATCGAGTGAAATTTGCGTTCCACCTCACTCACAGACATTCTGGCTGTTGCCCCATGCTGTCTGTGATGTTTGTGGAATTTTTTTGGGTGTATTTAGTGTGTTTTTCAGGTTTTTGGTTTGGGCGCTTTTTTTAAAGTCCCGAGTCTTGTATTTTAACTGCTTGCATCGCTTTGCGAGGCTTGCATAGGCTAAGTGCTACGGTTTAACGGCTTGCAGCGATGAGTGCCTTTGGCGCTCATTGGCTAAGTGCTACGGTTTAATGGCTCACCTCGCTTCGTGAGGCTCACAGTGATGAGCGCCTTTGGCGATCATCGGCTAACTCCTACGTGATAACGGCTCGCCCCGCTTCGCGAGGGTCACAAGCGAAGAGCGCATGTGGCGCTCATCGCCTAAGTCGTACACACTTTCCAAAACGTGACGACGTCTAGCAGTTTGACAACTATTATATGTGATACATACTGAATATATATATATATATATATATATATATATATATATATACTGTATATCAGTACTATATAACAAGTACTGGGAGACCACCCAGGAATACCAGGAGCTGTATGCTGTGGCCCACTGGAGGAGGAACTGGTGACCCACTCCAGCATCTCTGCTATGAATATCAAGTAGATCAGCATGGTGTGTTATGGTCCATGACGTCATGATGCAAACACACACATATATATGTACCCTTATGAATCTCTACCGTGGTCATGGTGAAGGAGCTTGTGTACTTCAAATAATTCAATCAAGCTATGAGATATACCATGTAAGGTCACCCCTGATGGACAGGTCATAGCAGAGAGGTCAGACAAATAACATTCCACTGGAGAAGAAACTGTCAGCCCACACCAGTATCTTTGCCATGAGAACCTTATGGATAAACAGAACCAGACACAAGACGTGTCTGGTGTGCTGCGGTCCACAGGGTCTATGGGGAGAGTTGGACACAACTGATTGTCACAACATGCTTTATTTATATATATGTTGTGTGTGTCAGAGAATGTCATGTAAACTCACAGACAAAAATATCCCTACATATATACATTTCTCTGCAAATACAAACATATTTCAAGGTACTGCACAGCATCTTGAGGAAGTCTGTTGCACTGTGACAATGTACTGTCCTGGGCCTGTGTCTCATGGGCCTAGGCAGAAACACACCCTGCGGTAGAGTTTGTTCAACTGGCAGAAACATTCATTTCATTGCATTTTTTATATAAATTTTATTTAGCAAGATAAAAATGGGACCGAACAGCCCCTGCCATCACCTTAAAGGACCACAGTATGATGAAAACAAAAACATAATAATCACAGAACACATAGTTTCTCTATTTGCAACATCCTAAATAAAGCTCTATGTTACAACACCAGACCACAATGTAACAACTAAGATTAACATGACCATACTAGTTAAATGCACTGATACTTTTCTCAAACCCCTTGGTTCTTTGTTTTTTTATGCATTTGAAAAACTGCTTGAGATATTAAAAACATGTATTTAATAATTTTATTTTACTTTTTTATTTAGTGTAATATATATATATATATACATTTATTATATATTTGTTGTTGAGTCCTACAGTTGTGTTTGACTTTCGATGACCAGATGGATGCAGTACACCAGGTACATCTGTTAGTGCTTCTGGTTGTGCTTATCCATATGGCTTTCTTGGCAAAGGGGGTTGTCAGTTCCTTCTCCAGTGGACTTCAATTTTTCTCCTATGGCCTGCCCATCTTGGGTGACCTACTGTATACGGTTTAGCTCATCAATTCATTGAGGTACACAAGTCCCTCTACCATGACAAAGTAGCGATCCAGAAGAGAAAAGAGAAAAGCAATATATTTGTGTTGACATTTGAACGTCTAAAACAAGTTCAAAAACTTGTTCCCTGCCTAGATTCTCAAGAAATAGAGTTATTACACTGCATTCTGGGAACCCTGGCAGGGACATGCAGATGTGCCCACAAAGGCTTCACTCTTTAATCCAAATGCCATCTATATATACAGGTAGACCCTGTTTAACACTACAAAATTAATAAATATTTTTTTTTATATCTCAAGCAGTTTTTCAAATGCATAAGAAACAAGAAGAACAAAAGGGTTTGCGAAACGTAGCAGTGCATTTACCTGGTATGGGTAATTTTAATCTTACATTACATTGTGGTTAGGTGTTGTAAATAGTGAAACTACGTGTTCTGTGATTATTAACCAATACAGTATTTTGAAATGCAGAAATGTATACAATTTAAACATGTATTAGCAAGTTTCTCAGGAAGAAAATAGATTTGTATCTGAATGATGAAACTAGGTGTAATACTCCCAAGGTGTAAATATTTATCACATAATTAGCTAAATAATATTACATCATACATGAAAAAAACATAAGTGAACTTCAGTGTAAATAATTACTAACTTGTGTTTTTTCCACTTGTAAACAAAAATGGAAATTTTCCATGTTTATAACTATTGTTATGTTATCGGAGGATATTCTCCATGGATATGACCTACTGACTGCAGCAACATCTCAACCCAGGCGTTTTAGTGTGTGTATATATATATATATATATATATATATATATATATATATATGTATATATATATATATATATATATATATATATATATATATATATATATATATAGTATTCTAAATATATCCACTGCACTCGATTATCATTAAGATCTTCGGGCTCTATGTGAATCTGCAAAATCAATTTTGAGTGCCGCAGCTGCACAGTAAATTCTACCTAGCTATGTTAATCCCTGTTATGACCCAAATTTGAGGGGCCATGTGCACCTCAATTTTCTCCCTCTAGGTCATGCCTTTTGCGTTCAATCTCAGCACCCAGCAATTCAATTCAGGTCAGGACATCATTCCTGAAGAGGCAGGCACCATCAGATCCCTTTTGTTAGGATCCAAGACAAGCACATTAGTTAGTGACAAACAGACTGACTTTATTCTCTCTTTCTTTTCATAGATATATCAAACACAACATGACTTCCCCCACATAATTCCCTCCCTGGGTGTCTAAATTCTTAGTGTGACCTCCACACCCCATTACTAGGCCCTAAACTCCCCTCCCTGTTTTGCTCTGCTGTCAAGAATGGTGGGAGCTATCTATCTAATCGAGCTTATCAACTTTTATGACTATCTGAGGCCAAAGAGAGTGTATGCCTGGCCACTCTCAGGGGTCATATATCCATATAAATTCTTGTAGAAACATAACTCCTTATTGTCACATTAGCAATCATGGCAGAAAATGTATCTCCGCTAGTTACAGGTAAGATAACAATATTACAGTGTATATAACATGATATAAAAACCCCAACATTAATTATTGTGGCCCACACTACACACAAAAGTCATCATGTCACAGTCCCCACAACAAGTATCAGGTCCATTTTAATAGTCTTGGATATCAGCTCCCCAGTGTGCCAGAGTTCCAAATAGCAGGGTTCCTTGCGGGGTTCAGGGGAGTCTCCAGATCAGTCATGACAATCCTCCATTCTAAAACATTGCAAGAGAACTGCTACAAGTAACTGCTACGAGTGAACTGCATAACACGACCCAAAAGCAAGGCAAAAAACTCCATTGATTTTTGCAGTGACAATAAATTACGAGTTACTCCCTGACACTCTTACACCCAAATCCTATGCTAATAAGACTTTATGGAACACTTGCAAATCAGGGCACTGCCATAAATGAAAAAAGCAGAAGTAAGATTTACAGTTCATTTACATGGAGGCCTTCTTTATTATGTATTGATTAGTCATGCTAAAATAGCAATGTTTCGAGTATAGGCCTTTTTTAACTCATATTGTTTGAGTATACAGTGCTTGCTTAAAAATACATGAATTGGCACCAAAACACCCCTTGATGACGTCAATTGTTACCATGACACAATTGGTAAAGCAATAGGAAATGTTGCCGAACTAATAGATAAAATTAATATAAATACATGTAGTAATAGCAATATACGTCATTGGAGTGTTTTGGCTCCAATTCATGTATTTTAAAATAAGCTTTGTGTACTCAGTGCCAATATGGCTGGAGAAAGAGCTATGCCTGAAATGTTACTTGACTGCTGAATACACAATAAACAATGTTTTAATGAGATCAGTTTCACACGTGGCACAGGAGTTTTTCAGGGAGCACCTGTTAGTTGATTTGAAAGGATTTTCTTGTGCTGCCCCAATTCATTGGAACTCCTTGTCTCGCTACATTAGAATATCCTCCTACCTGAAATCCTCCAAAACCTCACTAACAACGCACCTATTTAAATAAGCATATCACCTTCAGCCTTATCTTGTGCAATATATTGTACCTCACCTGTCTATACCTCACACATAGCCTCTAGACTGTAAGGGCCTCATTCTATTAGCGGCCGCAGCCGTTGCGGGGCCGCAAGGACCGGCCGCAAGCTATTCTGCTATTCTATTCCCTTACGGCCGGAGGCTCCGGCAGGCTTGCGGCCGGTGCCTTGCTATCTCTTGCGGCCGCTCGGGCCAGAGGAAAGCCTTTGATCTAAAACGGCCGCAAGAGTTTTGCAATTCAATTGCTCCGGGAAACCTCTCTGCAAGGCTAAAAGCGAGCCGCAGCTTACTTGCAGGAAAGAGGTCTCGCTAGCACCAATATGCACATAAAATAGCTCAAATAAAGCCATCCTGCACTTTTAGAAGACTATAAAGGGATTTTAGGTGTTAGAAAAAATAGCACATAATTATCCTGTACTCAAATCCGTAAAATATTTAATTTTTAATATCCGTAAAATATCCATGTAAAAAGTCCAGAGTGCTTGGAGCACCTCAGACATGCCCACGCCACAGCCGGAAAATAAACAGTTAATTTGAACTCGGGTTTGGGCAGATGTGCAAGCTTGAGAGTGGGTTCCTCTTAATCCTCAGGTCCCCCAATATGATCCCTAGCATTTACAGAGCTGTACAGTGCAGGCTTGAATTTATTTTTCAGTTTTTATATTTCAGAGCTTACGGCCGGTTCCAAGATATGCGGCCGGCCGTAAGAGGAGATCCCTGCGGGGCCGTATAATAGAATCGCGAGTTAACTGAACCCCCGCAAGGAATCGCAGCCTTACGGACGATTTACGGCCGATAATAGAATGAGGCCCTAAGTTTGCAAGTTTTCAGTCTTGTTGGGTGCTTTAGAGAAAGCACTTTGTACGCTTGATTTTATACTCAATAACAAGACCCTCCATTAATTTTTTTTGACTTGTATCTACCCCATTTAGCTCTACAGAATATGTTGGCACATTACAAATAAAAGTTAATAATAATAATAATAATAATAAGGATTGTGAAAAGCAATTATATATATATATATATATATGTGTTTATATATATATATATATATATATATATACACACACACACACACACATATATATATATATATATATATATATATATATATATATATATATATATACACACACACACACAAAGTCAAAAGTGGAAATAGCTTTGTCTAGCATGTGGCTGCTACATTTTCAGGTACAATATTATGTAAACACAATAGGGGCTACTGACTGGAGACTTGGTGTGTTAAAGTATTGTCCCTTGAAATTGTTTTTGGCTATGGGGGCAACCTATGGACAATTGGCATCTTAACCAATTAGTTTGTACTTTTAGACCCACCTTCCAGTCAAGCAAGGCTCCTTCCCTTCGATGACAATTTTAGCATGGATAAAGAATGTTTGCACTGGAAATTATTATAGATTTTTTTTTATAAATGATTAAATATAAATTTCCTTAATGAGCAATGAATAATTAACACTACCATTTACTCTTTTTAGAGAGGGAAATATTTGAAAACTTACTTAGAAGTCGTTGTCTGACAAGCTGTTGTCTACCTATTTCCTGTCTTGCAGTACCAACCAATTTGGTTCTATAACATTTACTACCTAGCACTACTCTTGCATAGAAACACAGGATTGGCAAGTGAAACTGGAGGCCAAGATTTTGTCAACCTGCCATCTTCTTTTAAGTACATGTTTATAGATTTCTATTTTTTTTAAAATTATAGTTAAATTAAAGTTAAATAGTGATGTCGCGAACCAAAAATTTTCGGTTCGCGAACCGCGAACGCAAACCTCCGCAAATGTTCACGAACCGGTGAACATCGGTGAACCGCCATAGACTTCAATGGGCAGGCGAATTTTAAAACCCACAGGGACTCTTTCTGGCCACAATAGTGATGGGAAAGTTGTTTTAAGTGGACTAACACCTGGACTGTGGCATGCCGGAGGGGGATCCATGGCAAAACTCCCACGGAAAATTACATAGTTGATACAGAGTCTGGTTTTAAGCCATAAAGGGCATAAATTACCTAACATTCCTAAATTGTTTGGAATAACGTGCTTTAAAACATCAGGTATGATGTTGTATCGATCAGGTAGTGTAAGGGTTACACCTTAGTTGACTGGGGGTCTATAGGTGACATTAGTACTGACCTTTATCTGACTGAGTGTCTATAGAGGGACATTAGTACTGACCTTTATATGACTGGGGGTCTATAGGTGACATTAGTACTGACCTTTATCTGACTGGGTGTCTATAGAGGGACATTAGTAATGACCTTTATATGACTGGGGGTCTATAGAGGGACATTAGTACTGACCTTTATCTGACTGGGTGTCTATAGAGGGACATTAGTAATGACCTTTATCTGACTGGGTGTCTATAGAGGGACATTAGTACTGACCTTTATATGACTGGGGGTCTATAGGTGACATTAGTACTGACCTTTATCTGACTGGGGGGTCTATAGGTGACATTAGTACTGACCTTTATCTGACTGGGTGTCTATAGAGGGACATTAGTAATGACCTTTATATGACTAGGGGTCTATAGAGGGACATTAGTACTGACCTTTAGCTGACTGGGGGTCTATAGGTGACATTAGTACTGACCTTTATCTGACTGGGGGTCTATAGAGGGACATTAGTAATGACCTTTATATGACTGGGTGTCTATAGAGGGACATTAGTAAAGACCTTTATATGACTGGGTGTCTATAGAGTGACATTAGTCCTGACCTCCTGCTGCAGTATTATTACTCCCAGTACTCCCAGGCTTGCTACTATTAGATATAATAACCTCAGTTTCGTTTCCTTATCTGTTGGTAACATCAAAATATGATTATTAAATATTTCATATTTGTTTGTTTTTTTCTCCCAAAGTGAACCCCTTTGTGTGTGTCCCACAGATGTGGCGTTTCCACTCTGCGTATGTTGGATTTGCACCGCTCAAAAAGTATGAAAAGAGATCCCCCCCCTTGAAGCCCATTAATGACATCATCAGTAAATTGTATGTAACAGATTCCAGTGTTTAGGGTTTATGACCCAATACTGCGATCATATCACTAAGACAAAAATCTGTATTTGTCGTATTATTCAGACGCGCGTGCATCTTTGTGTTACATTTCCTGATACTTTTATTATCTTGATCTTTATATATTTACTAGCGACTTGCCCATCAAAAAATGGCGGCAATAAGATTGTAAGGCAGGTAATGGTTTGGACGAGACATTCATTTTGTTGGCGGTCGGAGATCCTTCGGCGCTCATTGCGAGGCTGTTGGTTGTATTTTTTTTCTGATAGGCGCTTTTGCTGTTATTCTTTGGTCGGCGGTGATGTGTTTTTTGCGCTTATTGCAAGGCTTTGTATGCTATGAGCAGCGTTGGCGCTCGTTGTGAGGCGCGCAGTGAATGGCTTTTATGTTTAATGTGATAATGTTTTTTTTGTGTATATGTATTTTTGTATGCTAATGAAATAATTACTAAATGAATATACTTTACCTATTTGTAAGTAATATATGCAGGAAGCATTGTGCTGAAGAGCTGACAATCTGTTTTCATGTTCCTGCAGCATACAATGTAGGTTTTCAGTGCTGTGGAGCTGCTGTGTAAGTGTCAGCAATGTGTGCAGTGTGTAGTGTAAATAGGCTGCATGCGCGAGGGGAAGCCGTTAGGGTAGCTGGGTACTTCCGCATTGTGTAAGTTAGTGTTGTAAAATGGCGGGGAATGTGTATGTGGTACGCGGGTGTGGCTGATTTAGCGTCCTTGTTAATAGTGTATCTTTACCTCGTACGGCTTTTTAGGAAAATCCGTATGTGTTTTGCGTGTTTAGGGTCCTGTAGCCTCGTTTTCTTTTTTTCAAGGGCCATTTTTTTCTCTCACTTAGGTGATTTTCGGGTGTCTAAACTCATGAATTTGGACTTAAATGGAGGTGTAACTTCACTTGCAGAGGTCCTCGGTGCCCGCCTGCTTGTGGGTAAGCTTTTTATGTGTTTGTTGTGTGTATTTATTGTGTTTTTAATGTTTTTAAGTGCGTGCGGTTCGGGCGTTAAGGTCGTATTTTTGTGAGCTCGTAATGTTTTTTTTTCTAAGTCCCGTATTTTTGGATGGTAAGTCCGTAAATTTGATGGTGTAAGTCCCGCCTGCGTGGGAGCCTTCGGCGCTCCTTGCCAGCAACTCTGGCCCTCGCTTCGCAAGCCCGCAGCGTTAGCAACAACCCGCCTGCTCACAACTATATATGTGATATCTGTAACGTCTTCCCCAGTTGGCACTTGTAAATCGGCTAAGCGACAAAAAAAATGGCGTCCGGAAAAAATGAAAACGAGGCTACACGACCCCAAACCGCGCAAAACATCGCCAGCCATGTACGACTTTTACCTAGGAACGGACGAGGTACAAAATACACTATTATAAATAATGGAAACTGCTGGCGAGCCGCGTAACACATACACAATCTCCGCCATTTTACAACACTAACTTGCAACTAATAACATTACAAATCTAAAATGGCGCGTTACACGACTATACAAGCGGTTTCCCCTTGTGCACTGCGCACATTGCTGACACTTACACCTCGGGTCACCAACAGTCCAAATGTACACTGTAAGCTGCAGGAAAATCAAAACTGATTGTTAGCTCTTCAGGTTATTGATCACTGGATATATTAATTACAAATAGGTAAAGTATTTTAGTAATTAATTAATTCATTATTATTAAAAAAAATATATCAAAAAAATACGCTTAATAGCATATTTTACACTGCGGTTACTTTACATACATTAACGCTTCGCACTTCCTAATACATTTGTTCATTCACAATAGTTATTATCGTGCATTCATTTAATAAGTATTAATTAGTAATGGAAAATAAAAATGTAGACTTTACACTACACTAAAATGTTTTACTTTTTACTCCGCAGTTATATATTTGGATTACTGCTCATTGGCTGCCAGCGATAGCACTCTCAAAGCAGTTACAAATCTAAATCACTTTATTATGCTCTGAGACCTGAATACATTTTTTAATTTACACTGCACAAAAAAAATTATATATTTAACACTGTACTTATATATCTGTCTTTGCGATGAGTGCCGAAGATTAATCGTTGCAAAGCACGAAACATGAAGGACACGAGGGAAGAGACTCACAATGAGCGCCGAAGGTCCTCAGAGTACAAAAAGCATCACATTGTGTGGCAAACAGCATTGCCATGGCTTCAAACTTTATTGCCCCATCATTTGTGCCAGGCAAGTCGCTAGTGATATAATATAACATAATGCAATACAATATTATACAGTACACATGGGTGTTGGAACTGGGGGGGGGGGGGGGTGAGGGGTAACCCCCCCCCCCCCCAGATTTCTTATCGTATGTATGTATGCGTATAGAAGCTAACAGGTGAGGAGAGACGGGGAGGAAACACAGGGGAGAGGGAGAGGAAGACACAGGAGAGGGGAGAGGGGGAGGAAGACACAGTGGAGAGGGGGAGGAAGACACAGGGCAGAGGGGGGAAGAGAAACAGGGTAAGGGAGAGGTGAGGGGAAGAGACACATTGGAGGGGGGAGAGACACAGGAGAGAGTGGGGGGTAGAGACACAGGGGAGAGGGGGGGAGAGACTAATGGGAGGGAGTGTTTGAGGAGACACCGGGGAGAGAAAAGGGGGTAAAGACACAGAGGAGGGGGGAAGAAACACAGGGGAAGGGAGAGGGGGTAGAGACACAGGGGAGAGGGGGTAGAGACACAGGGGAGAAGGGGGAAGAGACACAGATGAGGGGGGAGAGACACAGGGGAGAGGGAAGGGGGGAAAGACACAGGGGAGGGGGGAAAGAAACACGGGAAGGGAGAGGGGGGTAGAGACACAGGGGAGGGGGGAGTGACACAGGGAAGAGGGAAGGGGGAAAAGACACAGGAGAGGGGGGAAAGAAACACTGGGGAAGGGAGAGGGGGTAGAGACACAGGCAAGGGTGGGAGAGACACAGGGGAGAGGGGGGGGAGAGAGACACATGGGAGGGAGTGGGGGGGAGACACAGGGGAGAGGGGGGGAGAGAGACACATGGGAGGGAGTGGGGGGGGGGGAGACACAGGGGAGGTCTTCTGCTTTATTATTATTCTTATTATTATTACTATATAATGTGTAGATGTACCGGCTGGGCATGCTCTTGTGCATTATTATTATTATTATTATTATTATTATTATTATTATTATTACTATATAATGTGTAGATGTACCGGCTGGGCATGCTCTTCTATATTATTATTATTATTATTATTATTATTATTATTACTACTACTATATAATGTGTAGATGTACCGGCTGGGCATGCTCTTGAGCATTATTATTATTATTGTTATTGTTATTATTATTATTAGTATATAATGTGTAGATGTACCGGCTGGGCATGCTCTTCTACATTATTATTATTATTACTATATAATGTGTAGATGTACTGGCTGGGCATGCTCTTGTGTATTATTATTATTATTATTATTATTATTACTATATAATGTGTAGATGTACTGGCTGGGCATGCTCTTGTGCATTATTATTATTATTATTATTATTAGTATTTTACTAATAATAATAATAATAATGCACAAGAGCATGCCCAGCTGGTACATCTACACATTATATAATAATAATAATAATAATAATAATAATAATAATGCATGCACAGCTGGTACATCTACACATTAAATAGTAGTAATAATAATAATAATAATGCACAAGAGTCCTTCAGCACTGCACTGGACACTGAATAAACTTGCCTAGCTATGGTTTTCCCTATTGATGCAGTATCATCCAAACTGTCCCTCCTCTCAGTAAGACTGCAAGTTACTTATGATTCCAAAATGGCTGCTGTCCATGAGGTTAAAGGGTCTGGAAGGGAGTGTATGCTGCTGATTGGCTGGAATGTGTCTGCTGACTGTGACATGCAGGGTCAAAGTTTGCTCAATGATAAAGTATTGGGGGCGGGTCGAATCTCGCATATGTTCGCAGTTCGCCGCGAACGCGAACATGCTATGTTCGCCGAAAAAAGTCTGCCGGCGAACTATTCGCGACATCTCTAAAGTTAAATGGTAATTACATGATTAAAATATTAATATGTTTATTAACTTAATCATCCTTTTAAGAGTAGCTACTCTAATTTTCTGTCACTTTCTAAATAGATTGAGACATTTTAAACCAAATATTTAATTTCAAGTACTTAAACTTGCTAAATAAGGACATGTTGTTGTATGAGATAAATCTATTTTAATTCAATAAGGCTTCCCAGTATCTTAACATAGTGTGACAAAGTTATACAAGGGGTTTGTGTGAGCCACAGAATTTGCAAAGCTTTCTTTTCCACGAAGGTCTAAATAAGATTATTTTCCTGAGCAGCTGATATGCTACACCTAAGTAGAGCTGATTTAAAATTGGTCCTAGAATTTGGGTGTGGCTGTTTACGGACTGTATCTTGTAGTCTGTGTGAGGCTGTGAAAGGACTGAGATTTGCAGTCTTTATGGGGCTTCTAAGGAACGGAGTGTACAGTCAGTCTGGGCTGAAGAAAGACACACACAGAGAAGAGTGTGTGCAGAGTTAATGTGAGTGGAGGAAGTGATACACACAGAGAAATTTGTGAGCAGATGTCTGAAGCTGAAAAAATAGACATAGACAGCAGCTTGGAGCTGATGATAGTCTTGGAGCAGATTGGAAACATGGAGTTATGAAGAATACAGGCCAGTAATTGTGAACAATTTATTGGACTGTGTTGTGTTTTTGCTCCCCCCAGGTTTAGCTGGATAGGAGTTGGATAGTGAAGATACCGTCTATCAATAGAGGTAGGGCTTCAGTGGATACTAAACCTGTGCTTTTCTTTGATTTGTTTTGATTTAATATTGTTGCATCACTGTTTAAAGTGTAAAACATGTAAAAGAATTATAGCCTCCTGTAAGTGCAAAATAGGAGACTGGTACCCTGTTACATGCAATGTCAAAAGTGGCATTAAGATAGAGGAAATTTTGCAAGCCCACTTTCAGGTTGCTGCACTCCAGCAAAAGACTGCAGAGCAATGGCAGCGGATAGTAGAGCTCAAGCTGCATAAGCCAAGAACTTCAGCTGGGAAGAAAGCTGGGAAGAAACTAATTACTTTTGGTCCAGCTGCAGCACCAGAAAAACATCTGTGACTTTAGAGACCAGTAGAATTAAAGCTATTCTCTCCCTATGAAAAAAATCACCAGGGGAGAAGATGTGGAAGCAACCTCATGGCATTTGAAAGAATTAGAGAGTCTACATTGTCATGGATGAAGAGCAGACAATGAATTATGCTGATCCGAAAACAGAGATCCTTGGAGTTATCAGAGCACAGAGTTATCAGAGCACGTTTGGAACAGAGTTTCCAAATTTTAGACAGTGACCTTCCCGTCTTCTAGATAAATATGACTGTGATGACTTGCGGCATTTTTATCTCTACCCAAGGACAGTGGGCAGCTACTCTGTTAAGGAGGCGAGGAAAAAAACTGATGCAGAAGGATGATGCAGGTTGCAAAAGTGGCTAAGTTAGTGAGCAAAGGTCAAAGAGTTAAGATCGAGATGCTATCACTCAGTGGGTTCAAAACCAGCCTCAGTATGAAGAATGTTGATCAAGATACTGAGGAAGACTATGAACACTCCCGCGGTGGAAGATAATACTTTAGAAAGGAAATACTTGACGAAGATCTCAGAACCAGAGAAAGTTGAGATCAAACAAATGATTCAGTCAATGTCCTTTAAAAAAAAGAATGTCCTGATATTGATGAGGAAACAGGAATACTTTCTAAAATGGATGATGATGAAGAAGAGGATCTGAAGTTTTAATGGGAAGGAACCATTATCCCTGAGAGGACATATGAAGCAGAGCATGGATATGAGTGGGGTCTTCTCACTAGTCATTTATCTCAGAGATAAGCAGAGATCACTGGTACGAGCTCCAGGTGGCAAAAGACAGAAGATCCCCTGCAGCAGAGGAAAGCAGCTATAATAGCGAAGAAGCTGCTGTTACATACTCTACAAGAGCAGAAGGTGGCCGATCTCCCTGATTTGGAGGCACAGTTGGCTCAGAGGGATGCTTGTCCAGAAGAGACTGATACTGAGCTCCAGGAACTGCATTCACATGGTGCTGCTCTGAGTGCAGGTATATGTCTGCGGAAGGAGGCCATCCAAGGCATAGAGCAGGAGCTTGTACAGGATAGAGAAAAGGAGGGAGCTGAAGTTATTCATGGATGACCTAATAAACAAGTAGTGGAGATTCTCCAACTAAACATGCAGCAATAGATATAGCACAAGCAGAGTGAATTGGAACAAGTCAAGGAGGAAAAGCTGTAGCTGCAGGAAGAGAAGGGAAAAGCCTAAGGCTAAGAAAAGAAGAAACATGAAAGAAAGATGAAGAGAAGAGGTTAAAGGAGAAAGAATAGTGGGTGAAAGCTGAGAAGGCTGAAATCACAAGGCCTTTTCAGGAACCCAAAACTTAAAAGGCTCCTAAGACTGGTAGAGCCTCTGTAAAAAGTTTGCCCAATTTGAGATTAAGAAGAACATGGCTGTGGCACCTTTGTGCCGTGCTAATTTTGAGTCTGCAGCCGCGGAACAGCTGGATGCATTCCAGTAAATCCCTAATTCTGAGAGGTCCTTTCTAGCAGAGATAAAGAGTCACATACTTTGCAGGATGGGAAGCACAGCGGTACCAAGGGTGCTTGTCATGAACAGTGAGGCAGGTTAGTTGTAGATCTAGAAGAGCCAGAAGCAGCCCTGGGAGAGTCAGGAGGTCATGATCATTATTTTTACACAGGAGTTGCAGAATAAACCCTCTGACCAGAATTTTTTATCCCAAAGCTTCACAGAACATGTTACAGATGATCCATGAATAGAGCTGTAAGAATGTCATCCTGCCTGATCACACTGCTGATAACAGGACCTCTTCTCAAGACTATCGGTAGCAGCTGGACATCTAACATAAAGAGAAGCTGAATATAAAAGATGCCATCCAGTCACTATAGAATATCTTAATGAGGGTGGCACAGAGGGAGAGGGATTCTTATGATAATGGAGAGAACTGGGGTGGGAGAGATGTTACTCAGTGTGCACAGGTTACCAGAAAGTGAATGGCATTATACACACATGGAACTATAGTCAACTCTCACCAATATGGCCTTTGGACTGGTACTGCCTTTTGAAAAAAATGAAGAAGAACAGAAAGAACAGAATCTTCTGCAGCTACAAGAGTGTTTGCCCAGTGTAGAGAGGAAAGAAAACATTCACAGAGATGGAGGTCAACATGCTACAGCAGATGTGTCAACCCGCATACACTACTTTATGGCATTGGTCTCTCAATCCCATAGTGTTGAGCTGGGGAGGGGAAGTGTGAGAGTTATATAGGGGTTTGTGTGAGCCACAGACGTTTCAAAGCTCCCTTTCCCCAGGAGGTCTCAATGAGTTAATTTTCCTGAGTAGCTGATTAGCTACACATAAGTAGAGCTGATTTCTGAATTCGGAATTGGAATTTGGATGTGGCATTATGCAGTCTGTGTGAGACTGTGAAAGGACTGGGTTTTGCAGTCTGTGTGGGGCTACTAATGAACAGAGTGTACAGTTGGACTCGGCTGAGAAAAGACATACAGAGAAGAGTAAGAGCAGAGTTTGTTTGACTTGTAGAAAGAGACCCAGACACAATAGTGTGCATATACATGCCTGAAGCTGCAAATAGACATAGACAGAGAGCTGATGATCATTTTGAAGCAAAGTGGAAGCCTGAAGTTCTGAAGAATACAGGCCAGTGATTGCGAACAAACTATTGGACTGTTTGTTTTCACGCCACCCAGGTTTAGCTCAGTGGAAGTTGGATAGCGAGGGAACTGCCTATCAGGTAAGGCTTCAGCTAGGCCTGTCATTTTCCTAAATTTGTTTAGATTTATTATTGTTGTATCACTGGCTAAAGTTAGACACTGGCACAAACCCATAGAAGATTGGTACCTTGTCACAATAGGTACACTTATATTTCATAACAAAATGTCAAACCTTCTTAGATCAAGTATGTACTTCTACATAGGCATTGCATAAATGATTAAGCATAGACACAAGAGGCACTTGAGATAATTTAGAGATAAAAAATGCTATGTTTTATTTACCTGCACATACAGATTCAAAAGTTCTTGTGCTTACAATGTAGTATTTAAGGAAAAAATATATTTATATCCTTTTGTATTCTTTTTTGATTTTCCTGTATGGAGTTACCATTTTGTCCTTCCCCTTCCCCACATCCCTCACAGCTTGTTACTGTGTGAGGGGGTGGGCAGCATGTTGAGAACTCCATATTGCAGTTTCTAGTGCAAGTGCTAGCAGCACATTGCTGTGTGAATCAATATGAATTGCATTAAATGGTCTAAATGCTTTCTTCATCCAAAACGTTTACAGTGCAATCCTATGCTAGCTTGTCAATCATTCATGGATCATATTGTGGGCTGTTTTACATAAAGCTTCCTCATGAACAGTGTCCGGAGAACTGACAGGAGACAGAAGATGCTTTAGGATGAGATGACACTGTTTCCTCTATCCTATTCAACAAACAATACATATAAGAGAGTAACTTTAGGCTTTTCCTAGTGCTATTAACAGTGCTATTCCAGAAGAACATTTGGCTCTAAAATACAGTTATGCAGGAATCCTGTACAAAAGTGTAAAGAACCACTGTAGTTCGGGAAAAAAGCCACATGTTTGTGAAGTAAGTAATATACTAACAACATTAGCAGCTATGTAAACTATAAGCATTTTTTGTGAAAAACTTTGATTTAGGAGACACGTCTAGTGCCATGGGTACTTCCACTGTAAGTTGGCCTGTAGCCCAAGGAGAAGGTTATTCAATTTGGAGTTGTTTTCCTATTTAGTTCTACTGTCAAGTAGATATTTACAGTAGCAGTTTAGTCCTTTTAGCAACAACTGGAATAAGCCTCTTGCTATAAAAAAAATAATTAATAAATAGTTACAATTTAAAGACTGTATTACAGATTCTAAACACATTTTGCACAATATCAAATCAGGTTCTGGATAAGAACAAACATTATATATGACACATTAATGGTCACTAATGGTTCCACCTAAAATTATAAATTATTTTTCTTTTATTAAAAAAAAGGTAATTTTTAGAGAACATTATCTATATAAGAAAAAAGTTATGGAACTTGCCTAGTTTGCCAGTTACTTGGAAGATGTATACTTCAAATAATTGTGTATAATCAACATCAACACGACCCTATGTTAACTCTTGGATTCAAATACTTTTCAATGATTAGAATCTGAAAATAGGACCACTTAACATAGATTGATACCTATAAAATTTAACTTTTATTCATGCTATTAAAATAAATCAAGGGGAATTGTTAAAATAAATATAATGTGCCCACCCATGTAAATATTTGTCAAGTTATGGATTGGTAAGTGAGACAATAACCACCAACACTGCATTATAAGTCTAACATAATTATCATATGGTTACAAATAATAACATAGGTGCAAACAACGTATATTAATTTATATTATGTATCCAACGTTCAAATGTATCTAAAATACAACACAGAGGATATACTGAAAGCATCTAAAGCCTCTATTTAGCAGCAAAAAGGAAGTCAACATGCAAAGGGTTAACATTTAGTGGTTCTAAATAAATACTTCCATATATAAATATATGTCAAAGATAGAGCCAGCATGCAGAGGGTTAATCACCTCTAAAAAAAATGCACAAAAGAATTAACAATCATCAAAATATATACATAAATATGCATCACATTTAGAGCCGACATTCAGTGCTAAAGCAGAGTGTTCTTATTTAACAAAAAATGACGGTCAATAAAATTGTAAGGCTGGGAATGCTGTTTGGCACACAATGTAAGGCTTTTTTAAATATTTTCTAATGTTAATTAATTAATTAATTAAATAATACATTAATATACTTTAGCTATTTATAATTAATATACGCAGGAAGCATTGTGCTGAAGAGCTGACAATCTGTTTTGATGTTCCTGCAGCATACAATGTACAGTTGCACTGTTGCTGACCTGAGGTGTGTCAGCAATGTGTGAAGTGTGCAGTGTAAATAGGCTGCGTGCGCGAGGGCAAACTGTTTGTTTAGCTGTGTAATTGGGCATTTTGTAATGATAATGTTATTAGTTGGCAAATTGTGGTTAAATTGTCATACAACCTGACTCCCAGACTTCGTGCCTGTCCCCCCGTGCTGTAAGTGGTGTTTTTTTTTCTTTTTTTTGTGTGTTAATTTTGGTGGTATTATTGTTGTTTTTGTATGTGGGCGATTCGGCCGTTAACTTCATATTTTTTTGACCTCGTATTATTCTTTTTTTTTAAGTGCTGCTTTCCTTTTTGCAAGTGTTACGGGCCATAATTTTTGCACGCGTTTTTTTTTCTCGCATTTTGAAGGGTGTTATTGAGATTTATTTCAGCGGGTCATAGGGATGAGCTCCTACAGCGCTAATCTCCCCCAGCACAGTAAGCGCCTTTGGCGCTCACTGCTTAAGTCGTGCATGATTGTAGGGATGAGCGTCTATGGTGCTCATCACCACCAGCGCAATGAGCACCTTTGGCGCTCCCTTCCTAAGTCGTACAGGGTCTCAGGGATATGCGCCTATGGCGCTCACCTCCACCAGCACAAGGAGCGCCTTTGGAGCTCCTTGCCAGCAACTGCGGCCCTCGCTTCCCAAGGGCCACAGTTGCAGAGGGCTCTCTTCGCGAGCCCGCAAGCGTTAGCAACAACCCGTATTGCTGAGAACTTTATATGTGATGGGAGTGGCGCCTGGGTGTATTTTATTTAAACTGTCTAAAACCATGCTAGCTCAAAATATCCCACCTATTCTTCAAGCTGGCATATACACTACCTAAGGAAGGGGAGATGGCCAATTACATCCCCTCCGTGACAGCCCTGTGACAGGCCCCCGACATCTATCCTTCACTACCCTAGACTCTGCTGCTATAATGCATACAATACTTGCAAGTCAGTTCATAGGTGGTCCTGCTGGATCCCAACACACGTTTCACCACAACAGCGGATTTCCACATGTAAAATGACATTAGATAATTTTTAAAAGCTAACAATGTGTTTTATAACAGTAGATAAACAACAAATGGTTAATTCTGTGACAAATCATAAATTTACAGAACTAAAATGTCTCCAGCAATCCTAGATATAAATGTACTAATGACATTGAAAGAGCAGAGCAGAAAATAACACAATTCGAATGACTCTGATCCGATACAAAAATTCAAACTAATATCATATAAAACCAAACAAAATCAATTAAAAAATACAGGAATCTTAGTTCTTTCCGGGACAAAACACAGACTTAACTGAAACAAGATAAGAAAACAGAAGTACTCAATAGACATTGGGTCCAAATTAGGACCATTATGTCCAGTGGTGGAGCTACTGCCTATGCATCAGATGTAAAGCAACATGGCAGGGACCCTCCACTGCCTAGAGTAAGGGGTCTCTTAATTTATTAAGGGAGAGTGACAGATAATTATATTTTAGAACGGTGGTCTGATCACTATAGGGGTGATCTGACTACTTACATATATTTTCCCTTTTTTATTGATCTCTACAGGCACCATGGGCCTCATTCTATTATCGGCCGTAGGCGCTGCGGGGCCACAAGGACCGGCCGCAAGCTATCCGGCTATTCTATTCCCCTCCAGCTGGGGATTCCGTCAGGCTTGCGGCCGGCGCCTTGCTATCTCTTGCGGCCGCTCGCGCTGGAGGAAAGCCTTTGATCTAAAATGGCCGCAAGGAAATCGGCCGTAAGAAAAGTCCGGTTGCAATTCAATTGCTCCGGGAACCCTGTCTGCAAGGCTAAAAACGAGCCGCAGCTTACTTGCAGGAAAGAGGTCCTGCTAGCACCAATTAAGCACGAAATATAGCCCAAATAAAGCCATCCTGCACTCTGAGGAGACTATAAAGTGATTGTAGGTGTTAGCAAATATAGCACAAAATTCCCCTATACTCAAATCCGTAAAATATTTTTTTTTTATTATACGTCAAATATCCATGTAAAAAGTCCAGAGTGCTTGGAGCACCTCAGACACGCCCACGCCGCAGCCGGAAAATAAACAGTTAATGTAAACTCGGATTTGGGCTGATGTGCAAGCGTGAGAGTGGGTTGCTATTAATCCTCATGTCCCCCAATATGATCCCTAGCATTTACAGAGCTGTACAGTGCAGGCTTGAATTTATTTTTGACTTTAAAAATGTTTGAGCTTACGGCCGGTTCCAAGATATGCGGCCGTCCGTAAGAGGAGATCCTTGCGGGGCCGTATAATAGAATTGCGAGGTAACAGAACCCCCGCAAGGAATCGCAGCCTTACGGCCGATTTACGGCCGGTAATAGAATGAGGCCCTATGTATATATAAGTTACAATGGGGAGCCATAAACTGTTTTGCACCAGGGCCATCCACCACTAGCTCTGCAACTTAAAGGTCCCTTTTTATCTGGACTTCAAACAAATGTTTACATTTACTTTATATCTGTCCTGGAACGCTCATGCCCTTAAATAAACTCTCTGTTCCAATATTTATAATAGTTTTTCAAGAGGAGAAATAGAAATAACAGTTTATAAGGATGCAATCTACCTAGAAGCCGCTCAAAACACAGCACAGAAAGACGGTGCCACAAAAAAATTAATTATTTTTATATTGACAATAATAAATTAAAGTAAGAGTTTATTTTTTTTTATAAAATTACCTAAAGATATATATATTTATACTATGTAGAAGCAGGACATTCGGTATACCTTTGATATTTAGGCAGTCTGACATATTCAAAGGAACACAAACACATGGCACTGTGAGATAAGTGTGATTAATTATAAATCAACTTAAATGCCTGACAAACTTCTAGCACTAGCAGATAGCTACCTCCATTTGTGAATGGAGGCTGACATTGGGAGGTCTTTATTAAGGTATTACAGAGGCTTTGATGTGGAAATATATTTCTTAAGTTACCATAGAGGTTATGATAAGGGTCTGACGGGCTGTGATAGAAATTTCCATATGGGAAATTGTGTATACCGAATACAGAGATCCTAATATACAGCCTTATTAAATTGTGATTTGGCCAATTGAATAGGGCTCTATATAAGCACAGGGCATATTTTTTTCCCAGACGTTTTTAGTTAGTGAAGACCTTGCTTTTGGATAGAAGTTCACCAACTAAAAACTTCTGTAAAAAAAATATGCTATGTGCCTATATAGAGCCCTATTCAATTGTCCGAATCGCAATTTAATAAGGCTGATAATGCTTAGCAAATCTCCCTGTTCATTATACTCCCCGGGATAGCTTAGTAAATATCCTGTTGATAAGTGCTAGAAGCCCTGCATTTAGACCTAAAGGATACTTAATAAGTTATAACCGGGGCTGTAAGGAGGTGTAATTAAAATGATGGCAATTATAATAAGAATTGCAATTTAGTTGTTCAGTTGTGTTCGACCCTATGGACCGCAGTACGCCAGGCGCCGCTGTCAGCCATAAGAATCAGCTTACACAGTATAATAAATCCCCCTGATCAAACAGAAAGGGGGCACTTACCCTTGAGTTAACTGTCGTTTTACTGAACTCAACATATTTGCAGCCCCCCCCGCCCCCCCCAAAAAAGTATTTTTCTTTACATTATTTTTGCCCAGAAATATTGGAGGCTATTGAGGCCTTGTCTCACCTGTGGGATAGGCAGATAGACATCTTGCTGTTTCCAGGATTTGCCCAGTAGTTTCTATCAGGCGTTTAATAGCTGAACCAGTATGATAACCCATCATTTAAATGTATAAAGAAATATATTATTTGCTAAAATGTGGAGTTTATGATATAGCGGTAAATATATATCCAAAACAGATTGTATGGATTATGTGATTGTGTGTACTCTGTGTGTGTAAATGAATGTAATTAATTGTAGTTGGATTTGTAGAATTTGTGTGTGAAGGTTTTTAGGAATTTAATGTAAATTGTATAACATGTGAATCAGTTACTAATACTGAAGTCCTGCAAACTTGAACTATATATTTTATGACGGCATCATCAGGTTCAATCATTATGACATCATAATAGAGTGTGTGACTGTGAGTCAACTCTCCATTTTATTTCTAACTGTCCCTGTCAACCAATGAGCAGCAATACAGCTGTATGAATCATAAGTGTCAGCCAATAAAATCTTGAGTTGTGCTTACGCTCTGCTCACAAAGACGTGTTTCCTGTTAGTTTCCAATACATTTTAACATGTTTTACTAAATAATTTTTATCTATCTATCTATCTATCTATCTATCTATCTATCTATCTATCTATCTATCTATCTATCTATCTATCTATCTATCTATCTATCTATCTCTCTCTCTGTCTATCTATCTGTCTATCTATCTATCTATCTATCTATCTATCTATCTATCTATCTATCTATCTGTCTACGTTATAAATGCTTGATGCAGAATAGAGACACAATGTGAATGCTGTTGCGTGCCATGGGCGTTATTTTTACTTGTTTTGGGCATTCAAATGTAAACACAAATGTACTATTTATTTACTGTACAGTGGAGGCTTCTATCGCGTTTTTTTGATGGCCATATATTAAATGATTGTTGTGGTGTACTAACTACTCATAGCGGAGGCGGAGCTACTGCCGGTGCAGCCGGTGTAAGGCACCAGACCCTCCATGAACCCCACGGCCCTCCCGTGCCCCTGCAACCCTCCCGTGCCCTCGCGAATCCCCTGTGATCCTGAGGGTACTCCGTAGCCCCTGTGGGTCCCCTGTGGCCCCTGTGGATCTTATTTGCCCCCAACAGATCTTATGTGCACAACGTGGGTACCCTTTGGTCCCCACGGGTCCCCTGTGGGCCCTGCATGTCCCCTGTGGCCCCTCACAGGCTGCAGTGACCCCCAAACAACCCCCATGGTCCCATGCAGCCTCTTTAGGTCCACTGTGACACCCCTCATGGCCCAGGGGCCCTCTGTGGCCCCACAGCCCCTTATGGCCACCATGGACCTCCTGTGCATCCCGTGCAGCCCCTTAAGGCTCACTGTAGCCTCCCACAGGCCCCCTGCGGCCCATGATGGCCCATGTGGACCTCCTGTTGGTCCCCTGCATCCCCTTATGGCTCACTGCGGCCCCCCAGGGTACCCCTGTGCCCCCTGCAGGCCCTGTGGCCCCCATGGCCCCTTATGGCCCCTGCGGATCTCCCGTGGGTCCCCTGCATATCCTTGTGGCCCCCACAGGCCCTGTGGGCCCCCACAGACCTCTGCAGCCTCCCTCTGCCCCTGTGGCCCCCACAGTCCTCTGCGGTCTCCCTTGCAGTGGACCCTTCTCCCCCCAGGAAGTGAATTGCAGCACCGGTCAGGTAAGAAAGTATTTATAGTACTACACACACACACACATATATATATATATATATATATATATATATATGTACGGTATATATACATATATATATATATATATTTATATACACACAAATATATGTATATATATATATATATATATATATATATATATACACATATCACATATATAGTTGTCAGTGTTGGGGGCGTTTGTGATGTGGGTCCCGCTTTTGCGTCTCTCATGAAGCGAGGCGAGCCATCGACGCAAGACTTAGGCTGCAATGAGCGCCAACAGCAATGTCCCCTCATGGCAAATAGACGGGGAAGAAGTAGAGGAAGTGACAGATTTTAATTTCCTTGGATCCAAGATGTTTGCTTCTGGGGAGGAAAGCAATGGCAAGCTTGGACAAGCTAGATATTAAACCATCAACAAAGGTCTTCATAGTTCAGACTATGGTATTCCCAGTAGTAACATACAGATGGGAGAGAAGTCTTAGCACCATAGAATTGAACCCTTTAAATTGTGGTGTTGGAGAAGACTGCTTAGAGTCCCTCGGACTACAAGAAGATCCAATAAATAAATACTTAAGGAAATCAAGACAAACTGTTCACTAGAAGGTATGATCATGAAGCTGAAGCTCAAATATTTTGGCCATATCATGAGACAGCAGGATTCCCTAGAAAAGACTCTGATGCTGAGAAAGATTGAAGGCACAAGAAGAAGGGGATGACGAAGGGGGCGGAGATGGATAGATGAGGTCACTGAAGCAATGAACATGAATTTGATGGAGCTCAGAGGGGCAGTGACTGAGAGATGTACCCGGCATGCTGTGGTCCATAGAGTCACAGAGAGTCAGACGCAACTGAACGAATAAGCAACAACAGTAACAAATTAATCTGGTTATCTCAGATTTTATGTTAAATAGTGTGTCCTGATATTTAAATAAACACTTTTGTGCAATATTGTGCAAATCTTCTATTATAAATGACAAGTCTTACCAGATGCTATTGATAAAACTACATTTTATAGCTACAAACATCCTCATTAAAATGGGGCTATGGTTTAAAACGAAGCCCGTATAATACCAAGTAGGACTTACTGTAAAGTTTTTAAATTAGCCTAGCAAACCTACCCGCTGATGACTTGCGGGACGGATGAAAAATGCCTACGGGACGTGGAGCCTGCAAACCATTTGATCTGCCAAGCCCGTAACCCTTCTCTTCTAATCTAACTATTAAATTGCTACGAATCCCCACTGACGCACTGGCTTCCAAACATGCAACTGGCAAATGTGTGCCAGAATCTAGCAGGCTCCAAATTGGACCCACAAAGCCTTTGAAAGCCCTTACGTATGCAGCCAGAGCAGCAAAAGAGACTCCCCCCTGTCTGGCCCCCAAGCCTCCCTCCGGCCCCTAAACCTCCCCTTTGCTCCCAAAATAAATCACCATGCTGCAGGGGACCCGATAGGGACATAAAAATAAAAACCACTACAGAAAATAATAAAAGACTTACACATAAAATAAAAAAAGACTACATAAAATAAAAAAGCACTATTAAAATAAAAAATTACTTACAACCTGTAAAAAAAGAAAGGGTTAATGAGTCCACTGACCTGGCCAAAATAGCCCACCATCGGTGATCCCTGATGCCCGAAGCCCTGTCTTCACTCTTTTGGGCCAGGAGAGGCCCCTCCATCCCTCCATCCTATAAACAAAACACGATTAAAATAAAAAACAAAACACAACCTGTAAAAAAGAAAGGGCTAATGAGTTCACTGACCTGGTCAAAATGCCCCTCCAGCAGTGATCCTCAATGCCTTTGTCTTTAGCCTTAAGGGCCCGGAAAGGCCTCTCCAAAAAATCCAGACGTTCTATAAAAAAAAACACCTACTAACGGAGCTCCTCCCTTGAGGAGCTCCCCACCGCAAATGAAGGTTCTGATCAGATACCAGATATCAGCCAATCAGAATGTAATATAGGGATGTATCCAATTGTGATTGGCTAAAAACATTTGCACCTTCTGATTGGCTGAATGCATTTGCGCCTTCTGATTGGCTGATATCTGATTGACAGCAATCTCAGCCAATCAGAAGGCACAATTTATATTTTCTGATCAGAGCATGCGCGGGAACCATCATTTGCAGCGGGCAGCTCCTCAAGGGAGGAGCTCTGTTAATAGGTGGTTTCTTTTTTGATAGAACGTCAGGATTTGTTGGAGGGGCTGAAGACAAAGGCATCAATGATCACCGCTGGAGGGGCATTTTGGCCAGGTCAGATGATTCATTAGCCCTTTCTTTTTTACAGGTTGTGTTTTGTTTTTTATTTTAATAGTGTTTTGTTTATAGGATGTCGGGATGGAGGGGCCCAGAAGAGTGAAGACCAGGGCATGAGGCATCTGGGATCACCACTGGAGGGGCATTTTGGCCAGGTTAGTGGACTAATTAACCCTTTCTTTTTTACAGGTTGTAACTCTTTTTTGGTTTTAACAGTGCTTTTTTATTTTATGTGTTAGTCTTTTATTATTTTCTGTAATGCTTTTTTATTTTTATGTAATTAGCTGTTTTTTATTTTCTGTACTTAGTGGGTGATTAGGGTTTTAGTTGGGGGTTAGGGGGTTAATAGGATATGGTAGTGTAGGGGATATTAGGGGGTTAATGGGATAGGATAGGGTAGTGTATGTGGTTCTTATGGGTTAATGGGGTAAGATAGGGTAGTGTTTGGGTTATTAGGGTGTTAATGGGCTAGGAGTTAGTAGGATATGGGTTAATTAGGTACAGTTAGGGTTTATTGGGTACAGTTAGAGTTAATTAAGTACAGTTAGGAGTGTGCAGTTATAGTTAGGGTTAATTGGGTGCAGTTAGGGTTAATTGGGTACAGTTAGGGGTAAATAGGACTAGATAGGGATAAGCTATATAGGGTTAAGTGGTTAGTGATAGAGTCAATTATGTATGTTGAGGGTTAAATAGGGTTAATTACTTAGAGGGGTGGTTAATTACTGAGGGGTTAATTAGTTAATCATAGGGTTAACGAGTGTTAATTAGTTAGAGGGGTGTTAATAGAATGGTATAGGGTAGGAAAGGGTTAATAGGATAGTGTAGTGCTTAGACTTTGTGTCATGAGGGTCCTGGAGGACCCTCATGGCACATATAGTGTTAATGCATGGGTTAATAGTGTCCTATAGGCGTCTATATAGACCCCCATGAGTGATGGGGTTCATTTTAGGTGTGTGGGGGTACTTATAGTAACCCCACGGCAGGCGTTAATTTTTAATTTAGAGCGAGTCCTTTAAGGACCTTTAAGGTCCTTTAGCGTGAGTCCTTTAAGGACCTTTAAGGCAGTAATTTTGAAATCTAAATGCAGCAGGGGATGCAGTGGAGGTCCCAATCAGGACCCCAGCTGCAAGGGTTTATGTAGGGACACTGCATAGGTGGGTTGATTTTAGGTACTGGGGGCCTTGAAGTACCCCTGCAGCTGGGGTTTACTATTTAACTGCCGAGGGGTCCTGATCGGGACCCCCACAGCATTGGGTAATGTTGGGAGCCTGTGGAGGGTTCAGCAGGCTTTCTGCAAGCATGCTGGTGATCTCTTTGACAATTGAATACGTCTAAACCCGTAGCTACAGGTTTGACTAATTGATCATGTTCACGACCGCACATCTAACGTGCTCAAGAATGGTTTACAGCAATGCGTCTCCGGCCAGTAGATCGTGGCAAGATCGAATTTTATAGCGATATAACACAAGTGAATTGTAAGCCCGCAGCCGTTGCGGGTCTCATGTTGCACTTACGGGGCTGCATTTTAATAGGGCTGAAAGGCTCCTTCTTTCAGCCGAAGTTGAATGTTAAAGGATAATCTTCTCTGAGCACGTCCTTGACTTTATACTGGATGTTGAATCTCTTAGGCTGGGTGTGAAGGGTGGATTACATCTGCTAGGACAAGGAGCTATATTCTAAGAAGAGTTTCCTGTATTGAAGGAACCGTGCTAATTCAACTTTCTCTTTTGTTTTTCTTCCTCTGGATTCAATTCACAACACAATTATAAAAGAAGATCTAAAAAAAGTTGATGGACCAATGGACTTTTTTTCAACCTCCGTTATGATGTTACTATGAAGCCAGATAGATAAAACAATTTTATATTTGGAGTAGATCAAGGCCACATATATAGCGTTGGTCCACAATAATCCACAATACTGCCAGTTTTAAGGGATATATAAAGAGCCAGCTCTTACACGTCATTATGTCTTTGAGGATGGAAACATTGACTATTCATTGCATTATTATGTACTGCAGTAGTGTATTTGCAGTGGATTTCTCTACTTTATATATCACACATGTGTAAACAGATGATTTAACTATTAAAGAGAAATTCAAATATAATACATTCAGGCCCCCATTCAATTAACCAAATTGTAATTACCGGAAGCCGTAATGTAGGCCGTAAAATTTACCAATATTCAATTGCCTACATTTTGCTACTCGTAATCCATTTGCGAGTTACAGGCTCAAAATCACTGCTGCTGTAAAAAGTGGAACTCCGTCCTATCTCCTCCTTTGATGTTTCAAGCCCATAAATGTTTCCTTTAAACCTGTAAATGGCAAATGTATAAAGAAATTATACGAGTACTAGATAGGACTCGCAAGTGGGTTAAACACCTGTTCGTAGCACTGTAAAATCAAATAAACACACACTACTGTACTTAAAAATACATAAAAATACCGGGAAAGCAATGAAGGATTTCGAGTATGATCGCATATCGGACTTTTAAACACTAATTGATAGTAGTTTAATCTCCATGTTTTATTGACGTCACTATGACGATCTCATTTACTATTGGCTCTTTCTAAATTGTAACTTATGGGTTTGCTTAATTGATCATGTTCATGCCCTAAAATGCTACGTACAGGTTCATGGTTTACAGTTTTAGGCTTTAGCCCTGTAATTGAGTCAATTGGATACAGACGGAATTGTAACAAATTTCTATCCCGCAGACATGTGGCCTGTATGAAGGTAATTACAGGCTTGCAATTGAATGGGGCCCATAGTTTCCTTCAGTCATGGCTAAATTCCTTCACAGTCCCTTATTGTCCTGGACACTATTCTTGAGATGACACCACAAGCATTACCTGAAGCATGCTCACTTTGGAGAAATGGTCATATGGAATTGCCACCATGGACACCTTATCCTACAGACTCCTTATCCTACATGCTCCAGGTAACCTGGAGCCAATAGTCAAGGACAAGCAGGCAGGTGGGGAAACTACATTTTTAAATAATATATTCTCGTTTAAACCTTTTATTTGCTGCTGTTGGCATAGGAATGTTTAATGTTGAACCAAACCAAAAATGTATTTTAACTTGAAAGCACTCAAAATGGCCCTTTAAAGGAATTCTGTAATGTTTATCTTATCCATGGAGTAAGAAGAAGCATCATCGAAAAACAAACTAACCTAATGATTAAACAAGTAAAAATGTATTTATGATGTTGCAAGTACATCCTTAATGTAGCAAAAGGGAAACCAGGGTCAAATGTTTACATTCATCCCATCTCATTTAGAGAGAGAACCTTCTCAGGCATCCGCAAAGCATAATGATGAAAAACCATCCCAGGATATGATTTGAGAATAAATAAGAGGTCCTCTTGAGATTCTCACTGAAAATGAAAACTGGCATGGGGAGCAAGGGAGTATTTGAGTATTTGAAATTCCTTGTTGCACATGGAATGGGTGAGTTAAAAATGTTGTGTTTACTTTAGTTAACTGTTTCCTCTTGTTATAGTAAATATCCTCTTACAACTGACTCAGTTACTTTACACATGGACATCACCAGATGGGCAATAAAGAAATCAGTGGCAACTTTATTAGGTGCATCTGTACACCTGCTCATTAATGCAAATATCTAGTTAGCCAATCATGTGGCAGCAACTCAATGCATAAAAGCCTGCAGATATAGTAAATAGGTTTCATAGTTGTTCAAACCAAACATCACAATAGGGAAGAAATGAGATCTGAGTGACTTTGACTGTGGAATGATTGTTGTTGCCAGACGAGGTGGTTTGAGTATCTCAGAAACTTCCGATCTTTGGATTTTCACACACACACACAAAAAAAAAAACACATCCAGTAAACATGAGTTCTGTGGCAAAAAACATCTTCTTAATGGGAAATGTCAGTGAAGAATGGCCAGACTAGTTCAAGCTGGCAGGAAGATGACAGCAACTTAAATAACCACTCTTTACAACAGTAGTATACAGAAGAGCATATCTGAGCTCACAAGTCAAACATTGACAATAATGGGTTACAGCAACAGAAGACCACACCATATTCCACTCCTGTCAGCTAAGAACAGGAAACCGAGGCTACACTGGGCCCAGACTCCCCAAAACTGGATAGTTGCAGATTAGAAAAATTTTGCTTGGTCTGAAGAATCTTGATTTCTGCTGTGACATGCAAATGGCAGGGTCGGGATTTTTGCCTCAACTCATGGATCCATTTTGCCTTGTATCAATGGTTCAGGCAGATGTTTGCGGTGTAATTGTGTGGTCAATGTTTGCTTGGCATATATTAATTCCCTTGATACCATTAGCGCATTTCTTTAAATGCCACAGGAAACCTCAAGCTGGTTTCACAAACCTGACAATAAGTTCAGCGTGCTCCAAGGACCCGCACAGACCCAGATCTCAATCCAATAGAGCACCTTTGAGATGTGGTGGGACACAATCTGAATGTGTAGCTGACAAATCTGCCACAATTACGAGATGTTATCATGTCAACATGGACTGGACTCTCTAAGGAATGTTTCCAGCACTTGTTGAATCAATACCATGAAGAATTCTGGCTATACCGTGGGCAAAGGGCAGTCCTTTCAGCAAACATATATCTAAATAAAAATGAACAATGGACTCATATGGAAGGTTTAGGAGAGCAATGGATCTTAAGCAGAAGCGGTGTCAGACAAAATCCTACCCTTCACCTCATTTGGGATTATTCTTCCACACTCTACAGATCTGCAGTATTAATTACTTCTACTGCCTATCAGTTTACTGTTACAGCCAGAGATCTGTTTGCAGTCAGTTATGAGATAGCCATGCTGTTCCTGGGTCACTATATACTGTGCACCCCTCAGCCATTTCATGTTGCATGGGCCCTCAAACAGCACAGAGGCTTGTTCAAGGTCATTGGTGTGTTAGGTCATCACTGGGGATCAATGGTGGGCCAAAAGTGGAAGGTTAAACAGGTTGCACCTGGTAGGATCATCATCTCTGTTCTTTGTTTTATATTAGGGCTAGACAAGAGGAGGTGAATCTTCACAGAAGTATGGCACTTGTGCAAAAAAGAAGCAGAGGAGGAGCAGGAACAGGGTTGGAATGGAAATGTGAGGATTGACTTAGAAGGAGGAATTGGGCTTTCCGGTGAGGTTAGCAAGGCATGGGTGTAGGAACTGGAGGGGATGCGAGGGGCAAATCCCCCCCCCCCCCGATTATTCTATGTTTGTAAATATTTATAAATAAGCTATTTTATGGCCTATGTATACAATGAGCTGTATCTCCCCCCCCAGAATTATTCTGGCTCCTACACCCCTGTAGCAAGGCATTGTAGAATTGAAGTCCTTGAAGAGATTCATATATAAGAGAGCTAAGGCTGTATGCTTTGTTATGAATTAACAGCATTGTGATTGCTCTTAAGCTGATCTTTGGACATTTGGACTTTTTAAGAAGATAAAAATCACTACAGTATGAAGATGTACAAATTCATTTAGCATTGCTCCGTGTTTCTGCACCATCTTGCTGGTCTAAACACACAATTTGCATCTCCTTTTGTGATTATGTTATTATGCAAGATCATATCCTCCTATACAAAAGAATAGTTTAAAGGAGCAATAAACTTACAAACTTTTAAACATTACATATATTTATTTGCAACAAAATACTGTATTTTCCATGTAGAAGACGGTACTTTGCACCAATTTTTTTTTAAAGTCTAAATTATCTAAATTATCGTCTTATATACAGAATGTTGCAATTACAGACCCTGGTCTGGTACTGTAATGCTGCATCCTGCCACTAGTTTTAAGGCAGGAGAAAAGACACATTTGGAAATGCATTGGTTCCAATTGGAGTGCATTACACTGCAAGTGTCCATAGAAATGTGTATTTTATAAGTTTTTATTGTGTTAAGGTTTAAGGGCACTTTCTGTCATGATTTTCACTGATTTCCATTCCAGCTAAATATCCTTGCGATCACATCACTTATTACTCAGTCGCGATGTGCAATTGCATTTTTCCAGTTTACACAGGGATCACAAAGATATTGAGCTGGAATGGAAATCAGTGGAGATCATGACAGAAAGTGCCCTTAAATGTATGTGTAACACAATAAAAACGTATAAAATACACATTTATAGGCACACAAGCAGTGTAATGCACTATAATTGTAACAAGTATTTCTAATCCGTGTGTCTTTTCTCCTGACTTAAAACAGAGCCATTTAGTGGCTAGATGCATCATTACAGTGTGATACACATCGCAAATGAGCTGATCAGCTTGTGTGTGTGGCATGTGTATGATGCTTGTGTGCCTATAAATGTGTATTTTATAGGTTTTTATTGTTACACATATATGTAAGAGCACTTTCTGTCATGATTTTCACTGATTTCCATTCCAGCTCAATATTTTTGTGATCCCTGTGTTAAATTGGAAATATGCAATTGCACATCGTGAGTAATAAGTGATGTGATCACAAGGATATTGAGCTGGAATGGAAATCAGTGAAAATCATGACAGAAAGTGCCCTTAAATATATGTGTAACACAATAAAAACTTATAAAATTCACATTTGAATATTTATTTATTTCTGAATTTTTGGCTCCAAGAATAGGGGTCGTCTTATACATGGGGGCGTCTTATAGACGGAAAAATATGGTATATTATGTGCATCCTGATTAAACTTGTTTGAAACTGGTAGCAAATGCCACTCTTTGCACAGAGCATACAGCTCCACTGTGACAGGCCATGGCGGGGCTGCATCAGTGGTTGTCCTAGAGCTAGGCCTTGTAGTCCTAGGCAGCATGGGCGGAGCTACCGCCGGTGCAGCCGGTGCAATGCACCAAGGCCCTTGTCCTCATGGAGGCCCCAGTGCAGTCTATTTTCTTATATACATTTATGATACTACTGATAATATATAGGCTGTATAGTAATGTACAGGGTGCCAGGGGCATAATCTACTCATTGGGTGATACTTGGGCTTTACAAGTTATGTGGCTGCCTGCTACCTGGCACAAACATACTACCGTACTTCTTCCACTTTATATATCTGTGTGTTGTCCTCCAGTGGGGCTTGTAGTGCTCCGGCTGAGTGAACAAGTCACAGCGCCATCTAGCGTCCTGGCTGGTGCATTAGTAACACGCAAGGTCCAGAGAGGGATGCTGACAGGAAGAGAGAGGGAGGGGAGAGGAGAGCAGACAGGGAGAGAGGTAGAGGAGAGCTGAGAGGGGGAGTTAGAGATGGAGGAGATGAGAGCTGACAGAGGGAGAGAGAGAAAAAGGAGAGAGAGATAGAGGAGAGGAAAGCTGACAGGGAGAGGGAGGTAGAGATGGAAGAGAGGAGCGGACAGGGAGGGAGAGAGGGGAAGAGGAAAGCTGAGGGGGGGTTAGAGATGGAGGAGAGGAAAGCTGACGGGGAGAGAGAGGGGAGAGAGGGATGGAGGAGAGAGTAGCTGAGAGGAAGAGGGGGGAGAGAGAGATGGAGGAGAGCAGAGGAGAGGTGACAGGGAGAGAGAGAGGGGTGAGAGAGAGAAAGGAGAGAGAAGGGAGTGCACATGGTATGGGCCTATACTACAAAAATGTAAAACATATATAATAATTATATATATACTAGCGTATTGCCCGTCAAAAAATGACGGCAATGAGATGTGTATGTTTGGAAAGTTGTTTAGTTATTAATATACATATGGAATTGTAAGGTAGCTAATGTTGTTTTCTGTGTACTACTGAAATATAGAATTCAAATTAATAAATGAATATACTTTACCTATTTTTATGCATTGTGTTGAAGAGCTGGCAATCTGTGTTGATGTTGCTGCAGCATTAGTGGTGTGGAGGTGCTGTGTAAGCGTGATGAACGTGTGCAGTGTAATAGTGTGCGCGCGCGAGCCGAAACCGTTAACGTAGCTGTGTACTTCCGCATTATCCTAAAATGGCGGATAATGTGTGGTATGCGTCTTAGCGGATCATCCGTACGTCGTTTAATGGTGGGTAATGTGTGGTATGCGTCTTAGCGGATTATCCATACGTGTTTTCCGTGGTTATAGTGCTGTAGCCTCGTTTTTGTTTGGTTCGCCCGCCATTTTTTCTGCGGCGCTCATTGCCAAAGTACTACGGTTTAACGGCTCACCTCGCTGATCGCCTGCGGGCCTCATCGCTAAGCCCACTAAAGTACTACGGTTTAACAGTAAATATGGTAAAAGGGTAAAATGACGGTCAATAAAAATTAAATGTTGTGAAATTTGTTTGCCACACAAAATGACGCTACATTTGTCCCTTTTTATTTTTCTTAAAATAAATACACATTTTTTTTTTTTTACTTTCTATTTTTTTAACTTTCAACTTATATTTCATCAAATGCATAGTTTTAGGCGTGAAATCCGATGTTGCGCGAGACAAAGGCGTTAAATCTGTGTTAATGCGTAAATCTGTAATTGCGTTTCGTAAAATGTACTCGCTACTGTCTTTTTACTCATTGTGCGGTTAATCCGCATTCTTTGTCTCATTGTTTTTCGAGCACATACGTCTGTGGCTGTGTTTTACGCAGTTCGTAGTAGTATAGCCTCGTTTTCATTTTTTGCGGTGGCCATTTTTTTCTCGCTTAGCCGATTTTCGATCTTTGTAACTCGGCTAAATCAATGTAAATTGGAGTTCCAACTCACTCCCAGACGTCCTGCCTGGTTCCCCATGCTGTAAGTGACCTTTTTTTATTTTTTAGTGTGTATTTAGTGTTTTTTTTTTTTTGTTTTGGTTCCGCCGCTTATCTCGTAATTTTTTTCATCTCGTATTTTTTTTCGAAGTGCTACGGTTTAACGTCTCGCCTCGCTACGCGAGACTCGCCTGTAATGAGCTCCTGCGGTGCTCATTGCCAAAGTGCTACGGTTTAACGGCTCACCTTGCTGCGCGAGGCTCGCCGGGCGATGAGCGCCTGTGGCGCTCATCGCAAAGTCGTACAATTGGCAAAGTTGTACGGTTTAACGGCTAGCCTCGCTGTGCGCGACTCGCCGGGAGATGAGCGCCTGTGGCGCGGTGTGTTGCCTCTGCCTGAATGAGTAATTAGATCTGTACTGTGCAGAACATAATGAATATTAATAAGACTTTGAATCAGATAGTGGTTAAGTGACTTGTAACTTCTTGGTTATATACTATCAGCAATATTGCAGCAGATCACATAGCATAGTAGGTAAGGCTATAGTATATGATGGTGAAGTTCCTAGGTTCAAAACCCTTTTCTTTATTTTTTAAAAATCATAAATATGTCCTTTAGGTTATATAATAAAGCATATGCCAATATGAGGAAACTGTTGATCTTTTGCTTATTTAAAAAAAAAATGTGAATAATTATGTGAACTAGTTATTTAAATACAAGTAAATACAAAAACTATGATGGGTCTAAGAATCAGAGCGCTCCAGAGTAAATATAGTTCCAAAAATAACCCAGCAAAATAAATGGATGCTGTTTAAATGCGTATTAATGTCCCATATATCACCCGATCGATGAGGGAACTCACAGTACCTTGGTCCAATATGTCCAGTTGGTCCAGTGGATATAGGAGGGTGAACCTGTAGTCCAAGAAAAAAAAAAGTCCCCCTTGTTGGTATTGGTATAATGATGGTCAATGGAAATTGCAGCCTCCTCGGACGGCACTGTTCACGTGGCACGCGTATAATCAATGAAAAGAGAGGGAAGGGAAAGGAAGAGGTGCAAGACCTAGTGCAAATACATTTTTAACTTTATGAATATAAAATAAGTTGAATGAAGGTAGAAATGCCAACTCAAGTTTTTTAACCTCATGGTATAACGTATTTCAGTCACTCATTAAGAAGTCCTTCTCCTGATGGATATTCTGGAGGTAGCTGGTTCCATTGGTCAGGGAACTGGATCTTTCCGTCTGTTTTACGTGAGGTGGAATAAGGAATCACCCTATGGGCGTAGCTCTATTATGAACCAGTAATTTTCACAAAATTGTAATTGTAATTGAGTCATATAGACCCCTGTGAATACTCAAAACTAATTCAATAGTCTTTTTTTTTAAATAAAATATTTTTATTCATAAAATCATCCAGTACACAAAGGACAAAGTATTCTATGTAGTGGCTCAGATACCTATCAAATGGTAGAGGATAGTAACAATCCAAATTATTTTTTTACAAGTTACAGGTCGAAGAATATAAAAAATTCTGATAGAGGAAAAGGAAATGATAAATAAGTTTAAAAGTGATCAAACGCGTTTCGCTCATGCTGGTGAGCTTTATCAATGTCAGTGAAGAAAAAATGGAGTACAAGTCACACCAGTAAATAATATGGCTTTTTTTCTGGAGGAAAGAAAACCTCCAGCTGATTCTCCCAAGTTTACATGCCGTATGGGTTTGCCGCAGTAGTTTGGTGTCACTTCCGGTTTGAAATGACGCCACTTCCGGTTCAGCAGATACTTAATTTCCGGTGCGACATATACATTCGTTGCAGGGTGACTGAATTAATTGCCTCATAACACTGTGGTGCAGCCAGTCCACCAAATAAAGGTCCATAACGGAAAGAAAAAAAGAGTACAGTGCTGCACAATAAAATATATATATGGATACACAGAGCCCAAACCAAAACATCCCTGCGTCACCAGGCCCATAGCCATTACTGCACAACACAATATATATAGATCCACAGAACACATAGCCAGTACTGCACAACAAAATAAATATGGATACACAGACCCCAAACCAAAACATCCTCGCATCACCAGGCCCAAAGCCATCGGGTATGATTAAGTATAACAGTAACACTGGAGGGTTCAAAACACAGTCCACTGTATCTTATTACTATATTTAAATAACTTTAAGTAACTAGTTCACATAGTAATTCAGTATATACATAGTTTAAATAATACAATTAGTTTAACTTAATACATACTTTTTAAAGCAGAGTGGTTTCGTAGCATTGTTTCATTAACAAGTCATTGGCTCTAAATCAATGTTTTCCATTTGTGTTTTTTTAATTGACTGTATAACAAAATATATACATTAGTTTAAGAGAAAAAAACAACAACTGGAAGGCAGGGGAATCAAACCTTTGACTTACCAATGAAAAAACATATTTAAAACAGATTGCTTAGAAGCTGCATTTGGATGAAAAGATATTAAACTAACATAAACTAAGAATAAGTGTATTTATTCTAATATAGGAGGAAGAAGACTTGCGATAATTCATGTAAATCAAAAAATATTTAACAATCTTGCATCAATAAACAGTATTCAGCAATAATAAACAAAAATCATTTGATAATCTGTATATAATACTAAGCATCAATCATTTTGACACTTGTAAGCTTAGATGTAACAATAAACATTATAGGGAACTCATTTACTAATTATAACATGCGGATGAAGCTGCTAACTGAAGTTAAATATACTTTTAGTATGCTCTTTTGAAGAATTTGTAATGGGCAAAATAGTTTTCAAAACTTGGGTTTAAAACCTGCAGATTGGACACCCATTCAGTTCTAATGAGGGGCCAATGAAATCAGAAAAACAATTGTTAATTTAATCCGTATTCAGTCCCCTGATGAATCCAGTTTGAGACACACGGGGAAACGCGCGTTGGGATGGACACGTTCACACAGGCTGTTGGGTTGAGTAACCCCTTGACAGGTATGATGTTAATTTGCTATACCCTAGGGTTGTAACTGTTCCTTAGACAATAGAAGTCACGCTATATGGATTTGTGGTTTCATTGATTCTGGCTCTGTATGTGGGCAGATTAACTGTATCTGTCTGGCATTATATATATTTTTTGTCTCTGTATCCCCTTTGACTCTTTTTACTTGGGGATTTGCCATATATCGGTTCCACGTATTTTGGGGATCTGACCAAACTGATAATAGAGATTTATTAGGTTAATACAGCAACATTAGTAAGTAAACAATCTTATCAACTAGATTGTTGCTTACTATAGTTATAGTTACTCATAGCTTGTCTATACGGACATTTACTGGTCCCCTTTCTATCTTTTGGGGGGATTGTCCCCACTAGGGGTATCAATAATTACTTATACCCTACTAATCAGCCTGCATTTGTACATTTTGTATATAGCTATTGTTTTTTTAATTAATAACGTTTTGTTTTTTTGTTGGTTGCTAAAATTCCATTAAATAGAGTCTTAAGTGGTCTAAGCCTTGCTAGCCCAACATAGGCAACCTTGGCTGTGTCTTCCATTTATATTTACTATTTGTACTCTATTCTATTTAGAGATCTGATCCTGGTACTTTTTTGCTTTCAGTATTTAACTATATAGATTATTTTCTTGTATTAATACATTATTAAAATAAAGAGATAACATCAACTCATTATTACTGTTGGAGCAGCTATTTTACTATTAATTACCTCCCTTGAAAGCAAGATCACCATGTTGCCCACTCACACTTTATCCTGCATGGTCAAGAGTGTCATTACACACCAAGTGAAATACACCAGAGTGGGCCTGTGTTGTAAATAAATGTAGTAATAAAAGAAAATATACTACAGTGGAGAATTGAATAAACTGACATTTTCTTCTTACTTTAGTAGTCCTTTAATTAGATTCCACAAAAGAATGCAGTATGTAATATCACATGCAAAAGTAAGGAAATATTCAGTTACTAAAATACCATAAGAAATATTTTGACAAAAAAATTATGCTTTATTTCTTCATGTTTATTACCATTTTCCAGTAATTATACTCAATTTAAAATAGTTGAATTTCTCTCTTACCTTTCATCATTAGTTTTTCATGCAAATGCATTTTGCCAGTTTAACAAGTCACCATTGCAACAAATAAAATTAAGACAGTACACTCCAATAAGGTGAACATATGACGGATAACTTAATCTGAAAGTAAAATACGTAGTGATAGAAGGAAGTACTAAACCACAAAACTACCCCAACCTGTTCTCCTACATTAAATCGGGATTTCTTGTTTGCATATTGAGCAATTATATCTGACATCTGTTACTTTGCAGTATGTAATATCACCAGCACAAGGGCGAGGATTCAGTTGCCCATATTTAGAGTTGCATTGTGGTGCAAAAATATTAGCAAGCACATATTATTTGCATGTTCCCAGTGAAACCATACTTTTTAGTTTGCAGTTATGAATCTTGTATTTTTGGACTAGATTTACTAAACTTTGAAATGGCGAATATGTTATAAGGCATGTTTCTTTGCAGGATTGCATTCTTCTCAATGTTTCCTAAGCTATACCACTTTAGATTTCATCTCCACACTTTTGTATACGGGTATTTAGGTTTTATATCAGATTTGGGCTCCCCCACACACCACTTGCAGCTCCTTCTTTCGGCTTTTTATCAAAAATCATAAGTTTATGTATTAAGTTAATAAACTTATTTCCTTCTCAAGTTTCTCAGAAATACAGTTGATGCACTGCACTCTGGGAAAACTGGACGGGGATATGTAAATGAGACCACAATGCAAGCTCACTTGGTTAATCCATAAGCAATATATATATATATATATGTATAGGTGTATATATATATATATATATATATATATATATATATAAATATATATATATATATATATGTATATATATGTGTATATATATATATAAATATATATATATATATATATGTATATATATACACACACACACACAATGTCCAGAAGTGTCAGGTACACTAAAATATAGAAATATCCCTTTGAATAGACATTCCTGTGTATGTACAAACATATTTCAATTTATTGCACTGCACCTTCAGCCGGCTGTCCCAGGCCTGGTCCTTGTAGGCCTAGGCAGAAACACACCCCTGCCTTTGTTACTATTTTAATATGACCTCTTAAATGTTTAATGCATTTAAAACACAATTATCCCATCTGCTTCTGTTAAGTTGTACAACTCTGTCATAATTATGATGGCAAGGTGCCTAGTCCCATAATTATACCTTATGCCGTACGTGTATATTAACAGTTCCTTATACTTTAAAGCACAGATAAATGTCTATTATCTAATTATATGCAATTCACACCCTATAATTTATATTGTAATAAACTTATTTTTTTAAATCCAAGTTTGTTTTATAATACAATTTACGGGACAAATTGAGAATATTATTAGGAAATATATACCAGTTGTTATTTTTTATCATCACAAGCTATGAATATATAAGAATAGTGAAATACCCGAACTCAAGCAACCAGAGCTCTCAAGCAACCAGAAAAAATATTGAATACTGTACTTTGATAAAAAATAATAATTTTACAGGGCTCAACAAATGCCAAGAGCCAGGTTGTCATGCCACAAAATGCACCTAGATGTCAGCCACTGTACGCCTATACCAATCAGTGTTACCTGGAAGCGGACAGGCATGAGCGACTGAGCCAGGGCAGTGTTGGCGTTACATTCCCCGGGCATGAGCGACTGAGCCAGGGCAGTGTTGGCGTTACATTCCCCGGGCATGAGCGACTGAGCCAGGGCAGTGTTGGCGTTACATTCCCTGGGCATGAGTGACTGAGCCAGGGCAGTGTTGGCGTTACATTCCCTGGGCATGAGTGACTGGGCCTGGGCAGTGTTGGCATTACATTCCCCGGGCATGAGCGACTGAGCCAGGGCAGTGTTGGCATTACATTCCCCGGGCATGAGCGACTGAGCCAGGGCAGTGTTGGCGTTACATTCCCCGGGGTCAGCACCGCACCCTCCAGCCCAACGTACCTGTGTGTAAGTGAGGAGTGAAAGCTGCTGCTGCTTGAACAGACCTCACTGACAAATATACTTAGCAGAGCATCCTATGTGCAGATAATCTAGGCCTCTTTTATATGTAACTCTCAAGCAACCAGAAACTACATTTATCCGGCATCTACCAATCCCCCTGGGTGCCGGATAACTGAGAGACTACTGTATATTGTTTACTAAACATCTGCATTTACAATAATCTTTCACAGATAATCAGTTCAAATGCTTGTTTGCAAGTAGTGTTTGTAACTTGCAGTGGACATTAAAAAATTGAGTGGAGAACAAGCAAATAGGGTTTCAACTCTCCCCGGGCCTCCTTATAATAAAGCAATAATATTGAATACAAAAAGTTAACAAACCTAATTATGTTCAATCTTACACAGCATGTTACAGTGAACCTTAGATTTCAATACTTTAAAATGTGATTGTTATAAAAAATGAAAATAAAAAAAGCAACACACACATATATTGTTGCTTATGGTCTTACAAAATAATGAATGATAATGAGATACAGAAATAGTGAGTAATTGAAGACCTCCAGCGCTGTACAGGGTTGTGTGGGTTTATGGCTTAATTAATGAAAATAAAATAAAACGTAGAAACAAAGTAATGAAGGTTGAAAGAAATAAGTTTGATGTAACACGAGAAGTACAGGCGATCCTTACTAGGGGACCAAAAGGAGGGCAATAATATCCAGTGATGACATAAAGATTGATCCTAAAGATGTAAGAGGAAATTTTACAGTAGGAGTAAACTTCTAAGAACGATGGACTTGGGATTTCCTTCTGGGATTTATTAAGGGTAGATAAAAGTGTAATGCTGAGGATTGATATGCATAATAGAAAAGGGTCTACTTGGGGATAAAATTAATTAGTGCAAGATATAGGTAGAAAACTAACAGCCCTATTAAATTTTAGGGGCGGCTGATTAACATAGCTAGATATAATTTTTTTGTGCCACTATCATATTCACAGATGATTTTCAAGGTACTAGCATAGAGGCCATTGTTATTTATGCTATTGTTCTTCAGTATTTCATGTTGTCGAAAGGTATGAAAATGAGGTAAAAGCTCAAATATTACTTGGATTTTATAGTACTAAGCATTATATACAGTGGATATAAAAAAGTCTACACACCTCTGTTAAAAGGTCAGGTTTCTGTGCTGTAAAAAAATGAGACAAAGATAAATCATTTCAGAACTTTTTCCACCTTTAATGTGACCTATAAACTGTACAACTCAATTGAAAAACAAACTGAAATCTTTTAGGTAGAGGGAAGAAGAAATATAAAAATAAAATAATATGGTTGCATAAGTATGCACACCCTTAAACTAATACTTTGTTGAAGCATCTTTTGATTGTATTACAGCACTCAGTCTTTTTGGGTATGAGTCTATCAGCTTGGCACATTTTGACTTGGCAAGATTTGCCCACTCTTCTTTGCAAAAACACTCCAAATCTGTCAGATTGGTAGGGCATCTCCTGTGCACAGCCCTCTTCAGATCACCCCACAGATTTTCAATCGGATTCAGGTCTGGGCTCTGGCTGGGCCATTCCAAAACGTTAATCTTCTTCTGGTGAAGCCATTCCTTCGTTGATTTGGATGTATGCTTTGGGTCGTTGTCATGCTGAAAGATGAAGTTCCTCTTCATGTTCAGCTTTCTAGCAGAAGCCTGAAGGTTTTGTGCCAATATTGACTGGTATTTGGAACTGTTCATAATTACCTCTATTTTAACTTAGGCCCCAGTTCCAGCTGAAGAAAAACAGCCCCAAAGCATGATGCTGCCACCACCATGCTTCACTGTGGGTATGGTGTTCTTTTGGTTATGTGCAGTGTTGTTTTTGAGCCAAACATATCTTTTAGAATTATGGCCAAAAAGTTCAACCTTGGTTTTATCAGACCATAACACCTTTTCCCACATGCTTTTGGGAGACTTCAGATGTGTTTTTGCAAAATGTAGCCTGGCTTGGATGTTTTTCTTCGTAAGAAAATGCTTTCGTCTTGCCACTCTACCCCATAGCCCAGACATATGAAGAATACGGGAGATTGTTGTCACATGTACCATACAGCCAGTACTTGCCAGATATTACTGCAGCTCCTTTAATGTTGCTGTACGCCTCTTGGTAGCCTCCCAGACCAGTTTTCTTCTCGTCTTTTCATCACTTTTGGAGGGAGCTCCAGTTCTTAGTAATGTCACTGTTGTGCCATATTTTCTCCACTTGATGATGACTGTCTTCACTGTGTTCCATGGTATTTCTAATGCCTTGGAAATTCTTGTGTACCCTTCTCCTGACTGATACCTTTTAACAATGAGATCCCTCTGATGCTTTGGAAGCTCTCTGTGGACCATGGCTTTTGCTTTGGGATGCGACTAAGAAAATTTCAGGAAAGACCAACTAGAGCAGCTGAACTTTATTTGGGGTTAATCAGAGGCACTTTAAATGATGGCAGGTGTATGCTGACTCCTATTTAACACGATTTGGAATGTGATTGCTTAAATCTGAACCCAGCTACATCCCCAGTTATAAGAGGGTGTGCAGACTTTTGCAGCCTGATCTGCCTTACCTTCTCTCTCTACTCTCTCCACCTCCTTTAACAAGTTCGCCCATCTCCTATTGGTGGTGCTGGATTTGGCTGTTGATGGCCTCGTCCACTTCCAATGTGGTAGAGGGTGGTGGTGGGGGAATGATGGATGCTGCTAGGCCTGGTGGTGTTGCAGGAGACTCTGGTGGTGGTGGAAGTATAGGCAATCAACCTCAGACCCAGAATGAGAGCAGCTGGGAGGAGGGTTGATCTATGGAAGAAGGACTGTTGTTGTCTAAGAAGGCTATCATCGCAGAAGAGCCTGGTAGTGGATCCATGGCCCACATTAACCCCACCACCACCATCACCTTCGGTGTCCTCCTCTTCTTGTTTTGGTGGCTGCTCCTATTGTGCTGGTGATGGTGTAGAATGACATTACAATATGTATTTTCTAATCCTCAAAAGCGTAACTTCATTCTGAATTAAGTTGTGGGTTGCATATGCAGGAATTAAGGAACATCTGGTAATATGAATATCAGCTAATTATGATGTAACAAGTCTGGGGATTGACATAATGTATGCTTTAATATTGCAGATATATTTGTTGTTTGGCATTAGAGTTATGTGAAAACATGAATTTTTCGAATTATACAGATATGTAGCCCCATTAAATTCCAGCCTCATAGATACAAGGTTTGAACCCAAGCACTATGTGCTTCAAATTTGACAAAGGTACAACGTTATTAAAGTACACCTGCTGCAAGCATCGAGTGATCTACGCAGCACGGCCATCCATCATGGCACAGGCTCCCCACACCATCACTTACTGCGGGGGTGTTCCTGCCGCAGGTCGCACCCCTAGGAACCAAAGAAACATAAAATTAGTCAAAAAGAAACACAACATAGAAAAAATAAACCTTCTAAATATTAAACTTACCTTTCCTCCATATCCTCGTCCTTCCTGTAGTCTTCTCCAGCTGGGCCATTGGAATAAAAGAAACAATATTAGTATACGAAAACATACAATGTAACAAAACAATAAACATTCTAAATATAAAACTTACCTTTTCGCTATTCCCAGTGCATATCCTCTTCTTCCCCGGCTGGGCACTTAAAAAAATCTGCCGCTCTACATAGAAAAAAAAAAAAAACTAATGGAGCCCCTCCCTGGAGGAGCTCCCCGATGTTAATGAGGCTTCTAGCGATGCTTCCATTAGAAAAACTGAAATGTCGCCTTCTGATTGGCTGAAATGGCTGTCATTCAAAGAAGGAGTCAAGGTGTGAGATAATCAGAATGACACCCACCCCTATATCCCATTCTGATTGGCTGATGGACCTGTCAATCTTTTTAAAAGCAATCAGGAGGCACTATTGCCCTCAGTCAATCAGAATGGGATACACCCTATGGGGTATATCCCAGTGTGATTGGCTGAAGGCATCTGCACCTCCTGATTGGCTGCAATCTGATTGACAGTGACAATTCCTGTAATGTATGTTTATTTTTTATTTTTGTGACTTAGCTTCTTTTATTTATGGTAACTTAGTTTTTGATTTTTGGTAAAGTAGTTTTTTTTATTTTTGATAATGACCTTTTATTATTTTCAGTAATGTGCTATTTTATTTTGTGTAATTCTGTTTTTTTTTTTTCTTTCTGTAATTAATGGGGTAATAGGTAGGTAGTACCTAGGTAGTGTAGGGTTAATAGGGTAGGGTAGGATGGTGTTTACTGGGTACATTTGGGGTTAAATAGGCACAGTTAGGGTTAGATAGGCCCAGTTAAGGTTAATAGGACTAGATAGGCTTACATAGGACTAGACAGGTTAAATAGGTCTAGATGGGGTTAAATAGGCCCAGTTAGGGTTAAATATGTCTAGATGGGGTTAAATAGGCCCAGATAGGGTTAGATAGGCCCAGGTAGTGTTTTTGGGTCCAGATAGGGTTTAGTATGGGTTAATTGTTTATAGTTAGGGTTTAATAGTGTAGTGTACTGCTTATACTTTTGTGTCATGAGGGGTTAACTAGTGTCCTATAGGTGTCTATATAGACTCCTATTGGACTGATGGGGTTGAATAGAGGCTTATGGGGCTCTGTATAGAGCCCCCTGAGTGATAGGATTAATTAAGGTATTATGGGGCTCTGTAGTGAGCCTCATGAGTGATGGGGTCATTAGGGGTTCATGGGGCTCTGTATTGAGCCCCATGAGTGATAGGGTTAATTAGGGGCTCATGGGGCTCTGTATAGAGCCCCATGAGTGATAGGGTTAATTAAGGGCTCATGGGGCTCTATAAAGAGCCCCATGAGTTATAGGGTTAATTAAGGGCTCATGGGCTCTGTATAGAACCCCATGAGGGATGGGGTTAATTGTAGGTGCCTGGATGGTAATTTTTGTACCCCTGCAGCAGGGGTTAATTTGGGGACACTTATATGCATAGAGGGGGGTTAATGTTAGGTGCCACAGGGGTACTTACAGTACCCCTCATGGCCAGGATTGGCTAATGGTGTGCCGCAAGCCCTTTAAGGACCTGCAGCAGGAATTTTGAAAAGTTTAAATGCAGTGGGGGTCCTGATTGGTCCCGATCGATTGATCGACCGTTTTTTTTGTATGTAATGTATGTTTTCATTTGGTGTAATTTAGTATTTTTCATTTTCTGTAATGTATTTTTTATTTTCTGTCATTCTAGGTTTTTTATTTTTCTGTACTGTAGTGTTTTTTATTGTATGTGATTTATTTTTTATTTTCTGTAATGTAGGCTTTTTTATTTTATGTAAGTTATGTTTTTTATTTTCTGTAATGTTTTTGTGTGTGTAATTAGTGGGGTGCTAGAGATTTTTATTGGGGAGTTAGGTAGGTTGTGTAGGGTTTAATAGTGTAGAGGGGGTTAATAGCCTAGAAGGGGGGTAATAGTGTAGAGGGGGGTAATAGTGTAGAGGGGGGGGGTTAATAGTGTTGTGTTGTGACTTTGTGTCATGAGGGTCCTGGAGCACACTCATGGCACTTATAGGTGCCATAAGTGTCTGTATAGACCCTTATGGGACTAATAGGGTTAATGTGTAGAACCATATGAGTGATGGGGATAATTAAAGGTGCCGCTGGGGGGACTAATAGTACCCTTGCGGCAGGGGTTAATTATTTCGTTAATGTGGGTCCTTTTAGAACCTTTACGGACCTTTAAGGACCAGCGAGGTGGCAAATTTGAATTTATTTAGCCAGGATGGCAATCACTATTGCCATTGGCTATGTCTACCCATTTCTACAGGTTAGACTAATTGATCCAGTTCACAGCCACACCTGCAATGTGCGACGGACTGGGTTGCGGTTTAGCCTCTCCGGCACCTAGCTTGCAGCCCTTTCCAACTTAATACTGATGTAACACGGGGGAATTTCAAGCCTGCAGCCCTTACGTGCTAGACGTTGGACTTACGAGGCTGGAATTTAATATGGCCCTCAATTCTCCAGCAAGAACTGCTGAAGCTGTATATATCAGCCTTATGGGAGTTTTTACAGAACCCATAGTTGTCAGTGCTAAATATTGTGATGATTTGTCACAGTTATGTTTATTACATACCACTTAACAGGAACACGAGTACTTGCATTAACTTTACCTCACTAGCAGTTGCCAAGGTCTGTACATTTTTTTATGGTAACCTTCTTGCAGTTGTTCTGTATATCCACTGTCTTCCGGCAGTGGCATAATTCATTATTTATAGTTATCTTCATGGAGACTAATGGATGAGCAGCTGCTTCCTTAACTAGTAAAGGGTGTATTGAATGAGAGCAGAATTGGAAGATACACATAAATCTATTAAGTAAAGAATGCAATAAAAATCTGTTAGGTAAAAATGTATTGACAAAGCAATATTGTTAAAAGCATTAACTATTAATTATTAGAGTCAATTCAGTATTTACGAGTTTGAAATGACTTTGGAACCTATCCTGTTATGTTCCTCCACAGGAAGCGCGCCGCCGACGTCCCGATGTAGCTATTTCTAAGTGGCCGGTAAGTTGTTAGGGGTTTTCGGGTTTGGTATAGAGGGTTAGGGGGTTAGGGTTAGGGCCGGTAAGTGGTGTAGGGGGTTAGGGGATTAGGAAGTTACTTTAAGGGGGTTATGGTTAGGCTAAGAGGGTTAGGAGGTTAGGGCAGGCAAGGGCCTAAGGACACCTCTCATAGATGGGCATCCTTGGTGGCAAGATATTTTTCCTATAGGGTAGAGGCAGTCCTGACAACAAGCATTTATATTAAACATTTACCCCTGTTTAATAAACTGCTTCCATAAAGATATAGGAATTGGTATTTTTAATTCATCCTAATCTATAATTTCATATATTTACATTATCATGTTGAATTTTATTGAGAATAGTTTCTGTACTATGTGGCCATGGTGTGGACTGGAGATGATTGTATCCACATATTTATATTTGTATTACCATAAGTTTCATGTTTTAACTGTGCTGCTTGTGTGTTAAGAAAATGCTGGCAAAAATATAAAGAAGAATGAAAAATAGTAAGAATGATGATTTGAATCTGTTAATGATTTGCAAGTTATTCAGGGAAGGAGTCTCAGCCAGCTGTAAGCGAAGACAGATGGGGTTAAATGTAGTCGAGTGAAACAATACTGTTTTATCTATTATTATTATTATTTTTATTTATTTGTAACTTGCCAACATCTTCCGTAGCGCTGTACAGGGTAAACACAAACGCATTGCAAAAGATGGAGGGCCCTGAGTCAGTCCTGAGGAAAATGTAAAAATGTACACATGGAAGGGTGTTTTGTACGTATCCTTTAAATCATACAAATTGAGGCTAGTGATGTCCCGAACTATTCGCAGCGATTTTCGCATGTTCGCGTCCGCCGCAAACGGCGAACACATGCGCTTTTCGGATCGCCCCCTATACTTTATCATTGAGGAAACTTTGAACATCATTTATTTTATATATTTTTTTTGTGTAATCTATGCCTGCCTGCCAGCGTGTGTGTGTGACAGGCTAACACCTAACAGCTTATATTGAGCTTATTTTCACTACTCATACCTGGTGGTGTAACATACATTGAAAACAACCATTTTTTTCCTGTAATCTAATTTCAGTTGCCTGCCTGTGTCAGGCTCACAGCTAATATTGTGCTCAGTGACATAAAACAACACTTTTTTGACTGTAATAGATTGAATAGCAATTGCCTGCCTACAGGCGTGTGTGTGAAGCCTATTGCATCTACTCTGACAACTTTTGCCAGTGCACAGTGACACTCATATCTGGTGGCACCTTTGATTGCACGCGCAGTGCCCCAAATTTGAAGTAGGGGGGACCGACCAAGCATCTTTTTCCATCTCCCGCTTCCAAAAATCCATGCCATATACACGTCCCCTGATAGTGGACGTAACAGGGATTAAACCGATAGGAATAGTACTACTTAACAGTACACACCTTATAATAACGCAGACAGAGGCAACGCGTATAATCTTCCATGCTGGGCAGTGGAAGCCCCCAGACTCTGACCTGTGTATAATCTTCCATGCTGGGCAGTGGAAGCCCCCAGACTCTGACCTGTGTATAATCTTCCATGCTGGGCAGTGGAAGCCCCCAGACTCTGGGAGTCTGAAGAAGAGGAGTCAGAGGAGGAAGGTGGCTTTGAGGAGGTGAAAGACCAAACACAGCAGGCGTCCCAGGGGGCTTGTTGTCACCTTTCGGGGACCCTTGGTGGCTGGGTGGAGGAAGAGACCTTCAATGACATCAGTGAGGACAAGGAACGGGACATGGCTAGCTTGGTATCCAACCTTGTGCAAATGGGGAGTTTGTAGTTGTGCAAAGGGACTGTTTGCGGTTGTTTGCGGTGCATTAAACGGGGAGATTGGTCTGTTACTGTGAAGCGGGTGTAACCCTTACACTACCTGATCGATACAACATCATACCTGATGTTTTAAAGCATGTTATTCCAAACAATTTAGGAATGTTAGGTGATTTATGCCGTTTATGGCTTAAAACCAGACTCTGCATCAACTATGTAATTTTCCGTGGGAGTTTTGCCATGGATCCCCCTCCGGCATGCCACAGTCCAGGTGTTAGTCCCCTTGAAACAACTTTCCCATCACTATTGTGGCCAGAAAGAGTCCCTGTCGGTTTTGAAATTCGCCTGCCCATTGAAGTCTATGGCGGTTCGCCTGGTTCGCCCGTTCGCGAACATTTGATGGAAGTTCGGGTCCGCTGTTCGCGAACCGAAAATTTGATGTTTGCGACATCACTAATTGACGCTGGTGTCCCAAATTAATTTGAAGTACTATTTCTGATAAGCAAAATGTTTCTTAAAAGCTTAATAAATAAAAATATAATGAATACATAAATACAACATGAGAATTTACACGCTATTGTAAGTTAACATGTATCTCTCAATTGGAAAAATGTGATGGACTTTTTTGAAAATAATCAATAGGACAGCTCCATGTGAATCGCGATGTTTGGAAACTTGACAGCATTGAGCAGCCGTTTCTCCTAGGTTTATTTGAGTGTTGTGAAGTGATTGCTTGGATGTGATTTACAAGTCAACTGTATTCGTAAATCTGCCAAACTGAGCCATGGAATGGAGGTCTATGTTTGGATAATATTAATTCTTATTGACCTATTATTATGTATATATGATGGTACCCTGTATTATGACTTGTAAAACATTGTTTTGTTCTGTGTATATGGTGTTATAACATTGAACTATCAACACGGAAGCAAATAAATGCTAGTGAAGAAGAAGCTCTGTGTTCTAGCCGCCATATGGCAGGATCTGTAAAATATTTGAATAGACCTAAATTGCTCACAGATATAATAAAACATTTAAGTGTTCACAGGCCTTGTTTGCATGTGAAAAAGTGGATGCTCTGTATTATGGATAGATATATTTGAAGAAAAGGAAAATAAGAACCTTTATGAACCTTTTTGCAAAAATAAAATGTTTGTTTATTAAAATTTTAATTATTCAACTATTCTCTAGGTTGAACATTTTTTGTGTTAACGTTTATGGTATCAACATTGATTTGGTAAAAATATAGTCAGTAGTATCTTTTAGAAACATTGTCTCTGTAGTAGGATATTCACAAAACATGTGATTGTATATATCATAATCATATCATTTTTTATATTACTATTGTTTTTTAGTTATTTTTATATCATGTCATTTTTTTGGGTGCATATAATATTATAGTTTTTATTTTGTTAGATCTCTATGTTCATATATGCAAAATATGCCCATCAAACAAAACATATACAATTAACACGTTTTTCTGTAACTTTTAGTAACTTATACTTTGGTTTAGACTTGGGAAATTGTCAAGAGTCGTCTTTTTCATCTTTACAGTGGAATGACTCTAAGTTCTATAATTGACAGTTTTATCATAGATCTCAGGTGTCAGTAGATTTTTTGGGGATCACTTTGTGATAGGGGCCATACATCTGACAAAATGGATAAATATTTGGGGAAAGAGAATCTCACATCCCTATATGGTATGGCCATGAATGCATATCCTAGCTGTACCAACATTGGTCTGTGATCTGGATAGTGTTAAAGAAAAAAACTAAAACAATAGACATAGTTGTAGTACAGGTGGATTAAGTTGTGAAGGTTAAAAGAAACATATAGCTCGGTACAATGGGCAAGAGTTGGTACAATGGGCAAGAATTGCATAATGGTCTGGATACAGTTACACAACAGAGTAGAGTTAGTGTGGAGAGGTAGGAATGGGAAGTTGATCAGGGTGGTCATACTAGGTGGGTTTGTACCAATCCCTCTTCCTTTGGGAAGTGATGGGAAGTTGATCAGGGTGGTCATACTAGGTGGGTTTGTACAAATCCTCTTTGGGAAGGGATGGGAAGTTGATCAGGGTGGTCATACTAGGTGGGTTTGTACCAATTCTCTTCCTTTGGGAAGGGATGGGAAGTTGATCAGGGTGGTCATATTAGGTGGGTTTGTACCAATCATCTTCCTTTGGGAAGGGGTGTGAAGCTGATCATGGTGGTCATATTAGATGGATAAAGTAATATAAACCAGGGGGTGAAGTGAAGGGCAGGGAGGGATGGGAGTGTTCTCAGTTTCCAGGAGATTAAAGGCCAGCAATGGCCAGGAATAGTTAAAATAGCTCATGTGAGAGGAAAATAATTTGTTAAGGAGAGAGAAATGGCCAGGTATAGTAAAAATGGCTCATGTGAGAGGAAGATCATTTGTTCAAGAGGGAGAAAGAGAGAGGTGAAGAAAAGAATATGGCAGAGAGAGGATGGATATGGTGAGAGGAGGGATATGCTGAGAGCAGAGATAAGGAGGCAATAACTAGGAGGTTGGTATTTAGTATTGGTAGAGATTCACAATTTACCTAGAGAAAATGTAAAACTGCTTAAATATAATAACAGACAAGCATTCATACTAATATTAATAATTATAACTATTATTTTAATAATGACTGTAATGATGGTATCCCCTATCTATAGACAAGGGATCTTTAGAGTGAGTGTCAATAGTACCTCTGTTTTTATGCCACTAATTCCTCTTCCATGCACATGAAATTGAAAAAACTTACAGTGAGGATCCAAGATTCAGTTAGATTTCCAGGGCGGTTGTAAAATGCAATGGTGGTTATAGTGGATTGTGTAGGGTGGTTATGTTATGTTGTTTTTTTTATAAGATTGAATTAGATAGGCTGTGTTTGGAATAGCATGTATTAGGGCAGGGTTCACTGTACTGTTAGTTTAAGTGTTAGAGTAGTATGTTCATGGATAAAGTGTAGTTCATTACTTGTTCTTCCATTCCAATTTGGTACTTTCCATTGCTGTTGGCAGTGGCTGAACGAGGAAGTTTGATTGTGTTTATAGAGATCAACAACTCATAAATGTGATATGAAAATCAATAAGACAGTTATGGACCTATTAGCATGGGTAGTATAAAGTAGATAAGCTAGTGATTATGGGCATAGCAACACATTGATGCAACCTTTGAAGTGATTTTTGTGCTCTGCCATTAACAGAAATATTGGAGCCCTTTAGAATTTGCCGAATTGCAATTTAATAAGGCTGATAGCTTTGATCGTATACCAAGGCAACATTTTGATAACATTAACTGGAGGTGCTCATTATGACAGTTAACAATTTATCCAAATAAATCTAATCAGTCATTCTTTAAATTAATAGCACAATGGGGCATTGTTTATACAAATAAGTTGGCATAATGATTTTTGATTGGAAACTATTGCTAATAGTTGGCTGTCATCGTATTCTTTGCTGGATAAATATGAGGTTTTACTCTGGAATTAATACTACTCTTGGAGTGAAATACAGTGATGTCATCATCCTATGTATATGTAGTTTTAGAAATATTATTGTGTAAAATTCAGGTCCCATCAGTTATTTGCATCTCCCTTTCCTGAGGATATAAAATGCAGACTTGATGAAAATACTTATTTTCAAGTTCCTTGCTTACCTAGACTTGAAGATTTGCATTATTAAATGATTTGTAGATCCTCTTGTGGGAAATTAACAGTTGGTATTGCTTATTAGAGTAAACTAAAGTAAATAAAAAAAAGTTCTTCCAAAGGTTGTGTTTTGCATCTTATGAAATATGGTTTTGCTCTGTTAGGTATTTTTAAGCATAAACATATTGAGGGAATACCCAGGCAAACTTCAAACTATTCTTTCAGTAGTGATCCATTCTTTGTCTACTACTTCCCTCAAAGAACTATGGGCCATATTCTATTAGCTGCTTACGAATGCCTCAAATTCACAATTTGACTGTGGGTGTTTTTTTATATAGCTGTTTAGATGTATTCTATTGGCTCTAGCTCGCAAATTCCAATCTCAAGGCTGAACTCGTAAACCCTGCCTTTTTAAATCTGATTTCCGGTGGGCGTGATCAAATGATATGGCAAAGTCCATAATTTACTTCTTAGACATAGCCAACAGTAAATGAGACCGTCATCATGATGTCAGGAAAATATGGAAGTTACATGTAATCTGCAATCGGTGGCTAAAAAATAATTAGTGTCAATAAGTAATATTTGCTGATTGGGCTACCGATCTAGCACTCTATATAATGCATTAGATCATCTGTTTTAGTCCATGTGAGTTTCATGATATGTATTAACCCTTTGTGTCCCAGGATCCATATTACTCAGAAATATATATAACAATAATATTTTTTATTGCATATTTGTGAGTTTGAGACTGTTGTGCAATTAATTCTAATGTCTTCCAATGCCTTCCCATGAGTTTATAGTACATTATTGAATGTTTAATTGCTGTTACAGCTCTAATAATTGTTTTTGAAAAAGCCCACTGTAATATTTTTGATAGAAACGTAATACTTTTTTCAATTGTGGGTCATACTTTTTCTGTAATCTAGAGCTACGGGTCAATAGAATATTGATTTTGTGTAACTTTAGTTATTTAGTGCTCATAATATTCAAGCTGTGCTAAAACCAATGGAGTTCAAAGGCCGGTTTTGTCTCTTTGGCTGGACCGTAGTGATTGTGGAAGGGTAACTCGTAATCGGATTGCCAGTACCTAATAGGATATGTGGCAATTTTTAGAGTGGTTTAAAGTGTGTGTAACATTGAGAATTGGGTAATGGAATAGGGCCCAATGTCAATCATCCTTCACAGTCACATTCAAACACTGTGTACAACATGTGCAAACCCCTTTCTGTTTAATACTTATCCTTCTTCCCCACCCCAACCCTTCCCTGTTCTCCTTGTATCAGTGATGGGCAACCTATTTTATCAAAAAGTTATGTATATGGTGCCAGAGAAAAAAAGATTTACATAACTTTACATAGACTACATAATACATTTAATCTTGGATTCATGGGGCAGGGGCACCAGAAATGGAATGAGAAGGATAATGCTTTACCAATGTTAAGGTTAAAAAATACTTTTGTTCTACTGAAGAAAAACATGGAGTTCTCCTTAGAAGCCAATGGGGGAATGTTGCCTACTACTGGTCTACACATTGACATTTTCTTTTCTGTGCGTGCTGAACATGGCGTGCCATCAATTATAATTCTCCATGAACAGATTTACTGGTAAACACTGATCTACACATCGTATTGGGAATAGCTAAGATGTCATAACTTTGTATATATTTCAACTGTAAGCAATAATACACTAAAGGAAACATAAGTGAATCGGCGCTGATTAATAGGCAATAAATAGTAACAACCATGAAGCTTGAAAAACTTTATTTAAGGCTACTAGTTAATATTATGAAAGCTTAGCATTTTATAATAAATGTTTCAAAGAGGGCAATATATTCATTATATTCTGACACAAATAATTGGAGTAACTTCTATGTACAATTCAACTTCATAGAAAAATAAGTTATTTTCTCTTAAATTTAAACAAGTTCTATTTTTCTTGCGCATATTCTTTTTTCGTTCATTTTTTTTTTCTTTTTTTTACTTCAAATAATTGGGCGAGAAAATGGCACTTTTGGATTTAAGCCCTCGAAGCTCCAGAAGGACATGCAATGCAAGGCGTTGTCAACACTGAATGTCCAGCCGTTACCGAAAGAGTTAAACCTTTTCACTTTAGATGTGCATTGAAAATAGTCTATTAACTGTGTAATCCCCTAGCAAGAAAACACTATTGAAAATTTTCATTTTCTTTGCATGCAAAGCTATACTGTATGGCTTCATGGTACACCTGCTGGATTTCACAGAACACAAAATCAACATTTCCAAGTGACAGTCGGGTGATTTCTTGTCGAAGATATATTCTGTGTTGTTAATCTTCTAACAGGTCTCTAAAAGATAAACAAATACAATATATTAATTAAATTATCAACACATTGACCTCGTCCGAACTGAGTGACAAAAAGCCGGTATTCATGGCTGTGTTTTAGAGTGAACCACTAATGGTGTAAATGTGAGCCTCAGCAAAATTGGGATATACTAGGCTATAGCCACTTTATGTTCTTTGGTTGATCATTGCCTCGTTACTATGCCACAAGTGGAGTTGCATGTTGTTGACGTGTTGATATGCATCAAATCTGTTCCTAATATATACTAAATAGTAAGGGCCTCATTCTATTAGCGGCCGCTGCCGTTGCGGGGCCGCAAGGACCGGCCGCAAGCTATTCGGCTATTCTATTCCCTTACGGCCGGAGGCTCCGGCAGGCTTGCGGCCGGTGCCTTGCTATCTCTTGCGGCCGCTCGCGCCAAAGGAAAGCCTTTGATCTAAAACGGCCGCAAGAGTTTTGCAATTCAATTGCTCCGGGAAACCTCTCTGCAAGGCTAAAAGCGAGCCGCAGCTTACTTGCAGGAAACAGGTCCCGCTAGCACCAATTAAGTACATAAAATAGCTCAAATAAAGCCATCCTGCCTTTTGAGAAGACTATAAAGGGATTTTAGGTGTTAGAAAAAATAGCACATAATTATCCTGTACTCAAATCCGTAAAATATTTTATTTTTAATATCCGTAAAATATCCATGTAAAAAGTCCAGAGTGCTTGGAGCACCTCAGACACACCCACGCCGCAGACGGAAAATAAACAGTTAATTTGAACTCGGGTTTGGGCTGATGTGCAAGCTTGAGAGTGGGTTACTTTTAATCCTCATGTCCCCCAATATGATCCCTAGCATTTACAGAGCTGTACAGTGCAGGCTTGAATTTATTTTTGAGTTTTTATATTTCTGAGATTACGGCCGGTTCCAAGATATGCGGCCGGCCGTAAGAGGAGATCCTTGCGGGGCCGTATAATAGAATCGCGAGTTAACTGAACCCCCGCAAGGAATCGCAGCCTTACGGCCGATTTACGGCCGCTAATAGAATGAGGCCCTAAGTAAGTAGAGAGCAAAGTATAAGTGTTTCACCATTTTATACATCAAAAATCCTTTATATCCACTGTGACAAGTACTAATAAATGGCAGTATGTGCTATGTATTATGGGATTAAATTATTCAGCAGGAAGTCTATACTTTTCTGCATTGTGCTATTGCAATTGTTATCATGGATAATTAGAGAGGCAGTATTGATCCAGGCAGAAGTCTGGTCGCAGGTGTCTGGGATCAGGAGGGAATTGATGTTTGTTTTTGTTTTTTTTAAATGTATAGATTTTTTTTTTTTTAATACAACTAATTAATAAATAGTTAATCCGCATATTGCAGATCAGAGGAGATCTGAAAAGGTTGAACTTGATGGACTGAAAGTCTTTTTTCAACCTTAAATACTATGGCCCTCATTCTATTATCGGCCGTAAATCGGTCGCAAAGCTGCGATTCCTTGCGGGGCTCCCGTTACCTTGCAAGTCAATTATACGGCGCCGCAAGGCTATCCCCCTTACGGCCGGCCGTATATCTTGCAACCGGCCGTAAGCTCAGAAATCTTAAAATGCAAAAATAAATTCAAGACGGCACTGTAAAAGCTCTGTAAATGCTAGGGATCATAATGGGGGACATGAGGATTAATAGCAACCCCCTCTCAAGCTTGCACATCAGCCCAAATCCGAGATTACATTAACTGTTTATTTTCCGGCCGCAGCGTGGGCGGGTCTGAGGTGCTCCAAGCCCTCTGGTCTTTTTACATGGATATGTGACATAAATTAAAAAAAATTATATTTACGGATTTGAGTGTAGGGGAATGTTGTGCTATTAATGCTAACACCTACAATCACTTTATATTCTCCTCAGAGTGCAGGATGGCTTTATTATGGCTTTAAAATGTGCTTATTTGTGTGCCTGCGGGACCTTTTTGCTGCAAAAGCTGCGGCTCGGTTTTAGCCTTGCAGAGAGGGTTCCCGGAGCAATTGAATAGCAACCAGGATTTTCTTACGGCCGAAACTCTTGTGGCCGTTTAAGATCAAAGGCTTTCCTCCGGCGCGTGCGGCCGCAAGGGATAGCAAGGCGCCGGCCGCAAGCCTGCCGGAATCCCTGGCCAGAAGGGAATAGAATAGCCGGAAAGCTTGCGGCCGGTCCTTGCGGCCCCGCATCTGCTACGGCCGATAAGAGAATGTGGCCCTATGTAAATATGTAACTATGTATGTAACTGGCACTGCAGTGGTAAAACAATTCAGGCCCTTAAAAAGCTGCATCTACCTTTAAGAAAGCCCTGGTAGTCCAATTATAAATTATTACTATGTATTAAATGTCTTTCTGCTCACCTATAGGGGTTGACATACTGACCACATGCACTCCACCCATCTTTGAGAACATGTTCCTGTGTGAAGGCGGGAAAGAGCTTCTTATTGCTCGACACATGCTGGTTTCTGCATTATAAGCTACACCATGTGACCATGTGGACCAGTAGGAAGCTGTTTGCCTTGCTGTGTTGGCATTAGAAGACACAATATGGAGGTACTGTGAGGAATGGGAAGAGATAGTATGGCAAAGCAGATGCCACCTTGATGTAATAAGAGTGAAATTAAAAACAAATGTAATAATTCATAGTGTTATATAGTTGGGCTTACAGAGCTTTCATTATGCTAGACATGACTTACACTTTTAAAGGGTTATGACCATGGCCGGATTACCCATTAGGCCAACTAGGCAGCCGCTAAGGGGAGCATCCCTGTGAGGGGCGCAACTTCTTAAAAAAAATAGTTCCTGGCTGAAGAAAAAATTAAATGCTGTAGTTCATACACTGGCTACTAGGGGGTAATCACCTAGAACAAGACCGTTATAACAAGAAAGGGTCCATACACGTACAGAAAATGAAAAAATGGGTGTGTAGAGGGGCTCCTCCACTTCATTGCCTAAGGCTCCAAAAAGCTCGATGCCACGCAGGTTATGACTTATTTTACCATTACAATGAACTTTTGAATACAATGATGGGGATCATCGTCGATGATGTTGCACAATATAGACAAAAAACATTTAAAGAAGATACATTATAGTACACATATTGAATTAAGCAAGACCAATCCTTAAGCACAAGTCCATCCATGTTCTTAAAAATCAGAACATTCAAGAATTTTTGTTGCTGTTTTTTATGAAAAATGTTAATCTCTTACCAGAAGAAAAAATATATTTTGTGGAAAACATCATTTTGTATCTACATTGTATGTTCAAGAAATTATTTAGAGAGTTCTCTTTTGGATCCAGTGGCCAGAAAATTACAGCTGTGATATTTGCACTTTAAGAAGCACTTATGCATTGGGATCCCTTGTTTAACTTAATCATTTATTGAAGTTTAACGCTCTTCTTCACTTGAAGGAAATAGCTACCTTGATTTTTTTTTTTATCTAAACAATTTTTCTTAATCTTAATCATTTTTTTAAAATCTTAAATGTTCTTTGCCAAGGATAGACTTCTGTTTTAGGATTCTATTGTTTAGAACAATTAAATGTTCAAATTATCCACAACAGCTTACAGATAAATTTATGCAATTGAAGAATTCATTAATCAGTACTGCATATTATTAGAATTATAATTGATTAGGTTGAGAATTAATTTTCAACAAAAAGTAAATTAATCAAAATTAATAAAATATTCTGAAACTGTATGTATTTAGAATATTTGTTTTATGTTTTACCTCTCAGTAACTTTTGTGTTAATAATCCAGTCTATGAACTCTTGTGCAGCAATAACATCTAGCACTTTGTTGATATCGTTTGTGAAGCTGCCATCAGCATGCCGTCTGTCCATTTCCTCAGCACTGGTCACCTCGGGGAAGCTTTTAAAGGAAGCAATTTGTATCATCACTCAAGTGTCCAAAATGTTTCTTTAGTTTGCCTTATACCCTTATTTACTTATATAATAAATGGGCTTCTGTTGAACTTCTGGTATTTAACTTGGGGTGTAATAAATTAAGATAAGGGTGTAAACTCCCCTTATCCTCTTCTAACATGATATTTTGCACTGTTTGTGAACATAGCACCAAACTATTTAAATTAAATTAAATTAAATTCCCTCAAAGTGTAAAACCGTAGCTCGTAGCGTAGCCCGCAAGACTTATGGCTATTAAATTGGCTCCGTAAAGCAACCCGCTAAATGTTCTGCGGGTTACAGACAGAAAAACCCTACGGGACTTTGACATTTGAACTCTGCAGCTACAAATCCTTGTATCTGTCAAGCCCGTAACTCATTTGAAAATCGCTATTAAATTACTATGAATCCACTGGCGTTCAAACCCATAACCCCGCCAAAAAGCCAACGGGTATTAGAGAGGGGGTTAAAGTCCTATCTGTAGCACTCAAATTGCAAATAAACACACACTACTGTATTTTAAATTAAAGGGAAAGTGATGTTAGGTATTAACATTATAGCACAACATTCTCAAGCTCGCAAATCTGCCATATAAAATGCTTTTATTTCTGTTTAATTTCAGTGTTATATCGATAGTGGCAATCAATGTGTTAATACATATAATTGAACTTGCATGGACTAGAATATAATATTTACTGATTTATTAATATTGCAATATTTCTGGAAAAAATATTGAAACCCGTAAGGCTTTGAAATCTAACCTCCATTATTCAGTGATGTAATGATGACCATCTAATTTGCCATTGGCTCCGTCTAAACCCGTAACTACTGGTTTGACTAACTGATCATGTTCACAGCCGCTCATCCAATGCGCGCAAGAATGGATTACGGGTTTGCGTCTACGGCCCGTAACTCGCGCCATGGTTCAATTTAATAGCTCTGTAACGCAGCCGAATTTCAAGCCTGCAGCCTTTGCGGGTGTGCCGATCCCACTATGGGCTTCAAACTTAATGCCAAGCTCCTTTTCAGTGGATTATGCCAAATTGGATGAGACAATGCTGCCAATTCTGTCAGTTGATAAGCACACCAAGCTTGTTTTTAGTATGAAAGTAGGAAAAACTTAACTTGATATTATTAGAAACAAATAAAACAACAATAAAGGGTGAATTGTTGGCGAACACTTTTAAATGTCAAATATTCATACATTAACACTATTGCAATGGAGAGGATCTCCAAGAGTTCTTTAACCTCCAGAACATCCAAGGCATGGTGATGAATGATCCATATTTACCCAAACTATAGTTACACTCAGCATATCAAAGTGTTAAAAAAATAAAATATCCCAACTCACTTTGTTTCCTAAGTAATCTATTTATCAAACATATATATTTATTTCCCTATATTATGGAATAAACCAAATGTATGTGACTTATCTTTTCTTAAATTTGTCTATTGTGACCAAATTGTTCTCCTGTTTTTGTCTTTGTACTGTTGACTTATGACAAAATGCATTAACGGCCATCGTCCTACTTTTCTAGTTGTGACTATATCTTGAAATTGAGTTCAATGTTCATTTCTTGAAACTGGGTTCAATGTTCATTTCCTACTACTAACAGTGTAGGGACTCTCTGGCATAAATAGTGACTCTTAATGTCTTGGGTGGGAGAGGCAGATCATTATTTTATAGAAAGTTGATCTGCTCACCCTCCATTAATTTCTGAAAGTGGATTTGTTCATCCTACAGTTATTTATGACTTTTTAATTGACACCTACAGTTTCTTACCTTCCATAGAAAAGTTTCAAGGGGTACCCATAAATTACTTTGCTCCACCTTTGACCCACAGTACTATTTTTTGTGAACATGGGGTATTTAGCACTTTTGCTTAGGTTTTGCATATTGTACTGTTCCTATAACCCAACATATGCAATGATCATATTTTTCACCATCTATTTACAAAGTAAATTTATGTATAAACTCTGAAGATTAAGATGTTTTAGAAAAATAAATAAAACATAGGGCTATGCTTGCTAAGGCTTGGAGAATTATTGTAGATGTTAGAGCCTAGTACATTCCTCCAAGCTTCATACCTCAATATATTTGGCCTATAAACATAGATAATAATATAATATAATGAAAAACCCAATAAAAAAAAAACAACTTACTTCCTTTTTGGTCTTCCTTTAATTAACCAATCAACAAATTCTTTGGCTGCCTTTTCTTCTAGGTAACTGGTCATATCATTAGTGAATGTTCCTTCGGCATGCCTTTCAAAAAGAGTATTGCGTCTTGCAAATTTGCTGTTAAAAGAAAGAATTTTTAAATCAGACAATATTTGTGATTAAGATACTTTATAGAATTCAAAAACATCCATTACATTGTTATGCATCTAAATGCTAAGTAGCTCTGCTGATCATCGTTGACCTTTTAAAATATTTATATACTTTATTTTACACATGTTATATTAGGTTTTTCGGAAAGATTTAACTATCGTTGATTAAAGGAAGTTAAGGCTAAATTCTTCAGTTTTACTTGCTGGCCTAAAATATGAAGCTCTAAAAAGTTATAGAGATACTGATATATTCTTGTTGGAAATGTCGTCCTGTTTTATTACGCTCAACAAAGACAAACTGCCAATTCTCACTAAAGACATTCATTTAAATGGTGGTTTTCACATATATAGAAACATACAAACATTCTGACAGAACAAAATAAGTCTTTTTCTACTCTCAGTTTTCCTTTAATGGGCGGCTGACAGCTCAAAATCACTTTGCTTTGTTTTCGATTAACGGGAAATGCGCCGATATCTTCATTACAAAAACACTTTGGTTTGGGGAAGAGCAGGGTAACAGCAAATTACTTTCACATTTGAGTATTTCTCCTCAAGGTTCTCTGAAGGGAGACAGAGTTTGAATTACTTGAGAGAGAATTTGGCCCTGATCTGAGATTCTTTGAAGGGGGAGATACGAGTTGAAGTCCCAAGCTAGGTAAACATCAAAATAAAGTGAAGTAGCATTGAGATGCCCATTTGATCCATTTGATCCCACAAAGGCCAGTCATTACTCAAAAATATGTTTTTCTTTTTGTCAATTGTGTCTCAATTGTTGTATATTGTAAGCTTTCTTCATTTGTACGGCTGCTTACTTTTATATATATATATATATATATATATATATATATATATATATATATATATATTGGAATAAAGAGGGTAACGTATTGTGAACAGTGCCGTGCAAACACTGTATTTTCTGCCTTTCCAAGTACTTGTTCTATGACATACAAATGTACACAAATAATATGTTGTTCTGCTTGGTGTAATCTATACTGTAAAAGGCTTCTCTCACTTGTTTGCCCCCAATAAACCAAATTAATTTGTGGTTAAATTAATGAATAAACAGAACAATTAATGTACGTGATGTATCATAAAGTCAACTAATATTTGTTTGATATGATACTACAATGGCAACAACAATATTCATTATTATGCATGTTAACCTCATTGATTTTTTAGGATGGTAGAAAGACTTAGATGAAACATAGTATCTAAGGGCCTCATTGAAATGTGATTTGGCTAATCGAATAGGGCTCTATATAAGCACATAGCATTTTATTTACAGATGTTTTTAGTTAGTGAACTTCTATCCAAAAGCAAGGTCTTCACTAACTAAAAACTTCTGTAAAAAAATATGCTCTGGGCTTATAAAGAGCCCGATTCAATTGGCCAAATCACATTTGAATGAAGCCTTAAGAGGTATATTTAACAAATGTGACAAACATGGGGATATATGGGTTTAAGAAATTAGAGCATCATATGTTTTGTACTACGGTATATCAAAAATAATTAAAACGTAACTCAATTTGATAAACAGACTCCATAGAAAATATACAATAATGGGAATATTTTACTTTAACTCCTTTTAACAAATGTTGGCCACACCTAACATCTGTTATCGTAATTTTTCCCATTCTTAAAGTTTGTTGTTACTATATTTTGGTTTGCAATTGTATTCTTCTATTCTGGTCTAGTTTAAATAAAACCTGGTGTGCTTATTATGACCAAACTGGTGTTTACAGTATCATAGTTATGTTATCTTTATCATTATGAGCCATCAACTGGTTAAATGTCTTCGTTTGCAGTCTAGTTATTTTTGTAAAATATTTGCTTCATGAAATTAGTGGTAAATGCAAAACCATCGTATTGAGAATTTTGGCATAATGTACTAGTTTATTTTTCCCTAAATGAAAAATCGGCAATATTTCAATGGGACCTTGTTGCTTTTATACATTGGGATAAAACACAAAATATGGATGAGCGCAGTGCGGAAAAAACAGATTTGTTGAACGTCATGACTTTTTTCAACCTTGTCTACTAAGTAACTCTATAATGATAGGTTTATATTTAAATATACTGTAGATAGTATTTGATCCTTAATGTTTCTTTGTATGTTTTTATCAATTACTCATCATCTTTTTAAATGCTATATCTTCCATATAAGTGTCTACATCCAAAGTGAATGGACCTTCCACATGTTTCTTAAATTCAACATTGTACCTTGTCTTGCTTCATATAATTTTAGTCGGTTCTAATTTATTTAGTAAGATCTGAATTTTCTGAACAAAAAACTATATTTGTTTTAAATAAGTTTTAGATATTTTTTCACATGTATCGCCACCTTCATTTAGTTTGTCAAATTTGCTTAAAAATAGTTTATCGTTAACACCTAGAAATGTATTTTTGTAAACATTATGTGGAAGTAGGAGAATAAAATGAAAGTTATATAAAACATTAAAAATTATTAGGGGCTTACACTTGAATCCTAAAATATCAAAATAAGAACTTTTGAAATCCAATATTTTAAGAATATATTTACTATATAATAGGAGATTCTTACTCTTTTTGTGGACCTCCTTTTATCAACCAGTCAATAAATTCTTTGGCTGCTTTATCCTCCATGTATTTGGTTACATCATTGGTGTATGTACCTTCTGCATGTCTCACATAGTCAGCATTTCGCCTGGACAGAACACTAGCAAAAGAAATTCACCTGTTAAAGCTTCAGTCCACTAATGTTATTTTGCCAGACAACCTATAGCCACTAAAAATTATTAAAGGGGACTCGGCACCTCAAGACTAATATTCCTCTCTGAAGCAGAGTTGACCTGGACCTACAATTCTTCCTCCTGCAGAGCAACTATTAGACAAGACCTGATCCATGCTCTCCATATAAAAAAGGAGATGGACTAATAACCTTTAATTTGGCTTCTGTTCAAGGTAGATTTTTTACTTCCCTTATTGGTGTTCATCTGGTTAGGTGACTGGTTCTCAGCCTGCTAAGAGACTATTTCATCCTAGACAGTCCTGAGGAGGAGGCCTAAAAAACCTCCCCTGTCCCTGGCCCAACTTCAGCCCCCTGCCCATCACCATCACCAACCCCCCTTTCAGCCTTCATTGCCCCATGTCCTCCCCACCCAGCCCCCTTTACTCCACCCCATGCCCCCCAGGTGTTTATTTCTGTGCAAAGTAATACTAAAGTCATGTATTGAGCAGTATTTTCACCAGTAATGCATGACGATATGTTCTCTATGTATGAATAAAGGTTGAATTATGTATTTCGCCCTGCTTTTGGCCGTAAAATGCATAAAACGTGTTGTATGAATAAAGGTAAAGCTTTGTATTGCGTCGTCGTTGTCACACCTGTGCTGCGTCACAGTACAAACAATGTTTAATTGTTTCTGATGAATGCTTTTTGTTGAAATCATATATATAAATAAAGATATTTTCAATAAAAAAAAATAGTTTAAGGTCCAAAGAAGTTTTGATCAAAAATTAAGCAAAATAGTTTTGAGGTCTCAGCCTTCCTTCGACTCTCGTTGCTTTATCATGACAAGGATGCTAATAATACTTTATATAGGCCATGAAGAAAAGTATATCAAAATCCATAATAAAATAACAACCGAATAACTTCCTATTTTTTGCTTCACTTGTACAATACACTCTGTGGATCAATCCCTGCAACTATTATTATAGTCCTTTCGAACCACAATTTTCCATATATTAACTCAGATATATAAATAACTCTTTAACTGTAGATCGGTAACAGAAAAAACTGTATGTACCACATGGTAATTGGAGCTATTGTTCATTTTTATTTGCTGAAGCAACTTTAACACTAATATAAGTGTAAAATATTTATAAATCTGGGAACTGGGTTTGGTGGAGCAAAAATCACACTGAACAAATTTCCTTTTCACCTGTGGCTGAATCCGATTAAAAAACGAGTACAAAAAACAAAGAAATCTAATATAAATAGCAAGATATGTAACCTGAAGGATATTCTATAATTAGGTGCAATCCTTACGTTAGATTTTATGAACTGTTAAATATACTTTAAACTGTTAAAATATGTTTGATGCTTTACTTTAGGTTACTTATAAGTTACTTTAAGTTATTTATACATTTATGTCCCAAAAAGCACAAAAAGCCCATTAAAATAATGCCAGCTTTGTACAGATGCTTAGTCAAATAAATCACTCTAAACTCAAATAATATGATGTATGGACCCAACCAAACAGCCATCACCTTGTGAGGAATTTATTAAGCACTTTCTCAACCGAGATTAGGTGAGAAGAGCTGAGATAAGGTGAAATGGGCTGGTTTTCCCCAAAGGAAATAATAATATATAACATTATGCATAACCACAACTGAATATTTGTAATAGTAGATTCTTACACTTTTTGTGGGCCTCCTTTTATCAACCAGTCAATAAATTCTTTGGCTGCTTTATCCTCCAAGTATTTGGTTACGTCATTGGTGTATGAACCTTCCGCATGTCTCGCGTAGTCGGCATTGCGCTTTGACACACCTCTGTTTAAAGACAAGCAGCGATTAAATCATAGTCACAAACATCCTACTCACAACTAGATTACACTTTCCTGTTAGTTTCAAATTAAACAGATGATAATCACAATTCTATTTCTTTTATATAGATGGGTTAAAGTTTGCTTTATTGGATAGTGACTATGCACTTATGATAGACAACTCCACTGAATCTCATGGAAAGGCGAAAAATAGTTTACTGAATCCAGTAAAAAAAGTACAAAATATCAATAGTAATTTTCAACCCAAATGTATATTGATAACTGAAGTACTTAACAGAGATAATTAGTTTAGGGTTAGTGTTGTGCTCTTTTATATAAGGATAAGTTAAAAAGTATTGCGATTTCTAGTATTATTCTAGTAATTTTCCCAATTTTTTTTGTTCAATATGTTTATTTGTGCGGGGATTTGAACGATTCAAATGACTATATAATACGCTTTCTATCCTTACCATAACTAGTAAAGTTTCTGTAGTAAGAAACTGCAATATTATGGGCAGCCTTTTATTGGTACAATGGAATCAATGACAGTAGCACTGATTTAACCACATTTCTAGATTCAGATTCTGGCGTATGAGATTTTTTTTTTTGATGCAATAGAAATCTTTAATATTTAATCAAAGTAAACAGAATCTTAAATTTGCTAAATGCAAGGTTTTGATAACCCAGTTCACATATTACTCTATAATGCACTGGATTAGGAGCTGTGGTTGGGGGAAAGACATCCTTATGCCACTGGAATAATATACTGCACTCCTCTGGATATATAAGATAAATATATAAAAAGAAGATGAATGCATATTTTTTTAAACCATTCCATATACCTTATCCGTACTTAGTACTTTGATGGGGATATCTAGAAATAATTTGCATGATTAATCCTGGTGATAGATTTCCTATTATTTTGGAGTCAACTGTGAACAGGCAATATCATATTTTTATACAGGAAATATTCACAAGATTTAGTATTACAGCTGATATATATTCATAGGATAACATTTCAATTGCGACACCTACAGTAAGTACTATATATATTTATATATATATATATATATATATATATATATATATATATATATATATATATATATATATATATATATATATAAAATTCACATTACTGAATAAACAAACAACTTAACTGTAAATCAAACAAAATAGATAATGATATCCAAATATTTGGTTTGCCCTTCATTGACACATTTTACACAATCTATATTGTAATTTGTATTTGTTTTAGTTTTTATTAGCGTAATCAGTGATTATGAAAAAAAAATCCATCAAAATCCATATAAGAGTCATGGCCAAAAATATTACAGATTTTACATTATTTTGAGAGCAGTTTTCTATTTTGTATAAAAAGAAGTGTTGCTGTCAGTTATGCAGTTTATAGATGAAAACAGATCAACAGGTAGGAATGAGAGTGTTAGTGATTGTTATGCCAAAAATAATTTTTACTTTATTAAAATAACAGTTCATAAAATAAATCATATATATAATCCTAGATTAACACTAGAAAAAAATCATTAAAAAACATAATGTAGAATATCATAATAAAATGTTAAATAAAGTGCTGCTTATCTATAGATTGCTAGACTGAATACTAATATTATATGACATTGTGTTTACTTAAGCACCACAATGCCTTATGTCATAATGGAGTATATGCTGGGCAACGGCACAAATACAAGTCATTGCAACAAAAATTGAAACAAAAATATGAATAAATACAGTATATGGACACAGTTTGGGAGGTTAAACAATAATTACACAAAGTGGGTTGCAAGAAACAAATAGGACAAACTCAAGGGTAAGTAAGTTTTGAGACCTAGGTTTCATTATTTGAAACAAAGGTAAACTTGGTTGACTCTAAAATTCTTACCCGCTTCGTTTTGTGTTCATTAACCACTGGACAAAGTCTTGAGCGCGCCTGGAGTCAAGATACTTGCTGTAATCACTAGTAAATGTGCCTTGTGAATGACGTTTAACTTCATTGAGCTGTTCTGTTTCATCTAGTGCTTCATTCCTTGCAGCTTTGACTGATCTGTGTATACAATTTTTTAATTTGTGATATGTTACTTTTAGGAAGCTGGGGTGATATTCCCTCAAACTTGTTAAGCTCATATGTTTCAGTGCATTTTTATAGTTACCTATCAAGATCTGTCTCCAAGTACCACCCTACAAAAACCTTGCACTTATAATTCTTCACACATTCTACGTTTTGTTAAATGACTGAATATATTTGTGGAATATAATGCACATCTTAATTTGCCGAAAATGCACATTTGTACAAATCCTTAGGCTATCTTTGCCTGTCCTAATAACTACCAACATTTATGTTTTTCGTTATAACTAGCTAAAACAGATGCCCACATCTAGATTTCATTTTGTATCTCTGTCATCCTTTACACTGAGATCTAGGTTTACCTTTATTAATAAACACGGTGTATAAACCATAGTTTTTTTATACCGGAAGAAAATTATTTTTTTTGATTGTTAATCTACCTTTATTACATGGTGTTTAAACCATAGTTTTGATATACTAAAACTCCTTCTTTTGAGTGTTGTTTCAGTCTTTTCGATGTAATGTAGTTGCACTTTATCCTATGCTCCAAATACTTTACAGTGTACACTATAAAACATGTGTGAATCATTGCTTCCGACTAGTTCTAGATATGTAGATGTATTCATTAGTGTATTGTATTGAAGATATCACAGACAGTAGTAATGTATTTTCTGTGGTAAGCACCTAGATATCTGTCGATTAATACATTTTTAATGAAACTTGAGATAAGTCATATACAGTCTAAGGCCTTCCATTAGAAAACTGTATTAATTATAAATCATATTTACCTACATAGTAAGCAATACATATTAAATAATACTGGAGTGTTGGAGAACTCTTGGAGCTACCAATATTTAGTTAATATGCACCATCAGATATTAACTTAGAGGGGACTTTCATGGGCTTTCCAACACTTCTCCCTTTAGTAGACTATTTAATATTCTTAAACTTTTACACTTATTTCCCTCTCTATGTATAGTGGCATGCTTTAGTTGGATATATATTATACATACTTAGACTTGTCTTCTGCTTCTTGAATAGGGTTTTGCCAGCTGCTCTGTAGCAGCATAAAAAGAAGCCCCACAATACAATAAACGTTCTTCATGATTTTCTGTGTTAAAGAGAAAATAGGCACATTATTTCTAGACGATTATTTAGAATGCCATTTACCATTTTAGACAAATGTCTACTTTCCTATAAATTATCAGATTGAATTCTGATATTATCAGTTTACTTAAACAATGCAATATATTATATGATAATGAAGTAAATACTGATAACAACAAATAGAGCATTTTACATGGATATCAAACAAAGAAATATATTCAAGGAATAATACAGATATCAATAATTGCTTCAAAAAAAATTGTGAAATGCTACATAATACTACAAAATACAGAATACTACAACCCTTGCTGTCAAGCACTACTCTAAGTAGGTATAATTTAAGTATATATATATATATTTTTTTAAAATATAAATATATATATATATATAATGTGGCAGATCAACAGAATATTTACCATTTACAATCTTGAAATCAGGGACTCAATAACAATATGAAATGTAAACATAACATAGTAATTTATAATAATTTAGATAAGACTTATGTAGTGGGGATGGAATTATTGGAGAACTATTGGAGATTTCAAGTCATAATTCATATGTCACAGAGGATAATATAGGAATGGAGAGGCTGGAGCTATTGAACTTGTATCAAACTAAAGAACGATAAACAATAAATGCAAAATATATAGATAAAACATATTTTGCATCCGTATGATTGGTATAAGGTTACCTGGAGTTAAAAAGTTGAGTGAATAAGTTTAGAGTTAGTAACTCACTTCATGTGTTATTCTGTAGAGGATTTATATCAATAGATTAGACTTTAATAATTATGCACTCTAGAATAACAGGAAAGTGAAGCTATTAGACAAGTCTTATTGAAAAAAATCCAAGATCTAGAAATAAAATACATAATGAATAAATAAATATTATATTGTAGATTGCTTTTTATGATATGGTTATGGTTATCCAAGATCTAGAAATAAAATACATAATGAATAAATAAATATTATATTGTATATTGCTTTTTATGATATAGTTATGGTGAAATCAGTAGAAAACTACTCACCATGAAGTGTATTTCTGATGATGGATAATATGAGGCTGCTTTCAGTGCAGCAACTTTGGAATTCCTCTTGGTCCTGATGATGAGACTCACTGCTTATCCACAAGGCATTTTATAGTCTTTTCAGCTTCATTGAACACTGTGACTCTGCAGCCATTCTGATGGATGATCATGTGATCTGCTTTGTGTTAACACGTTTTACATGTGACTGACTGGTTTTTGTTTAATTTACTGTACATTAAATCATTTCGAAACAGATGCCCACGTACAACCACTTCCTCTCAAGGAAAGTACAGGTAGACTCCAACGTCCGATCAGGAGTAAATTAAGCTTTACTTTATGCAAATATAGTATTTATACATAATTTGTGTAATGAAAAGAAAGATATGCAATTTCACAGATAAATACATTTGTAAGTATCAAAATAAATACGGAATATTGTTTCTTTTTAAATGAATTTGAGCATATAAAATGTAATCTGAGTTATCATTATAAAATACTTATTGATAGGAATTATAGAAAAGCATGACGAGCATTTATTGTATTTCTTAGCTTTTTATGCTACTGCTGAATATTTATGTTGTATTTAATCTTAAAAATAATGCCAGTTTTTATTATATTCAGATAATCAATTGTAGTAAGTCATATGCTAGTAAATAATGTACAGTTGTATAAAATGTCTGGGCAACTATAAAATGATTATTTATAGGGAAATGTATTTGAAATTGTTCATTACTGGAGTAATGACTGACAAGCTTCATAGCTGATGGAGAAAATCAAATAAAGATGCTGTAACGGAGTTGGAACACGAAGTCCAGTATCTCCGTTGGTATACGGTAAAATATCCAAGAAGCACTGCAGTCTCACAAGCCTTGACCACCCATATTGGACGACACTCAATTGGGAGTCAAATAATACTGTCTTTATTTTGTTATGCAGAAATATATATACACATCTCTTTCCACAGGCAATACACATCCCCCATATTTGGCCACACAATACACATAGAGAGACAATAGGTGTGGTCACACCTCCCTGAAGCTACCTGGCTACTTTGATACAATCAGACATTGATCAGATTATCCTTCTCTTTGTTCTTATGTCTCATAATGAAAACACTTTATACAATAGACTTCCTTATCTCATGAGGAGTCTCTGTAATCGGATTATCTATTAGCCTAGTAGCTGTAATATTCTGAGCCAATATATTCTGTAGAACATAAAACAACATATCTACAGTACAGCAATGTGATCATATTTTAACCAAGAATTAAATAACCATAAAACAGAGTGGAGCAGTGATTTGTTCCGTTACAGATGCATTGAGCAATACATTGGAAGCTAAGAAAAAACAGCGCAATCTAAATTAACATGTGGAAGTCTTAAAGTTGTATCTAAGTCTCCCTGTGTAAACTCTTTCTAATCTAATAAATGCTACTTATATCAGAAGACATTTCACGGAGACATTCTATACATACACAGATTTATTTTATTTAAACAAGAAACATAGGCACAGTGATCCTCCCAATAGAAACACAGCATTTGGGTACAGGTTTTAACTCTATACTAACCTTCCAAGCAACAGCCGCTCAATGCAAAAATCTACTTATCAGTGTCTGACTCCTCCTACTTCCTTCTACAGGGAGACTACACATCCCATGATTCCTTCCTGCACAAACTGCCATCATTGATTGTTAAATTGTATTAAAATGTATTAGCTGCCTGTGATTGACCAAAACAAATGTTGAATTTTATGCTAATTTTAGTAGAGATATCCAGGGGTGTTAACAAACAAAAGCTGCTTCCTGCAAACTGAAGAGAGTTAGCAAACATCAGGGTAAGTTTGTCAATGTTTATTTTGAGATTTTTTAGGCAATTTTTCTTTTCATACATTACTGATTCTCCTCTATCAGGAAGCTTAGATATGTCTTTAATGTGCAATACCAGAAGCCAATGTTTACTTCTTTAACATTTGAAAGGCCTGTCCTTTCTCCACGAAAGCAAAGTATACATTATTACACCCGGACAGGGATAAACCTGCCGATTTGAGATTTAAGACTCAACATTCTTAAGTACTGTGAGAGTTCCCTTAAGGAAAAAATAAATTCCACTGAGGGTGCCATTATTTACTCTGAGAGCTTCACACTGGGGACCAAGGGGGCTGCTGTGGGCCGAGGGGGCTGTGGGGGGCCAGGCCCCCTAAATTACCAATTTAACAAAAAATAAATACAATAAAAAAAAATGGCAGCACTGCTCTCCCCCTTCCTAGAGCAGGGACCGAAATACCTTTTATCACAATGACAAAGTAAATAAACTAAGTATGACTTAACAAATACATTACATATATCATGTAAGTGTAAAATCAAATTCAATACAAAGCAACTACTACTTGAACAATGAAATTAAGATTCAGGATTAAAACAGAAAATGATTTTTAAGCCTATCAACTATTTTCATTTTTTTTTTTTTACTTTTTGAATCTAGACCATACTGAATGATGTTTATCTAACTTATTTTGTCACTTTTACATGCAATATTTCAATATTTGATGATAACCATTTTTTGTACAATGACCAGCTGCTACATTGCAGAAATTATGTATATTCCCAAATTATATGTATATATTTCAGACAATTATTTGATTTAAAGAAACTAATTCTTTTAATAATGAGAATTGAAAAGGAATAGATTAACTTATGTTTTATGCAAAACGTTATAAAAATGGAAAATGATTTATACCAAATATATTGTTATATGCAAGTTTTAAAATATCTTACAAGATATTTATATTAATGGTGTATTTATTAACAGGGGTGTATTTATTAACAGGGGAGGAGCTGCCAATGGTTCGGGTAATGCAAGGTACCAGGAGCCTCCTCTAGGTAAGGCCAAGTGCTGTGTAATTTTTTTTTTTTCTCCATATTATAGGGACTTTGACCCGACCAATCTACCATGGCCCCGCTTAGTCTTCATGGCCGCACCACCCGGCCGGAAATTGGTCTGTTCCTGTTTAAAAAAGAGCAAAAAAACATTTCTACCGAAGCCCAAGAGGTGGCAGTGTGGAGCAGTTCAGCACGCTGGTTTTGTGTATCGGGGAAGAGGTAAGAGAGAACAAGGACTGGAAAGTGGTAGCACATACAGGACGGGAGAGCTCCGTGAGGAGGAGCAAAGGAGATAGGAATGGATGCAATCTGAAGTGGCTGCTGAGAGGGGCTGTGTGGGGATGGATGATGAGAGGGGATTACTGCTGACAAGGACTGGGTGCTATATGAAGATGGCTGCTGAGAGGGATTGGCTGCTATGTAGAGATAGTATATATATATATATATATATATATATATATATATATATATTTATATATATATAATAATTGTATATGTATATATACTCCCCGACCCTGGGAAGTGATTGTGCAGGTCTTGGAGCTTTACTGCGGGCAGAGGAGCTTCCGACATGGAGGAGTCAAGGGAAGGGGAGCAGGTATGGCAAGGGGTCTTAATGAGAAAAGTTGTGGTAAAGGGTCTTGGGGAGGTGTATTGTTATGGGAAGGGGTCTTGGGGAGAGGCACTGAGTTGATAACGGGGGACCCAACATTTTTTTTGCACCGAGGAGGAAGGAGGTTGTTGTTCAGCAGGGAGATGGGATTAGAGTGATGATAGGCTGCTTGTTAGGCATGGGGTTGATTTTTATTGACAGCTAGGGGACGGGCTTATCAGTGACGTCACATCTGAAACTACATTCAGCTTGCAATGCAGTCTGGGGGAGTGCTGACTTCCAATCAAGGGCTTCCCCATAGACTCTAATATACTGTGAGGTACATCTGTAGTGCGTTCAAACCCCGCTCATCAGGAGATGCAGAAGAGCCAAGGAGGTACTAGAAAAGCACGCACAAGCTGAAAAGTTAAATATGCATTATGCTTTTTTGAAATGTATTAATTCAATTATATTGTCTTTCAGGAAAAAAAAAAGAAAATAGAAATATAGCAACATAACTTATAAAAAAAACCTTTAAAAAGAGTCTTTGAGTAAATATCCTGACTTACTTAAGTAAATATCCTGGATACATAGGAGTGGTAGTAATTTAAAATGTTTAAATTTAGTTTGCAAGGCTACTTATTGACACTTTCACCTCACTGACAGATGCAAAATGACTTGCTCTTACATCTTCATTTGGCCTTTCTCAATGGACAGAATCCCCTACCCACCTTGGGCTGGAAACTCTTGACCTCATTTTTACCAATCACTGCACTATCTCCAACCTTATTATCTCCCCAGTCCCTCTTTCTGACCACCATCTCCTAACCTACAGCCTCACAACTCCTTCCAATCCCTGCCCTTCTTCATCCCTGGCTACCAGCAGGTACTTAACTCACTTACTGTGGTTTGAGATAGTGAGTTCAAATCCCAATTCTCCCCTATTTTAGCTTTAATATTAGCGTATTCAAATAATTATTTAAAAACTTCATAGTACAAATTTACAGTTCACATTATTTTTTAAACTCTAACATAAAAATGAATTGATGGGATTAGAACTCACAACTTTCCATCTCAAGAACAGTTAATTTTACCGCATTACCATCTCTAAATGTAACTAGCAGTTGGTACAAAATAACGAAATGCCTAATGCAACACTGTCTTCTAATTACTTGGCTGTGCATTTCGTTGTACATAAAGCAGAGACCCAGAGATGTATATAAGTCTAATTATAGCTCAATCAGTTTAGCAGCAATTTCAGAACGTAAAATACATTTTCACATGATTTTCAACCTTTTGTCGTATGCTGGTGTCTCCAATGGCCCTCTTACTAAGACCAAGAGGGAAATGTAGATTGGTAAGAAAATAAATAAACAGGGATAATGTATAAAATGAATATATACAAAAGTGTTGTATTTCTGATTAATGCAGCAAAAAGATAGCAGGCTTCATAAACAGGTTAGGAGAATCACTATGTGTTCCTATTACATGGCACTTCTAAAAAGTCTCTCGAGGCTCCTTTTGTCTTACAAGTATTTTACAAACAAACTTGTGGCAGTATTATATGCTCCTTGTGTTTTTTTTTTTTATATTCACACAGACTGGGGTTCTTCATTAATATTATGCCTAGATATGTGCTCGGTACCTATCTAATGTGTACATGTAAGAGCCCAGCAAAGCCATAGCAACACCAATCTCTAGACAATTGGAATTAAAGACTAACCAAATATCCTCCCACCTCCACCAGGAAAGGGTTTAATATGTCACAACATATCTTGTGGGGATTATGACTCCCTCTGCCTATCTCCCCATGTACTCTATAAAACAAAATGTCATTAGACAAAGGCAAATACAGTGCCTTGCAAAAGTATTCACCCCCTTGACTTTTTACCTATTGTGTTACATTACAGCCTTAAGTTCAATTTTTTGTTAATGTGAATTTTAATAGTCCAAGTTGGTGAAGTGAAATGAGAAAAATATATACAAAAAACTATTTTTTAGAAATAGAAAACAGAAAATTGGCATGTGCGTATGTATTCACCCCCTTTGTTATGAAGCCCATAAAAAGCTCTGGTGGAACCAATTACCTTTAGAAGTCACATAATTAGTGGAATGATGTCCACCTGTGTGCAATCTAAGTGTCACATGATGTATCATTACATATACACACCTTTTGTGAAAGGCCCCAGAGGCTGCAACACCTAAGCAAGTGGCACCACTAACCACTGCTATGAAGACCAAGGAACTCTCCAAAAAAGTAAGGGACAATGTTGTTGAGAAGTACAAGTCAGGGTTAGGTTATAAAAAAATATCCAAATCTTTGATGATCCCCAGGAGAACCATCAAATCTATCATAACCAAATGGAAAGAACATGGCACAACAGCAAACCTGCCAAGAGATGGCGCCCACCAAAACTCACGGACCGGACAAGGAGGGCATTAATCAGAGAAGCAGCACAGAGACCTAAGGTAACCCTGGAGGAGCTGCAGAGTTCCACAGCAGAGACTGGAGTATCTGTACATGGGACGACAATAAGCCGTACGCTCCATAGAGTTGGGCTTTATGGCAGAGTGGCCAGAAGAAACCCATTACTTTTAGCAAAAAACAACATGGCACGTTTTGAGTTTGCAAAAAGGCATGTGGGAGACTCCCAAAATGTATGGAGGAAGGTGCTCTGGTCTGATGAGACTAAAATTTAACTTTTCGGTCATCAAAGAAAACGCTATATCTGGCACAAACCCAACACATCACATCACCCAAAGAACACCATCCCCACAGTGTAACATGGTGGTGGCAGCATCATGCAGTGGGGATGTTTTTCAGCAGCCGGGACTGGGAAACTGGTCAGAGTTGAGGGAAAGATGGGTGGTGCTAAATACAGGGATATTCTTGAGCAAAACCTGTACCACTCTTTGCGTGATTTGAGGCTAGGACGGGGGTTCACCTTCCAGCAGGACAATGACCCCAAACACACTGCTAAAGCAACACTTGAGTGATTTAAGGGGAAACATGTAAATGTGTTGGAATGGCCTAGTCACAGCCCAGACCTCAATCCAATAGAACATCTGTGGTGAGACTTAGAGATTGCTGTTCACAAGCACAAACCATCCAACTGGAAGGAGATGGATCAGTTTTGCAAGGAGGAATGGGAAAAAATCTCAGTGGTAAGATGTGGCAAGCTCATAGAGACTTATCCAAAGCGAATTGGAGCTGTGATTGCCGCAAAAGGTGGCTCTACAAAGTATTGACTTTAGGGGGTGAATAGTTATGCACATTGACTTTTTCTGTTATTTTGTCCGATTTGTTGTTTGCTTCACAATAAATAAAAAAACACACATCTTCAACTCCATGTTTATTCCAGGTTGTGAGGCAACAAAACACGAAAAATGCCAACAGGGGTGAATACTTTTGCAAGGCACTGTATATGAGAATACTGTATTTCAATTGGATATTGTTCAGCCAATCAGAAAAGGGACCATAGACTTCTCTGATTGGTTAAACTCAAACTTCAAATTTTTCATGCAGGGGCGCGGCCAAAGGGCATCTTTCGCCGTGGATCAAGTATACATTTATTATACATTAAAATCTGTATATTCAAGGCTGAAAACTTAATAAAAAAAAAGAAAGCAAACCAAATATTTTCAATTACCCTCTTTAATACTTAACAAGGAAAAAGGTGATTTCTCTTAAAACAAAAAGAAAACATTATGTCTGTCGCAAACTCAACACATCACATCACCCAAAGAACACCCTCCCCACAGTGAAACATGGTGGTGGCAGCATCATGCTGTGGGACTAACACCATGGAGATGCAGGGTTTACCACCAGTCCTGTTGCAGTTAGTTTTGCTGGAGAATATTAAGGGCACAGTTCTAGGCACATCTTCCAGTTATACACATTTGCTTGCCAAAAATATTGTTTCAGTATAATAAACCTGTATTGCTGAATTTCATGCCAACGTCATGCTTTTTTTGGCTATAAGAAGTATGGACAAAAAGTTCAGTTCATGTAAACTATATTGCAGATAAAAGGACATAAAAATCATCTGAAATTAGTTACTTGAGTGCATTTTCTTTATAATAAAATGTCCCATCAATTATTAAACTGCTTTGAGTGTATAATTCCCTGAATGAGGGAACATGTTAATGTTTGTCAACTATAAGTAATAATGAGTTTCAACCATGGGTGTAGGAGCCCACAAAAACTAGGGGGATACAGTTTAAAGAGAAAAAACTGTGGCCCTGAGTGATGCAATTCAACTCTTTTTTATTTTATTTCTTGGTTTAAATTCTCAATGCCCCTGTTCATATAATCTTAGGGGGATTTGTCCCCCCAGTTCATACGCCCCTGGATTCTACCAATGAGATAACATAAGAATGCATAATCATTGTAGTTCAAGTTCAAGGAAGTTTAAATATGTTAGATTTAATGTTCTCATGCAAAGAAAAGACGTCACTGGCGGAAGCTAGAATACAAGAACCTGAAGAATACGCTGATTAAAACAAGCTTGGTAGTTTTTCTTGGATAGCCATATCTTTCACAGTGGGGTATTAGTTTAATTATTTATTTTGGTTTCATATAGGAAGTTTGTTCCTTGTGAATTTTAATGTGATCAATAAAAGTTACATTTTATTATACAAATTATTACAGTAGTAACCCACATTTCTTTTTTAAAACATGTTTATGTGTATGTTGTATTTTTAGGTGAGGTTAGCACTAGAACTTAATATATTTAACACAGTTTGGTAATTAATTACTGTTGTGCTAGTGCTAGTATTTTTTCTATGATGTGTTATATCTAGTTATATAACAAGCTATATACATTGCTGGATTACCCATTAGGTAAACTTGGCAGCCATGTAGGGTCTCTTCCCTGTGAGGGGCACTCGTTTTTTAGCTTAAAACCCCGTAAAAATACTTTGTTGGCTTGAAAATGAATTGCTGCAGTTCACAGACTGGCCACTAGAACCAGAGTATAGAGTTCTCACTGTTCACTCATCCCATGCATTTCCTGAAGAGTGTAGAGGAAGGAACTGCACCAGTTGAACAGAGGCAGGACAACTAAGTTACATTTATATGTACATTTATATATCGCTATGCTAATTATAGGTGACCCTTACTTTGCAATACAAGTGATCATGATATGTGTTTGTGTAACATGTGCTTGCTGCCCTTCCATAGAAAAATATAACTAAGAGTTCGAAATCTGGAGCTCTAATTTAGGGGAATGCAGTAAAAAGACTGATGGAGCTTTTTTCCCATAAGTTACAACCCTATGCTAAACTTTAGCTCGCCTACATTATGGCGCTCAGCTCTCACCCGAAAATCTTTGCCTTACAGATAAGAAACGGCTCTAGGAGCCAATAGGAAATGTATGTCATGCTCCTTCCATTTAAATCCCAGTTGGAAGGGATTCCCATGCATCCCCTACTCCTGCTCACTGCCTGATCATCCCATCTACATAACCATGGGGTCTATGAAAATAAAGTCAACCCCTGGAAGGGTGGTTCTTAAAGAACCCCCCTTGCACCTAAACTGAACCTCCCTATCAGTCGGGTAGTACCCTTCGGGACTACCTGGCACCTAACATTAACCCCCATCCTCAGAGCGAGTCCTTAAAGGACCTGCACCATAAATTAACCCCTGTCATTTATAGACCTACTGCATCTAAATGGCAAGTACACTCAGCAGGACTTACAAATAACCCCCCCATGCTGCGGGGTCCTGATTGGGACCCCTGAAAAGACCCAGCTATTAACCCTTGCCACGGTGGTCCTGATCAAAATATAAAAATTTAAATTTTCTGCCCACAGAAACTATAAAATGTAACCCCTAAAAGTACCCCCCGCATTTAAATTAACCTATCCAATAAAAGTTCCTCATGAGTCCCTAATTAACCCCATAAGTCCCAGAATGGTCTATATAGACCCTTATGGGACAATAATTTAACCCTAACATTAAAACTATAAGTGTCATAAGGGTCCACAGGACACTGTACACTATGTTTAAGCACTACACTACACTATTCTACCCCTAATAAAGTAATACATCTAAATTAATCCCTACACTACATACTTAGCCCCCTTTACCTAATTAACCCATACACAACTGACTTAACCCCCTCTACCTACTTAACCTCTCCTCCACCTACCTAACCCCTCCATTAACTATTTAACACCCCACTAATTAAATAAACTAATTCCCACTAATAAACTATTAACCCCCTCTGATTAATTAAACTAAACCCCTCTAATTAAAGTACCCCAATCTAATTAAACAACCCCCTCTAATTAACCTACCTATCCCCCTAATTAACTATCTAACCTCCTAATTATCCTACCTATCCTCCAAAATCATCTATTTAACCTCCCTAATTACATTACTAACACCACTATTTAATTAACTAACCCCCTAACTAAAAAACGATCCCCCCTAATTAAACAACTAGCCCGTCTAATGAAATGACTAACCCCCCAATCAAACATCTAAGCCTCTAATTAAATAAAATGAACCGACTAATTACAAAAAAATACACCCTGTGACCCATTCTCATTGGCTGAAATATGATTGATATTTATATCAGCCAATAAGAATGCTCCAATGCTTTTTTCATACACAAGCAAGCGCGGCAACCGCCATTTGGGGTGGGATGCTCCTCCTGGGAGGAGCTCCGTTAACTCCCATCACTTTAGGGTCATTTTGGCCAGGTAAGTGGCATTATTAACTCTTTCCCTTTTACAGGTTGTATTTGTTTTTTTTTATATTTTTTTATGTAGTATTTTATTAATGTAATGCTGTTTTTTTATTTTCAGTAACTACTTTTTTATTTATTTATTAATGCAGTTTTTTTAAAATTTTCTGTAATTAGTGGGGTGTTTTTATATTTTTACATTTTGTAATTAGCTGGTTAATTGTATTTAATTATGAGGCTTAGATGTTTAATTGGGTGGGTTCATTTTTTAATTAGTGAGAGTTAGATAGTATATTAGGGGGATAGGTAGGTTAATTAGAGGGGGTTAGTTTTATTAATTAGAAGGGGTTAAATAGTTAATTAGGTAATTATTGGTTCAATAGGGGGGGGGGTAAATAGTTAAGGGTTTAATTAGGTAGTGAGGGGGTTACTTAAGTAGTGAGGGAATAATGAGGTAGAGCAATAGTTAAATAGGTAGAGGGGGGTTAATTAGGTAGAGGGTGGTTAAATAGATAGAGGGGGTTTAAGTAGAAAGAGGGGGTTAAGTAGGTAGAAGGGGGTTAAGTAGGTAGAGGGTGGTTAAATAGGTAGAGGGGGTTAATTGGGTAGAGGGGGGTTAAATAGTTGGAGGGGGGTTAAATAGGTAGAGGGGGTTAATTAGGTAGAGGGGGGTTAAGTATGTAGAAGGGGGTTAATTAGGTAGAGGGGGGGTCTAGTAGGTATAAGGGGGATTAATTAGGTAGAGGGGGGTTAATTAGGTAGTGATAACTTGTTGCCAGAACCTTCTCAGAAAATTAAGTTAATTTTTAAATCTCAGAAAACATTTTAAGCGAATACAAATAATTAATTAATAGAAATTGCTCAGATGCCATTGGTCATTATCATTTTTCCATGTTGCCTATTTAACAGATTTTTAAAATCTTCATTACATTTAGTAAATTTTAAAATAATAAAACATTATGCAGGGGAAGTTCCAAATATGGTATAATTTAAAACTTTTGGTAAAAAGAAACACTTCAGTCAGCCTTTCTAATGCAACCACAAAACAGAGATTGACATATTTTGCTAATGGGAGACCATTGTCAATAATCACTGATTAGCCCCTGTGTGTGCTGTATGTGTATCTATATATATCATTTTAATAATAATTATAATAATAATATTAATTTTTAAATTGATTCATACTATATATATATATATCATTTATTTATTTAATTATACAGTATATAATTTTTATCTGAAATTATGTTCAACAAGTTAAAATATTCAGTTTTATGAAAATCTTGCCGCTTTTTTCTTCACAGTTATGTAGCAGTGCCTGATACTAATTACTGTCGCTGGAATTTCTGACATTATTCCATGTGTTGCTGTTGTTAATACAGCAGATTAATTCATTTCCATTTTACTCGCCAATTATTTTGCAAAATATATTTAATGTTATATTCAGTTTTCCCATTTTATGCTAATTTCTATATTTTCTTGTCAATTAGAACAAATTTAGCGGAGTCATAACGGCATAAAAATGGCATTGAATTTGTTAGTGTTCCCAACATTCTAAAAGTAGCAAATCTCAGTATTATGTCTATCTATCTATCTATCTATCTATCTATCTATCTATCTATCTATCTATCTATCTATCCTTATATCTATCTATCTCTCTATTTATCTATCTGTCTATCTATCTATCTATCATTATCTATCTATCCTTATATCTATCTATCTCTCTATTTATCTATCTGTCTATCTATCTATCTATCTATCTATCTATCTATCTATCTATCTATCTATCAATCTATCTATCTATCTATCATTATCTATCTCTCTATCTATCAGTATCTATATATCTCTCTATTTATCTATCTATAATTATCTATCTATCTATCTATAATTATCTATCATTATCTATCATTATCTTTCTATCTCTCTATTTATCTATCTATCTATCTCTCTGTCTGTCTATCTATCTATCTATCTATCTATCTATCTATCTATCTATCTATCTATCTATCATTATCTATCTAGCTATCTATCATTATCTATCTATCTATCTCTCTGTCTGTCTATCTATCTATCTATCTATCTATCTATCTATCTATCTATCTATAATTATCTATCTAGCTATCTATCATTATCTATCTATCTATCTATCTATCTATCTATCTATCTATCTATCTATCTATCTATCTATAATTATCTATCTAGCTATCTATCATTATCTATCTATCTATCTATCTATCTATCTGTCTGTCTGTCTGTCTGTCTATCTATCTATCTATCTCTCTATCTATCTATCTATCTATAATTATCTATCTAGCTATCTATCATTATCTATCTGCCTATCTATCTATCTATCTATCTATCTATCTATCTATCTATCTATCTATCATTATCTATTTATCTATCTGTCTATCTATCTATCTATCTATCTATCTATCTATCTATCTATCTATCATTATCTATCTATCATTATCTATCTCTCTATCTATCATTATCTATCTATCTCTCTATTTATCCATCTATAATTATCTATCTATCTATCTATAATTATCTATCATTATCTATCATTATCTTTCTATCTCTCTATTTATCTATCTATCTATCTATCTCTCTGTCTGTCTATCTATCTATCTATCTATCTATCTATCTATCTATCTATCATTATCTATCTAGCTATCTATCATTATCTATCTATCTATCTCTCTGTCTGTCTATCTATCTATCTATCTATCTATCTATCTATCTATCTATAATTATCTATCTAGCTATCTATCATTATCTATCTATCTATCTATCTATCTATCTGTCTGTCTGTCTGTCTGTCTATCTATCTATCTATCTCTCTATCTATCTATCTATCTATAATTATCTATCTAGCTATCTATCATTATCTATCTGCCTATCTATCTATCTATCTATCTATCTATCTATCATTATCTATCTATCTATCTATCTATCTATTTATCTATCAGTACATAGACAAAGAGAGGCAGATGTGACCAAATCTTAACAAGATATTGTGGGCATGTTATAGTACACTCCACAACTCATGACTAACTGTCTGGTACATGGTTATAAGTTGCACTTGTCATCAGGTCATTGTGATGTCTCTAACAAGTAACCTCAGGTAGTATTGGTGATCTGCTTAAGATGAGCACTGACTGAAGCAGAAGCGTATACAGCGGCATCTTCCAAATGAACTGAAATGCTTTTGATGACGCACATTACAAGTGATGTATTTAAATAGAGAGCGAATGTTACACACTGTTGTTCACACCAATGACATTGTACAAATGAATGGTCATTAAACTTTTTTTTACAGTATATAGTCATGTCGTATTGTTATTATAGCGACATTGTATGTGATGGTGTAGTAATGCGAACTGAATTTCAGTGTTAGGTCATAGATATGATATGGTGTTATGCCATAAGCCTTCTTAAACAATAAACACAGGGCCAACCTGTCAACCTCACAATATAACAAATCTAGGTATTTGACTCTAAGGGCTCACATTTAACAAAAAAAAAAAAAAAAAAAAATAATTAATTTTTCTAAAAATAAATGAACTTGCAAAAACATTTCTATATTCTTTCCACTTTTGATGTGATTATTAAGTAAATACTGTTCTACTAAACTTTGATAAGTTGTTTAAAGTTGGATGACATTAAACTTTCTCTTCATCATTCACTTCTTCATCTTCATCCAACTGAACTACTACAATTCACTCCTCATTGGTTTGCCAGCCTGTGCATTTACTCTGTTTCGAGAAATCTCCTTGCTTCACTCAAACCTACACCTATACTGCGTATCTCTGAAGACCCACTTTCTTTATGTTTCCATCCCTGAAATGCCTTAAATTGTTTCTCTCCTTTTGCCTTTTCAGCATCAAGCCCTAAACTTTACTTTATGCTCTATTATGTTTGTTCGGTAAATCTTCTCCTTATACCCAAAACAATGGTGTACTATTTTGTAACTATGTAAAGCGTCTTGAATAAAGGCCCTATATACTAAAACAACATGGGACTTATTCAATTGCAAGCCTGCAGATTATGCTGTTCAGGCTGTAAACCTGCAGGCTTGAAATTTGCTACAGTTACAGAGCGATTCAATTGATCAAGCCCGCAATTTAAGAGCCGAAAGCCAAAACCATGCAATCGTAAGTAGTATTTCAGAGTGTGACCATGATCAATTAAGCAAGCCCGTAACTACCAGTTGAGTCACAGCCAACAGTAAACGAGACGGTCATCATTACCGTAGTAAAACATGGAGGTTACATGTCAATCAATTAGCGTTTAGAGGATCACAATTCGGCAATGAGATTGATATAAAATGGAAATGAAACGTAAAAAAAATCATTTTTGATTGCAGATTTGCGAGCTTGAGATTGTTGTGCAATTTTCCCGTCTTTTACAGTGCAGTATTGATTTTTTATTTGCATTTAGAGGGCTACAATCAGGTTTTCAACCCCCTTGCGAGTCCTATATGGTACTCGTAGGATATTCTTTAACATTTACCATTTACAGGTGTGAAAACAATTGCGGGCTTGAGGAATTGTAGCAATTGAATAGCGATTTGCGATTGTAACATTTACGAGCTTTACAGATCAAAGGCTTAGATGGGTCAGAGTTACAAGTTTAACAACCGCAGGGATTTTCAGCCTGTAACCCGCAAATCGTTTGCGGGTAGCTAAAAGATGCCAATTGAATAGCAAATTTGTTTACGGGCTCCAGTAACCAACAATTGCTCAATAGAATAGGGGCCCATGTGTTTAGCTTTTTAAAAAAAAATTAATAGCAATATTAATAAAGAGAAGTTAGCTGTAACTATATTGAATGTGTTATATGTGTTCAATTGTTGGCCAATTAAATGTTTATGGTAGTTATCCCTTTTCTCTCTATATTGAGGATTGTAAGAAACACTGTACTTCTGTATTTTTACTTTGCTGTTTTAAAACTAGTATGATGGCTTGGAGCTTTGGAAATTGATACCTAACAGATAGAGGAGATATTTATAAGACAACAATGGAGATGATCGTGATTGCTTATAATAGTTGGTAAATTTAAGATTGTTTTTATTTTTAACATTCTAAATTTTTTTGCTGGGGATTAGTTCTAGTTCTTTAACACAAAGCACGGAATATATGACACTACTGTGTCCATTTGAGTTAGAATCAGACTGAGTGTTGTTTGGAGACTTGGCTAGGCTTATTATATTATTAATACTGAGGGGGAATAATATCATACATAAGAAGAGCAACACTGTTATTTGTCTTGTTGTTGTTGTTTAGTCATTCAGTCGTGCCTGATTCTCCGTGACCTTATAGACAGCAGCACGCCAGGCACATCTTATCTCTGGTTTTGCTAGCCCATAAGGATTTCATGGCAAAGATACTGGAGTAGGCTGCAAGTTCCTTCTCCAGTGGACTTCAGTTTGTCTGACCTCTCTGCTATGACTTGCTCATCTTGGATGACCCTACACTGCTCATTGAAGTACACAAGCACCTCACCACGACAAGGTAGCAATCCAGAAGGGGCTCATCTGTCTTAGCATCCTGTATTAATAGTTAATAGTAAAAATATTTTAGTTTAAAAAATGAGAGAAACAGCTCCAGCAACTACGCACCAGTTGTACACATCGAGTAAGTTGATATGCCGAGGGAATTTGTTGGATATTGTCGTAGAAACTAACAACACTGTAAAAATACATGTTTCATAGCAATGTGGAAGATTAGTCATTGCACATATTAAAATGTGAGTTTACTGATAAGATAAAAAATAAGCAAGATGTTCTGTTAGTAGGAGATAACCTTATTGTCATTATGAAGACCAGATAAAATATCCAGTAGAGATATCTTATCACCATATGGTTTCTGTTCTGCTTGATAAGTTCATACTTTAACTCCGAAGGATTATTTGGAAATTGCTGATAGTTCCCTGGACCACCTGATACTTGCTGAGGGTCTTCATGGACCACTTAATGAGTCTTCTGGTTTTAGAATTGGAATGTGTTGTGCTATACGGGCATGGGGCATGTACATGTATGTGAAGATGCCATATTATATTTATACTTCTTTAATATTTGTTTATACAATTTTATAATATTTTATACATTATGCTTCATACATTAGTAATACCAGATGTTCCATGAATCACCTGAATGAAGCTCGTGGAACATTGCTGCTCCATGATACACAGTGTAGGAACCTCTCCTTTAATGGATAATCGTTAAAAAAATCTCTCAAGAATAAATTAATCAGATATCACAATTTTATTCTTTGTCAAAGAGAAAAGCATTGTTTTAGAAAGTGAGTCATATGGAGGTATAGATGTTTTCTTCCAGATCCTGAGATGGAATGATCTTTGTCTGTATACCACTGTAAAAAGAAAGAAGAATCTGAATGTAGAATCTGAATGTAGAATCTGAATGAACACAAACATCTATCCAACATGAGAGAAACCATTGGGTTGCTAAAGTTATTCAACATTTTAAAACATTTAAACCCGATGCAAAAAACAAAAAAAAACACAAAATGCTTGCTTGCACTTACAGTTTTTTAAAGACATTTTTGACAAGAGAGGTTCAATATTGAACATTATAACTGAAAGGACAGGTTCAACCTGAAATTATTTTGAATTAAAGAACACTTGTGGAGAAGAGTATCTATCTCAGTACAAGTATGGAACTGGTCCGGTTTGCTAGATACTCTTCCATGTTTAGATATGGAGGAAGCTGACAAGTTACTTTTCATTTTCGTCACCGACCCACAGAATGGTGACCTACCAAAAGTTCCGGCCAATCTGCAGCCGAGTCCTATGCTGCTTGGAACAATTAAACGCACATTTTAAAGAATTAAACATGTTTGATGTTTTGTCCTCTTTTATATAAGATCGGCTTGTGTTCAGGTGAACCGTGCTCTTTAAAGCTAAATATGGTTGATAGTGTTTTTAACCAAGCTGCACATCATGTCCATTGTATATATTTCTATTCTTGACCTTCTGTCTCGTCTCCTCACTTACTCACTTTGCCTTCTCCTTACCTCGCCTCCATCATCACTCCTCACTCCCTTATCTCACCATCTTTCTTTCCTAGTCAAGTTCATGTTAATAAAAAAAACTTCATTCTGATGGTATCTGATTTCCCTGGTCAGGAATATAAACAACATATGAAGAAGAGGAGGAAGTTGCTACAGAGCAGAAGAAGAGCTGGAATAAAGGACAGCCCAGCCATAGACTTTGGGACATTAGAAGAATCCGGCCACTAAATGTAATAAATCCAGCAGCCAATGAGAGTTGAGTGGTACAGAGGCCTTCTTCAATTCTGCATATCTCCTTTGGTCCGAAATGATTAAGACTTTGATGAAGGGTTAGATGACCCCATGCACCACAAGAACTGTAAGTGCCTCTCTTGTCTATAATGTAGCATGAGACGTGCTGACCTCATGGAGAAAATATGTAACTGAATTAAGATTATTTCCTTATACACAAAGTGCCAAGCATAGATGCGTTTTCTGTCTGGCTATTGCTGTTTTTACTTTTTTCCTTTTTAAACATAATGGGTTGCATTATGCAAATTGACAATTTTAACAATATTTATTTATATTTTTCTATTACCCTACCTATAAAGGCAAATAGCCATTTTATATGAGCAAACTATAAGTTTCCATTGGTGTTAGTAATGGAAAAACAATTGTCAATGACAAAATATAATTTAATACTAGTGATAATATTATATTTTATGGTAAATGCCACTGCAGCATAAATGCATTTATTATATTTTATTTTCAGCATTTTGTATTCTAAAAACATTTGCACATTTTGAAGTGCTCTTCTTTAAAACAGTGTCTTTTAAATACTGGACCACAGTGTTCTTTAAGTTACACCACTACCAAGCTCATTTCACTCTCACAAGCAGGGTCGTAGGAACTGGGAGGGATGGACGGAAATATCCCCCAAGATTATATGAACAGGGGACACAAAAAATTAGCAAAATTAAACTTAGTCATACATTACCAGTTTTGACCACTATGGAGCAGTATGTCTTTCCCATGATACCTTTGACCCATAATGTATAATCTATCTATCTATATATACAGTATATATATATTACATACTATATATTATATATTTTTATTCAAATTCACTTCTCTCTATGTTTCATTTAAGTTGTCCTACTGTTCCCATTTCTACCATGATTAATTGCCCTGTTTTTGTGTTTATTTATCCACTTGTACCATGATTGATTGAACTGTTTTCTATAAAATTGTAAAACACTTTAGATAAAGGCACTATATAAATGTAAGTATATCAATAAAAGTTACAAGTTCTAACTCAAAGCTAGTCTTGTAAAGATAACTATTAATCATTTATTCCCAGGTATAGTTATAACATTAAAATATATTGGGATTCTCAGAAGTCTAATTAATGAAAATACTTTTTATAACACATTTTATAATATCTCTCTTAATTGGACGGTTCATTGTGAAACAAATATTTTGGCAGCTGTTATTGGTTCCCACTACAAAATCCAGAAAGTAAGAAGTAGGTAGCGTCTGTAGAAGGAAGAACTTGAGCAGATTCTTATTAATAAATAGGTCAAATGGCTAGGAGTTAAAAAATATTTTAGCCAAAATAATTAGATCATGTATATACATTGGAAACATTTTGCGAAATGTAATTTTAATAGATAAGAGCTTAAAATGTTTTTATCTAAAGATCTAAAAAAGCTCACGGACTGAAAAATCAAGTTTATTGGGTAGTATGGGATTAGTGCTATCTTCTAAAACAAAACTGATAAAAGTAGTCTATATATCATTTGTATGAGCCTTGACAACTCTCTCTGTGCCGTAAGGAAACGTCATTGAACGTTCTCACATTTAGCCAGCAGTTGTACGAGTTATGTGAATGTGCGTCTAGTAGTCAGTGAGCGCATTGTTTGTTTGCATTGCTCATGGTAACATCAATCTGATGAGTCTCTATCCTACTAATACTATGTAATATGTAGATTATATTGCCTGCAGTACAATGTTTTTAATGGCCTTTCTAGATATAGCCTGCAGTGTCATCTCCTTATCACAATGAGCCAGAATGCGAGATTGTTCTGTATTATCGATGAATTTTGGAGAATTCGCAGAAGAATTCACTCTGCAAAATGTTATATCTGTACAGCTATAATAGTTGTGGTAAGTGTTTAATGCGCAATGGGATCGTACACACTTATCATCACTTCCTAAATCCGTACAGATGCTGTGCGTGAGCGCAAGCGCAGCTCATGGCAGTGGCCGAGAGCTCACTCGCTTGGTGTGTGTACATTTTGTGAGCCTCACGTGCGCACCTAACGGCTGTCGGGGAGGAAGACACAGGGGATAGGGGAAGAAAGACACAGGGGATAGGGGAAGAAAGACACAGGGGAGAGGGGGAGGGGGGAGGAAGACACAGGGGAGAGGGGAAGGAAGACACAGGGGAGAGGCGGAGGGGGGAGGAAGACACAGGGGAAAGGGGGAGGGAAGACACAGGGGAAGGGAGAGGGGGAGACACAGTGGAGGGGGGAAGAGACACAGGGGAGGGGAAAGGTGGGGGAAGAGACACAGGGGAAAGGGGGGAGACACGGGGAGAGGGGGAAGAGACACACGGAAAGAGTGAGGGAAGAGACACAGGGGAGGGGGAAGAGAAACAAGAGAGGGGGTAAAAGACATGGGAGGGGAGAGGGGGAAGAGACATAGAAGAGGGGGAGAGACACGTGGGAAAATACATAGGGGAGGAGAGAGGGGGGAAGAAAAAATGGGAGGGGAAGAGACACAGGGAAGGGTGGGGAAAGATACACAGGGAAGCGGAGAGGGAGAAAGAGACAGGGGAAGGAAGGGGGAGAGACACAGGGGAGAAAGGGGGAGAGGGAAGGGGGTAGAGACACAGGAGAAACATTTAAAATGATACTGTCATTTTTTATGGGTAATTTACTAGTACTTATAATAAAATGAGTAATCTGTTAATTTGTTTAAACTCTGTTCTAAAGTGTTTACCAGAATGGAGTACAGTCATGAAAGGCCACTCCAGTGGGAAAACAAGTTTAAACAGTAGTGAATAGGTCCCTGGTGGTCCAGTGGTTAGGATTTTGTGCTTTCACTGCTGTGACCTGGGTTTGATTCAAGTCAGGGAACCATCCTGAAGCCAAGCAGGGTTCGGCCTGGTCAGTACTTGGATGGGAGACCATCTAGGAATACCAGGAGTTGTATGCTGTGGCCCACTGGAGAAGGAACTGGCAACCGACTACAGTAGCTCTGCCATGAAAACCAAGTGGATCAACATGACCATGGACATAAACATGTGCCTGGTTTGTTACGGTCCATGAGGTCACTGCCAGTCGGATACGACTGAACAACACAAAAATGTAGTGACTAATGTTTCCTCTTAAAGAACCGCTTCATATTGTTTGGAAATGAGAGATTATTGCCATTATTTACTGATAAAGCCCCTAAGGCTTTGGGTCTATTGTCCTGAGTGCCACAAAAAAAGACTAGACATATTATTATTTTTTTTAAGAAAGCTGACTTGCAATGAAGACAATAGACACAGTGCCTCAAGTGTTAATCAGTAAATTAATAGTAATGGTAACTCATTAACCATGGATATGCATCTCGATTTGCGGATGGATCAGAAAGGATAACAGATCAAAATGGAAAATTCCAATGTGATAGCTCACAGCTTAAAATGGCAAACTTCAATGTCAGTTTGCCAAAGGAAAATGCAATTTTTTGTATAACATTCAATTGATAAAATAATTATCATTAAACAAAATAACCTCTGCTGTCACTTTAAGTAAAAGCTCTAAGCTTACAATATTAAGGACTTTCAATGAGTTTCATGCTACTTTTCAGGAGTTAGCAGTTGTGGTCAAGGGTCAAAGCGATACAAGTAAGTCTTGGAGTAAGTGTAAGTGCCTCCCCCCCCATGTTTTATATTGGGCATATGTTAATAATTTCTAGTTCTTTAATGTTAGAAATGTAGGCATGTCTGTAAGGAGTCTTACTGTTCCCTTGGCATGCAATCTTTCAGAAACCCTAAGGCAAACGCCAATTTTAAGATCATATCTGCATTTTGTTAAAAAAAAAAAAGACAATCTCTGCAGTCGGTTTTATTTGCAGAAAATGACATAAAACATATTTTCACACAACATCTAGTAAAATCATTTGGCCTTTGACAAGCTGCTGAAAAAATAAGGCAATCGATGTGAAACGTGCACGCATTCTTCATATAATCTGTGTTAGTTAATATGTAGAGCTGTATATTATCAGGATGTCACTGAGTTTAACAACTATTTTACAAACTGTGCTGTATAACCTGTTACAGATGTGTTATATTATATGAGTATTATGACACTGCTTTATCCTCTACAAGTCTTCTTATAGTTTTAAAACACTGTGTATATTAATGTCAGAGAACTATTCAGAAAGCTTTTGTACAGATAGATTAAAAAATACCATAAATACAGTATGCCGTATGAAAACCTACTCATTATTTGGTAATGTTGTAGATTTTTAATACAAAGGCTTGTGGGTAAGAGACATGCAGGGGGTCCACGGGTTAAGGACGAGATACCCAAGAACGTCTTTAAACTGGATGTGTAAGTAACTCTGATCCCTGATAAATCACCTATAATAGTTGTGAGCAAGCGGGTTGTTGCTAACGCTGTGGGCTCGCAAAGGGCGAGGGCCGCAGTTGCGGGCTACTTGCCAGCATCTACGGACTTTAGGACCGCAAATTGCGGAGGTGGAGGCTCTCACGTCGACCGCAAAATTTACAGACTTAGCATCCACAAATACGAGCCGCGGGACTTTACGACCTTAGCTCCCGAACCCCGCGCACATGAAAACATTAAAAACACAACAAATACACACAACAAACACATAAAAAGCTTACCCACAGCAAGGGGGCACCCTGGACCTCTGCAAGTGAAGTTACACCTCAATTCAAGTCCAAGTTCAAGAGTTTAGACACCCAAAAATCCCCTAAGCGGGAGAAAAAATGGCTGCTGAAAAAAACGAAAACGAGCCTACAGGACCCTAAACACGCAAAACACAAAACACGTACAGATTTTCCAAAAAAGCCGTACGAGTTCCAAAATACACTATTAACAAGGATGCAAAAATACAACCTTAACGCCCAACCCACACGTACATGAAAACAATAGAAACACAATAACTACAGACACCAAACACATAAAAAGGTTACCCAGCAAGGGGGGGCACCCAGGACCTCTGCAAGTGAAGTTACACCTCAATTTAAGTCCAAATTCATGTGTTAAGACACACGAAAATCCCCTAAGCGAGAGATAAAAATGGCTGCCGAAAAAAACGAAAACGAGGCTACAGGACCCTAAGCACGCAAAACACCACCAAGCACATACGGATTTTCCAAAAAAACTGTACGAGGTCCAAGATACACTATTAACAAGGACGCTAAATCATCCACACCAGCGTACCACATACACATTAGCCGCCATTTTACAACAATAACTTACACAATCCGGAAGTACACAGATACCTGAACGGATTTTCCTTGCGCACGCACACTATTACACTACACACTGCACACATTGCTGACATTTACACCTCAGCTCCACAACAGTGAAAACCGACATTGTATGCTGCAGGAACATGAAAAAAGATTGTCAGCTCTTCAACACAATGCTTCCTGTATTATTACTTAAAAATAGGTAAAGTATATTCATTTATTAATGTATTAATTATTTCATTAGCATACAAAAAACAACGCTAACGCTGCTCATAGCACACAAACAACCAACAGCCTCGCAATGAGCGCTGAAGGATCTCGGAACACCAACAAAATTAATGTCTCAACCAAACACCATTACCTGCCTTACAATCTTATTGTCGTCATTTTTTGACGGGCAATTTGCTAGCAATAATAATAATAATAATAACAAAACGATAATGGCTCATATGTAGTAATATTAATACAATCTAATAATAATAATAATAATACCCCTGCACTGTAATAATAAGTTATAGTTATGGTCGTCTGTAAGTCGGGATGTCTGTAACCAGGAACCTCCAGTATACACTTACTATAATTATACTACTCAATATATAAATACTGTGCTACTGACTCACTGTTGGTAGCTCACTGTAGGTACCAAAAATACAAAAGAAAAATCAGATTTCTAGTCATGCAAAACAAACGTTTGTACAGTGCAGAACAGACACAACCCAAACCTGTCTAGGCACACAGACTGAAGAAAAGCTACATCCATGACCTTCCTATACACAGAGACTGCAGAACAGACATATTAGTTGTAATGCCCAGGGCCTGACTGGACTGTTTTGGACCATGGTCTGGAACTGAGCTGTCAAGAAGTTACCCTGTTTTATTGTAATAGTTATGTATGTTGTATTACTTTTGGTTAAAATTACATATACATTTTATGTACTGTGATTATGTTACAGTATTGTTATCTGGTGATGACTCACTCAGCCCCACCTAAATATACAAACACAGGGAGTCTTGGGCAGATAAAACAGCCTGATCATTTACAGGAAATAGTGATAGGTAATACAATCACCAGGATAAGCTTAAAGGCCTGATCTCATCAGATGTACAGGGTTACCTAGTAAGCAGGGGCAGCCTATTATGTTAATTGGCCCCTTTTGTATGTACCTAAGGATGGGGCTTACTGTGATTGGCCAGCCTGTGTGCCAAAAAAATGTATAAAATGTGACATTTAATAAAGGTATGACAGTTGTGTCTAGACTTACATAAAATAAGGTGTAAGTGTCATTCTGTGCATTAATCCTAATTCTAAGAGATTATATGGTGTTCCTGATATCATGGTGTTCCTGATATCCTTGAAGCAAGCTCCTGGACTAGTGCAAGAAAAGGCTTTAAAAATACAAGGATTGGAGAGTATAGTTTTCCAGGTGCTTAACGCCAATATATGAAAGTAGATATACATTTAAACATTACAATACATTACATTAAATCCAACGTTCAAAATATGGTTTACGGTTTTGCCTTTCCGTCCCGTAACTCGTACCCTGCTCTAATTTCATAGCTACGTAACTCGTCAAAATTTTAAGCTTGTAGCCATTGCGGGTCTCACGTTGCGCATACGGGCTCAGAATTTAATGTGGCTCCAAATACCTAAGGTGGCAAAAGCATTGATAATACGGAAACACTACATTCTAAATTAGCTATAAGATAGAAGAGAGGGAAAAGCTTAAGACCCTCAAGGGGCCCTCCTATCTGGAAGGCTCAATCTGCATTGATGTCCATAATTTTGCTAAAGTTCATGTTGTCTAAGGCTTTTCGCTAAAACAGCCATTAACAACCTGTGCCTCAAGAAGCAAAAGTGACTCAGAACAGATTAACATTGTCCTTTTCTATCCGGCCCACATTTTCCAGCATGGCCTTAAATCATTGTTAGCTACAAATTCATATCAATGTTTGTTTGTTTCAATAATTAATAAAGTCAAAAGAAGCAAGAGAAATACAATTTTGACCATGTCTCAGTGTGTTATTTCATATTAGAATGCAGATAATTGTAATATAATGGTTGTGTTCACTGACTCTTTGATTCTAACAGGTTGCAGTCCATGCCTTTAAAATGCGATTGTCCCTCACAAAAGAGACATATGGGAGGGACAGAAGGATTATTACTCAATTGAGGGACTATTCCTCCAAGAGAGGAGTATTTTGGAGGTTTGCTATCAGTACTGGAGAATAGTAGTAATGATAACTTTCAGTGGAATACATAAAAAGCCATTAAAAATATCAGTTTTAGATCAGTTTTAAAAGTTCTGAGCTTAATCAATAATAAAATAATGAATATTTCTATATAAAACTACAAAATTTTACTAAAATGAGCATATTTTTGATAATTTCATATTTTTAAAAAATAACTTTCTGATATATTCATCTGATATAGTATTGTATGTTGATGTAAAAGTTCAAATTTGATTTTATTCCATTGTATAAAATAAGTCCCACATTTTATAATATGTTACAGTTTAAACATTGCAAAAAATTATTTTTATATTCCTTGAGAAATTATAAATCTAAAAATCTTATGATCTTCTAGTCTAACATCATGAAAACATATTTACATAAGAGTGTGATAGGTTCAACCTTAAAAGAGTCAAACTTAATTAATTTAATTGTTGGGTTAGCATACACCAAGTGTAATAATAATTCATATTTTATGCCTGTAAATACTAAAAAAATATTATTAGCTAATAACTGTTTGTATGATATATTTAAATGATTTAGTTACTGCGGTTGTCTGTGTTTATTAAAAATATCTACCAAAGTGTTTATGAAATTAGAATATAATATCTTCAGTATCAATTAATCTTTACCATTGCTTGGAAATCCACTTGGGCCTCAACCAAAGCCTTAGATATTTGAGCTGCTTGTTGGAAGTGTACATTATCTGTTAAGAAGCAAAAAAACATAGAGATTTGTTACAATTGGTTAAATATTTGACAGCTTAGATATAGTGCATTAACTTGAAACGATCACCTCTAATTTCCTATTGATAAAACTGACACTGGCAGCGTTGTGTAAGCATCACTATAGTAAAACACTTTAATGCACTGTGCCCTACCAGAAGGAAAGAAGTATGCTTAGTGCACATCAAACATATTTTTTTCCTATTCTTGCTCATTATTTGCATTGTAGATGGGTCATTGATAACACCCACCATCTGCTGTTCCATGAATAAGCAGGTAATCGACTTTCCTGAAATTCTCTGCTCTTGTCATCACTGTCGAGTTCTAGAAAGGAAGGAGAGTCAATGCATTAGGCATGATTCCTGATGCACAGCTAATATAAAAAGCCTTGTATTTGGTTAAGCCCTTATCTGATATGCACTTCTAGATTGGAACCCTCTGAAAAGCGAAAACATGTTGTATCTTCAGTTCTATCTTTCAACATATCTAGTTTTAAAATTCAACCACTCTTCCTAGTATTCATATATTTGAGACACATTTAAACATTAGATCAAAAAAAGGAATAAAGAACACCATATAACTAGTATTCTACATCCCACTATTGAGTAATAGTAGTGATACTGAGCTTATTAGAAATATTAGAAATTATTCCATAAAATATAACTTTTGATTCTATAAAATATAACTTGTATTTATAATCAATATATATATATATATATGATATATACTCAAAAAATTACTATATGGCGATTAAAACTTTGAATAGAAAAGCAGTGATGCAAAATGTGCAAGTCAGACCAGTTCCTTTCTTTTCTTGGATGATGATTCTATAAAATATAACGTATTTATAATCAAAATATATATATTAAATATACTCAAAAAATAACTATGTGGCGATTAAAACTATAAATAGAAACCCAGTGACGCAAAATGTGCAAGTCAGACCAGTTCCTTTCTGTTCTTTGATGATGATTCTATAAAATATAACTTTTATTTATTATCATAATATATATATGAAATATACTCAAAAAATTACTATGTGGCGATCAAAACTATAAATAGAAACCCAGTGACGCGAAATGTGCAAGTCAGACCAGTTCCTTTCTGTTCTTGGATGATGATTCTATAAAATATAACTTTTATTTATAATTAAAATATATATATTATATATACTCAAAAAATAACTATGTGGCGATTAAAACTATAAATAGAAATGCAGTGATGCGAAATGTGCAAGTCAGACCAGTTCCTTTCTGTTCTTGGATGATGATTCTATAAAATAAAACTTTTATTTATAATCAAAATATATATATGATATATACTCAAAAAAATACTATGTGGCGATTAAAACTATAAATAGAAATGCAGTGATGCGAAATGTGCAAGTCAGACCAGTTCCTTTCTGTTCTTGGATGATGATTCTATAAAATAAAACTTTTATTTATAATCAAAATATATATATGATATATACTCAAAAAAATACTATGTGGCGATTAAAACTATAAATAGAAACGCAGTGACGCAAAATGTGCACGTCAAACCAGTTTCTTTCTGTCCTTGGATGATCATTCTATAAAATATAACTTTTATTTAAAATCAAAATATATATATATATATGATATATACTCAAAAAAATACTATGTGGCGATTAAAACTATAAATAGAAACGCAGTGACGCAAAATGGGCACGTCAAACCAGTTCCTTTCTGTCCTTGGATGATGATGTCAGCTAGCTCACTGGAGAGCTGATTCAACAGAAGATATTTCAATCTCCAGCAGGTTTTGTTTCACTCTACAGCATCTACCGCATTATACAAATTGATGACCTGGCACAATTACATCTGAATTATTACACAGGTGATAATTTATGGGAATAAGTCATAAGGGTAGAGAGTTTAGTAATTATGGTTGGATTGTTGTATATGGATTTTTTCTAAGCTCTCTATCATAGATAAGGGGGTAAGTAGTGGGTCCCAAAACCTCTGCTACACACACGTAAGCATAGGGCCACAGTGTAAACTTTAAATTTCACCTTATTAACCTTTGATTTAATGTGTATACTGCAATATGGCTAAAATACATTTGAATTGCCTCTGATCAATTATTATAATATTTAATAGCGACTTGCCCGTCAAAAATAAAGGGGCAATAACATTTCAAGCCATGGGAATGCTGTTTGACACAGAATGTAAACCGTTTTGGACTGTGAGGACCTTCATCGCTCATGGCAAGGCTTGCTCTTGAGCCTCTCCTGTCGTGTACTTTTGGTCCTCTGAGAGAAATATATATTTCTATTTATATGTAGTTAAGTAATAATGAATGATTTGTTAAATAAATAATATACTTAATTATTTATAATCTCGTAATTTTTTGCGTCCCGTATAAAAAAAAATTCTAAGTCCCACGTCTCGTATCTTTTTTTTCTAAGTCGGCGTCTCGTATTTTTTTTCTAAGTCCCGCGGTTGTGAACCTCTTGCACGCTAAGGCAATTCCGCGTTTAGGAAGTGTAAGTCCTGCGCTTTGTAGTGGCTTAACAGCTCGCCTCTCTACGCGGGGCTCGCAGGCGATGAGGATGCCACGTGTTAACCGCTCGCCTCGCTTCACGAGGCTTACAGCGATGAGCGCCGCTAAGTCCTACTCGTTATTGGCTCGTCTCGCTTTGCGAGGCTCGCAAGCGATGAGCCTCACTTGTACGCACCTGGCAAAGCGTGATGACGTCTCGCAGTTTGACAACTATTATATGTGATACGCATTTACTAGCTGTGGCTACATTTTCTCACGCCTTTTTAACCTGTGATTTGATTTGCAATATGGCTAAAGTAGATCAGTATTGCTTCATATTAATTAATATAATATTTATATGCATTTATTAGCTGACTGCCTACATCTTCTCATCCAAGGATAAGTTTTATTTTTTCTATGTATAGTTGTAATCGCCATGTAGCCATTTTTTGAGTATATATCATATCTTTTTAATTCTGTCTATAAATAAAAGTTATATTTTATAGAATCATGTGTATGATTCACTTTTTCCAGTTTCTAATAAGCCCAGTATCACTACTATTACTCAATAGCGGGTGTAGAATACTAGTCATATGGTGTTCTTTTTCATTTTTTTTTATTTAGAGTTAATACACCACAAGTTATTCGTACCATCCGGCTCGAATATATAAATAATTAAATTACAAATCTGATAAGTTACCTATATTTGATCTAGGAAGGCTGGTTCCTTCCCAGTGTTAAAAATCACATTTAAACATTAGAAATGACCTTTTGAGTGTGTGACATGTGTGTTTGTAAAGTACCTCTTTTCATAATTATTGGTTATTTAAAAAGTTGATAGTTTGTTACAAACGTGTAAGCTGGAGCTCCCCCCATATTTTTACAATCTGTGGCAGAGTATGGGGCACAATTCCAACGTGACTGTCTTTTTTTGTCCAACTTTGATGGCAGAGCAGAGACAAGGGGAAACACTTGTGATGGGGTCCCAGGCTACCTGAATTGTTGCTGATGAAATTTAAAATATTCAAGTTAGATCTTTGATCCACGGCTTGCTTGTACCGATGTTGAAGAAAATAAGAAACACAACGCCACTGAATTTGAACAAAAGAAAATGCTTGCAAATTAAAACCATATAATCTAGTACACTTTCTTTATTATATGAATTTTACCTTGTAATTTGCCAGATTATCAGATTGTGTTGGAAGTCCCATGTATCGTTCAGTATAGATAGATGCTGTAATCAGAAAGATGTATATTTATAGATTATGTTTTTCAGAATCAGAGATATGGTTTAGATCAGTGTTTACTCCTTATGTCACAATCACTGGCCAGGATTTTTGCATAGCACATTATAAGCCAAGATGTCTCAAGAAGAACGACTGAGCCACTGATGTTCTTATTTTCCCTCTGGTAGGGATTCCCTGAAGTCGGTGGCGGAGCTGCTGTTGGTGCAACAGACGCAAAGCACTGGGGCAAACAAAAGGGTAAGGGCCCTCTTCTACTGCCAGTAAAGGAGGTATCTATTTATTTTATGTGGATGGCAGATAATTAAAGGTGATCCGATCACCAAAGGTGTGATCTGACCAGTGACATATACATTTTTAGCTTTTTTTATTGACCCCTATGAATGGATAGAGATATTGCAAGGAGGTGCAATTTATTTTGCACCCGGGTCCTCTTATCGACTAGCTCCACCACTGCCTGAAGTGTTGCTCTTCTCGAATCCACAAATATCATATCAAACTTGAAGACTATCCATGCTTTACCACACTTGAAATAACCGATGAATGTAATTAAAGGAACATTGAAGGTCCCCTGTTTTTAATATTAATATAAATTACCCAATTATGTGTTTGCATATTTAAACATCATTTTATTAATAAATACTTAATGGTTTTGGTTTAATTTAATGAGTTCCAGTGAAGTATCACCCCATCCGGCTCATGCATACAATGTTTTTATAGCACTAGATGCAGTAGCCAATGATATACATGTTACTACAATGTCTGTCACTGGCTAGTATATCTAGTACTAAACCACTTTAGTAGTTTATTTTACTATTAAAACAGGAAACCCTTCATGTCCCTTTGACATCTCTGTTCAAGCATAGTGTTTCTTTAAGATCTGAATATATACAAATATGTGTGAATATGTATTAGCAAACTATACACACATTTACATAAATAAATATTTTGTTGTTGTTCAGCCCTTCAGTCATATCCGACTCTCGGAGAACATATGGACGCAGCATGCCAGGCACATCTGTCTGTATTTCTAGTTGTGCTAATCCAAAAGGTTTTCTTAGCAAATATACTAGAGTGGGTTGCCAGTTCCTTCTCCAGTGGACCATAATTTGTCTGACTTCTCTGCTATGACCTGCCCATCTTGAGTGGCTCTACATGGTATAGCTCACAGCTTCATTGAGGTACACAAGCCACTACGCCATGGCAAGGTAACGATCTAGATGTGGTATAAATGTACTGCCTTGTAAAAGGCAAGTTCCACCTAATCATAAGTTTCTATTTTTTTTATTTTATTAAAGAGCACACTTAGAGACAATTAATTATCAGTGTAAAAGTAATGGAAATTACTTAGTTTGACAATTACTAGTTCATGTTTTTGGAGAGTTACTTTGTTCTACGTTGTCACTAGCACTTAGAATGCTGAGATTTTTAGATCAAAAGTTAAAGAGCCAATCAAAATACAACTGCAGTTTTGAACGGTGGCAGTTCAATCATACCTGTAAAAGGTAAGAGCAACTTGTGCTTAGGTGTAGCTTTCCCTTTATTGTGATCTTTAGATATATAAAAGTAATTCTAAATAATTATCTGACAATATTTCTTATGCTACAATTCCATAAACAGTAGTTGTGACATTTGTTCACTGACAAAGATGCTTTATATAGGTCACGCACAGCAGTGTGGGCAGCCTATATCACTATATACTGTTTACCAGCTGTTAACGGCTGTGCTATACATTAGGGAAACATCTGTGCAAAGTTTTACTGGTGTAAGTCTTAACAACTGTTAAACACATTTAAAAGAAACAACTGTTACTACTAACTAAACAAGCTAAAATGGAATGGTTTACATTTCCCAATCAGGTCATTTATCAACGTTTCCATACCATAATATTCCCAGTTTGACACAGGAGCAACAGCCATGCCACATTTAAGCAATCCTGTTCCGAGTCCAAGGGCCATTGATGTTACGTATCCTCCATATGACTAAAAAAATGAGAAAGGATTAATGAGAAAACAAAAAACAAAACAAAACTGTAAAGTGGCTCCACCAATAGAAAACACAAAGAGTTGAACGATGTGTCACTTATTAACATATTAAGCCATTAATAGTTTGTAATATACTCCAGCCACATTTTTTGGAACAAGACAATGATATTTTTAAACCATGTACAAATAAATGTGATTAATGAAACATAGTTTAGCTTTGGGCCCTATGGTAATCCCCTTTAGCGCAATTACAGGTGTAGTAGTGACAAAGAAAATCCTACCTAGCTATGCTATTCCTACATCCCAAAAACATTGCGAGAGAACTGCTACAAGTGACTGATGCTTAATAAAGCTAAACGCATAGCACAAATCTACACCGATTTTTGCAAGGCTAGAATATTACGAGTTACTCTGTAAGACTTTTACACCCAAAGCCAATGCTGATAAGATCTTACAGATCACTTGCAAACCAGGGCAATGCCATAACTGCAAACAATTGAAAAAAATATTATGGGTACCAAAGACCTCTTACAAAACACAAACAACACTCACTTGTATATATTGAAGCTATAAATACAATTGTTACATATATATAATGTCATAAAATAACTAATCAAAATATAATATATATATATATATATATATATATATATATATATATGTGTGTAAGTAATACAGTTTCTTGCTGCAGTTACAGCACTTGTTTTTACTCATTATATTAATCCTGATGTTCTCATTTCCTACTGGCTCCTAGAGCTGTTTCTAATCAGTAAAGCTTGGTTTGGGTACTTCCTACCCTGAAATATCTTGCGTAATAGGAAGGATTTCCCGATGAAGGCTGAGTGAGAGTGTAAACTCTAACATCAAAGTGTAACATATGGAAACAAAGCTCCTGCAGCCGATTTATGAGTATACTGCAGTTTACACTGTCAAATTAACATAGGGCTCTATATTTGTACTTTACTTTATGTGGCACAATGTATGAGTTGCTGTGAGAAAACACCACTTGGTAAAGTTGGGCAGAACCACAGAGAAACTCTGTTTGCTATTAGGAAATACTGATCTCAACTAATAAAAAAGCTAACAGCTTGACAACAAATGCATCTCCTTTGATGTAAAGTGAAACCACAGTGAGCCAAACCAGGCAGCTGATTACAAATGACTTATTTCTGTAATGTAATGTAATCTGTTATTAGATCCATATACTGTATATGTTATGGTATTTGTATAGTTTGCATTTTAATATAATCATTGAGCTAATGTATAATAATCCCTAACTCTATAAATATATAAAATTAGCTCTCATTTACCATTATAACATCAAACAGTAACCTTTTTATTATAAGGAAAATAATTAGTTTCTATTATAATACAAATCACATTTGCTTCCCATACTTCACACTTTTGATAATACATGCCTGTGTCTCTTCATTCTGTACTATATTTATCATAAAATCACTCTTTAATGACAAATTATATAAAAGAAGCCTATGTATTATACTGCATTATACTTTTATTGCACATTGCTGAAATTTTGACAGTGGTCAGTCTATAAACTTGATGTGCATTATACCATTGATAAAGCCCTGGAAAAGGGTGAAACGCGTCTGGTATAGTTAGACACTGTTTTGTGTCTTTTATCTCCTAATTTTAGGATATTTTTTATGTTTAGTTAAGTGTTTTTGCATTTTACTGTTTCTAACTCTTTTTTTGATATACTGTGTGTATATATATTTGAGAGTATTATTCTCTGTATATGTATCATTCGATTTTGTTCATGATTTACATATACCTCCTGTTTTGAAGACACTGTCACCTACCTTTGACTCCATATGTTGGGGCCTAATAACCTCTAAATAGGGAGACTGGAGATAGGAGTTTTATAAGACTCCATAGGTAGACTGTGGTATTTTCATTGGAGGAATAGTGTATTTTGACGATATTAGGCATGGAATCCATCTTGGCCTTAACATCACAAATCATGTAATGGAAGTATCTATATAAAGTCGAATGTAGATACAAACATGTGGAAGGTCTTATGTTCACCTGTATATGCATATGGAATACCTCTTTTTTAGAGGATATTAAATGTGAGTGTGCATTTGTCATTTAAGTGTGTTTTATATTAAAGATTTTATTGATCCACACTAGGAAGTGGTGTGCTCTCTTTTGTTTTTCTATTTTTGGCATTCTAGTTTTTGCTCTGCTGTGACCAGAGCTTTGGAGACGGCTGCCCCACTACATGACTGGATAAGGATCATATGAACTATTCTACGACTACGTCCAAGCAAGAGGGGATATGAACTAATCCAGATGTTTAGTCACCCTCAGTGACGTTTTTGGATTCACTTAAGTACTCCGGTTTTAAGTTGAAGATTTTATTGTGATATATTAATTGAACTGAGTTACTCTGAGACTTTGACATAATTATTAGTCAAATTAGTTGACCAATTTTTAACCCATATTGTAAAATCTTTCTTAGGAAGGTGGAGTGGGAATACCCAAAGAGTCATTAAGTGGTAATAGAAATTTGATTTAGTTGTGGAAAGGCACTATTGTGTGATCAGGGAATCTAATTAGTAGGATCCCGATTTTTTTTTGTTCTATGTATGCAAAGGTATTTAAAAAAGATAATTTATCATTTAATTTTTTTTTATCTCTATAGAATAAATGTAAATGTATCAAATGTATCAGAAGGGTTTACTAATGGAGTTTATATATTAGACATGTTGGTTTCATTCAGTTTTATTCATTTTAAATATTTTTAAAACATGCGGGATAGACAAAGTGAGGGATAGGAAGGGAACACAATTCCATGTCTTGTATTTATTACACAATAAATAATGTTAATTATATGGTACACAATATTTTACATTTAGCATCTGAAATGTGATTCACGTATACAAATAATAAAGAGTGTTCAATAGGCAATTAATTGCATTTTATTCTCAATTACATATGTCATTTGTTCCAAAGTTAATGCAACAAATCTTGAAGCCTCATGCTTGCAATAAGATCATGACCCAGTTTTCTCCAGTGATTGAATTTCTCGTTCACTTTCCCATAGAGTTTTAAGCTTTGTCGTGTCCTGGACATTTTGTTGAACATTCCCTCTACAATAATGTATAGAGTTATTAAGTCCGGATTTTTCCTGTCAGCTAGCACCACGTAGTGGCCGCCATCGGCCACTAGGTGGCATGGCCGAGATTTTAGTGAATTTCTTCTCAGTGTAAAACGTATTATCTGCCAGTACCCTAATCCCTAACCCAAACACTAAACCCTAAATCTAAACCGTAAACCCAACCATAGGCCCTAATCCTAAACCCTAAACCTAGACCTAACCCTAACCATAGGAAATTCAATAAATCTTGGCTGTGCCACCTAGTGACCGATGGCCTCCGCTGCATGAGGCCAGCTAACAGTAAAAGTCCATAAGTCCAGCTTTACACTTCCATTGATAAACAACTTAATTGTATAATATATTAAGTGGGTCTGAATAACTTTACTACATAACTTATTTTCTTAATCAACAGTCATATAATTAAAATCTCTATTTAAATAAATCTCAGCAACACAGGTCACATTGCAAATAAGTCACTGAATGCAATATTTTGCTCAATAATTGGTAAAGTACTGTACTTGCGACTTAGTATTTCCTTCTGGAAAACTGGAAACTGCCCAGCAGGAAAAGAGTTTTCAAACAAGGGAATTGCTAGTGATATTTAATAGGAATGTAACTAATAGAATCATTCTGTTTCCCTTGAAAATAGTCTAGAGCATCTTGTTTTGAATTAATAGATGACCTAAACATTAAAGGAGGCAGAAAATATGAAACAGATAATGCTCCAAAGATGGCCAAATGATTAGTACAGCTTGAAAATATTATTGTAGTTAACATAATTGTATTACGGATATTCTCCACACACTTTTAATTTCCAATGATAATGATTAATGGACTTCACATCAGGATTAGCCTCCAATTTGCAAATCATTCCGGCATTTCCGTTTTCAATGTTCTAAGCTTTTAAAGTCTATGAGCATGTCTTGTGTACCAAAATGGCTCCACAATACGCAAATCTATTTATGGCCAATCTAGAAGAAACATTCTTATCTGTATCCATTTACAAACCATACAAATACTACTGTTACATAGATGATCTGTTCATCCTCTGGACAGAAGGAGAAAGCAAACTCAGAGACTTTCATAGTTCATTCAACATCTTCCATTCATCTATAAAACTTAAAATGGATTTCTCCACAGAACAGGTAAACTTTCTAGACACTACTACAGTATATCCATCAACAATGGCACTCTCCACTCATCTATATGTAGGAAACCTACAGACAGATGTAATTACCTACACAGCTCCAGTTTCCATCCCTCCCACACCAAACAAGCCATCATCCATAATCAAGCTATTAGATACCATCGGATTTGCTCAAACACTGGAGACCGTGATAAAAATTTAAAAACACTGTCTGAATCTTTCAAACAAAAGGGTTACAAACCCTGTATTATTACCCGAAAAATAACCACTGCCATCAAAATACCCAGAGAACACCCAATAAACTACAAAACAAAAGAAACTACTTCACGTATACTTCTAGTGACCACATACCATCCAATTTTAGAGAAAATTCGGAAAATAATCAAAGATTTACAACCATTACTAATTGAAGATACTGAATTAAAACATATATTCCCAAAACCTCCCATCCTTGCATTTAAACAACCACCAAACCTGAAACAAAAACTTGTCAGCAGAAAATTGGCCAATGACCAACCAAATACAAAAAATGGAACTAAACCTTGTAACAAACGTTCCTGTAAATTATGCCAACACATTTGTAAAGATGATACAGCCACACATAACAACAAAACCTATAACATCAAAGGATGGGTGGTTTATATAATAAAATGTACTTTATGTGACACGACTGTTACATTGGAGAAACCGTCCAAAAAATGCATTTAAGGATGAATTTACACAGGCATTCAATAAGAAAACTTAATGAAGACAGTTATTGTAGCCCAGTAGGACACCATTTTAGCCAGAATGATCACTCCATCCAAAACTTAAAAGTCAAAATACTCAGAGGAAAATTTAAAAGCATCCAAGAGAGAAAAGTATTTGAAATAAAGATGATCACATTCTTCAACACTAAAAACACAGGACTTAATATAGACTTGGGTTTTCTAACACATTATCAGAATTTCATGTGATTTTTTTTCTTCTTATACTATAACAGACTTAGCACTCTTAGTGAGGTGTTTGTCCAACAGGAAAGATATCACTGTGGACTACAGTGCTCTGCTTTTTCATGTATATATTGATGTATATGTGTATATAATATGTGTATATATGTTTCCTTTGCTATGTTGTATTTATTCCCCATATATGTATTTACCGGATGATGTCAGATGCTGTCTCCACTCTATCTGCATCTGCTGTTATTATTCAAACTGAGGGTTCCATCTCATTTAGTATTGCTTGAGACTTGATAAAGAGAGGTTAAGATCTCGAAAGCTCATCATCATAAATAAGACGTTTGTCCAATACAAAAGGTATCAAATTATATTGCAATAATCATTATTAATCTATATATATATATATATACGAAAACGAGGCTACACTACCCCGGACCGCCCAGCCACGTACAACTTACGCAAGAAGGGATCCGAGATAAGTTCGGAAACCTGAATTAACCCTACATTAACCCTTGCAGTGGGGGTCCCCGATCGCACTCGATCGGGGACCCCCTCTGCAATGAAAATTCAAATTTCCCGCCTTACGGGTCCTTAAAGGACCGTAAAGGTCCTTAAAGGCCCTGTAATAAAAAAAAAATAACCCTGTCACTCATGTAGGTCAATACAGACCCCCATAAGCCAATAAATAACCCTGTCACTCATGGGGGGCAATACAGACCCCCATAAGCACTTAATTAACCCCATCACTCACGAGGGTCAATGCAGCCCCCCATAAGCACTTAATTAACCCTGTCACTCATGGGGGTCAATACAGACCTCCATAAGCCAATAAATAACCCTGTCACTCATGGGGGTCAATACAGACCCGCAAAAGCCTCTATTTAACCCCATCAGTCCCATAATGGTATATTATGACCCTTACGGGTCTGTTACAATCCAACATTAACCACATAAGTTCAAGGACCATCATGACACTAAGTATAAACACTACACTGCACTATACCCCCCAATAAAACATTAAATCTAAACTACACTAACTAACCTATTAACCTATTAACACCTACACTACCTACACTACCTACCCCCAAATAAACCCCCCAACACTCTAATTACAAAAAATAAAAAATAAAAAAGTCACCAAAAAAAAGAAATCTACATTACAGAAAATTAAAAAAAAATCTACATTACAAAAAAATAAAAAATAAAAAAAATACATTACAACCCCCCCCCCCACCACTACAGAAAAAAATAATAATTACACACCTGAAAAGGAAATACTCAGAATACATACAATACAATACAAATAATACAAAATACAATACCCCCTATCTAACATACAATCAATACTATCTACTGTATCTACAATACATCACCCAATCTATCTAATATACAATACATTCTATCTATCTAATATACATCCCCCAATCTATCTAATATACAATAAATCATATCTATATAAATACATACCCCTATCTATCTAATATACAATAAATCCTATATATCTAAAATACATCACTCAATCTAACATACAATACTATATAATATACAATACATCCTAACTATCTAAAATACATCCCCAATCTAATATACAATACTATATAGTATACAATACATCCTATCTATCTAAAATACATCCCCCAATCTAATATACAATACATCCTATCTATCTAAAATAAATCTTCCTATCTAACATACAATAAATGCTATCTCTATATGCAAACCCTAATTCTAAGATAAATAAAATAATTCAGACCACTTACCTTTGCAGATGTCCCTTCAGATCAGCAACCTAGGGGAAAAAAATTAGTACAACACATTTACAGAAAATAAATAAACATTCTAAATATTCTAAATATTCTACTTACCTTTCCAGCATATCCCCGTCCTTCTTCTTTTCTTCTCCGGCACGACCCCTGTTAAAAAAAAACATTACATTACTACTAAATACATAAACATAAAACAAAATAAAATAAACATAATCTACATTGTACTTACCTCCCCGCTTCTGCCATGCCCTGGAACCGCTCTCTAAAAACTCCCGCTAATGAGCCTCCTAGAGCCTTTTCGGAATGATTGGTTCTAAACGCTGTCTATCAAATTCAGCCAATCAGAAGGAGCCAATGTGTGAGCCAATCAGAAAGGGATACACCCCAAAATCCCACTCTGATTGGATAATGCACCTGTCAATCTTTATTTAAAACAATCACAAGGTGCAGATGCCTTCAGCCAATCACAATGGGATACACCCCCACGTATTGATTGGCTGAAGGCATTTGTGCATTCTGATTGGCTGTTGTCAATGTCAATCAGTATTACAGCCAATGAGAAGGTGCAGATGTCTTCAGCCAATCACCCCGTGGGGGTGTATCCCATTGTCATTGGCTGATGGAAATAATGACTTCTGATTGGTTTAAATAAAGATTGACAGGTGGATTATCCATTCAGAGTGGCTCACACATTGCCGTCTTCTGAATTTGATAGACAGCGTTTTCAGTCAATCAGGAGCCGCCATTGCCAATTTTCTTATGGAAAACTCCATAGGTGGCTTATAAGCGTCGGGAACTATATTATAGAGCGCAGATTGTTCAAGGGCTGGGCAGAAGAGGAGGAGGCCGGGGACATCGTGGGGAGGTAAGTACAATATATATTATGTTCATTTTACTTTGTTTTTATGTTTATGTATGTTGTACTAATGTAATGTTTTTTTTTTCAACAGGGTCCGCGCCAGAGAAAAAAAGAAGAAAGACGGGGACATGCTGGAAAGGTGAGTAGAGTATTTAGAATATTTAGAATGTTTATTTATTTCCTGTAAATGTGTAGCAATAACTTTTTTTTTCCCTAGGTTGCTGATCTGAAAGGACATCTGCAAAGGTAAGTGGTCTTAATTATTTTATTTTAGCTTAGATTTAGGGTTTGTATATAGAGATAGATTTATTGTTTATGTTAGATAGGGGGATGTATTTTAGATAGTTAGGATTTATTGTATATTGTATTGGGGGATGTATTTTAGATAGATAGGATGTATTGTATATTATATAGTATTCTATGTTACATTGGGGGATGTATTTTAGATAATTAGGATTTATTGTATATTAAATCGGGGGATGTATTTTAGATAGATAATATTGATTGTATGTTAGATAAGGGGGTATTGGATTTGATTTGATTTTTATTGTATTGTATGTATTCTATGTATTTCCTTTTCAGGTGTGTAATTTTTTTTTCCAGTAGTGGGGGGGGGGGGGGGGGGTTGTAATGTATTTTTTATTTTCTGTAATGTTCCTTTTTTTATTTTTTGTAACTGGTTTTCTTCTTTTTGGTAATGTAGATTTTTTATTTTTTTTATTTAGGTTTTTTAATTTTCTGTAATTAGAATGGTGAGGGGTTATTAGGGGATAGGTAGGTAGTGTAGGTAGGTAGTGTAGGTGTTAATAGGTTAGTGTAGAGGGGGGTTAGTTTAGATTTAATGGTTTATTGGGGGGCTATAGTGCAGTGTAGTGTTTATACTTAGTGTCATGAGGGTACTGGAGAACCTTCATAGAACTTATGGGGTAATGTTAGGCTGCTAACTGTCCCATGAGGGTTTTTAAATACCCTTATGGGACTAATGGGGTTAAATAGAGGCTTATGAGGGTCTGTATAGACCCCCATAAGAGACTGTGTTAAAATGGTGTAGTGCTTACACTTTAGGTCATGAGGGTCCTGGGTGTTATTACATGCATTCATTAGTGTGATATAGGGGTCTATATAGTTGAGGCACACAGTACACTCACATTGTGTGACAAACAGCATTTCAAAAAAAATTTTTATTGCCCTATCATTTTTGACAGGCAAGTCGCTAGTATATATATATATATATATATATATATATATATATATATATATATATAGTTTGTATATGTCTTTTTAAAGTTGCCGTATTTTGTAGATTATTTCCCATACATAAAATGTTAACAGGCACACCAACGTGTAAAGGAATTTCCATATAAACATCTGCTACGATCATAATGTGTTTCAGGAAAACAGAGTTGTGGTTCACCTACACATAAGATCACCAACAAAGGAAGAGAACTGAACATCAGTGCATGGGTTGGGGTATTCATTCAGAGCCAGTTTTTTTCTTTCCCCTTGTGAGTGCATGTTTGGTTATATTAATAATAGGTGCTCATTTAATCTACTAATATATTAAGCTGTGGTTGTGCTTGTTTATGTTTGATTTGTAAATGGCTCTAAGTGTGAGGCTTTAGCTTGTCATCCGAGATCACAGATGAACAATGTTTTACCTGATGTATTGCTTAAGTTATCATTATGAGGTTGTAAAACGTTGCACTTTGTTCAAGGTAATAATCATTTTATAAAACTGAGGAATTCGGCCATAAATCAGTTTACTTCTGAACTTTTTAGTAAAGGGAGAAATATTCCCACCTTTAGCACTTAATAGAATTAATTGTACTACACTGCATGTCTTTATACCCAAATAGTTGTGTTTTAACATATGTCTTTTAATTTCTAAACTCAATGTGAAAGCTCTAAAAGTTTAGCACTGTAAAGAGACATTCTCCAAACGTAATTATGGTTTTGTGCAGGGGCATAGGAACTGGGAGGAACGGGGGAGTAAAATCCCCCCGAAATGATATGAACAGGGGACACAAAACATAGCAAAATTAAACTTAATTATGCATTACCAGATTTGGCCACCAGACTAAGGAGCAGTATGTCTTTCCCATGAAAGCTTTGACCCATAATATATATATATATATATATATATATATATATATATATATATATATATATATATATATATATATATTTATATTTAAAATGAGAATGTATTGGACAGAATAAATAGGTCAACACAAGGCACTGAAAATATAATTTTGAACTTTAGTGCTTAGGGATCTGCAGAACTGCTTCTATCAACCCTTTACTAGATGTTCAGGATGGGGGATGATCTATCCATAATTTTTTTTTTCTGACTAGATTTGCCGGCAATGGCCATTGCATTAATTGAGGCAAGTAAAACTCCTATCATGAAACCCTCTTGGACAAACCTTTTTCTTATCAGAATGAAGAGAAGCAGATCCACTAAAGTTTTAAAGACAGTGACAGAGCTAGCGAATTGAGGGCCCATGAAGAAAATAATTTGGGTCACCCTTGCAGCTTCTCTGTACATTCTCTAGGGGTCAATAAAAATCCAAAATATATGAAGATGGTTATGTTACAAATATGGTAATCAAATCACCTTTCTCTAAAAATATTTTTTTTGCCAGGGTGTCCTAATACATTTCTAGTCTTTCTTTACTACAGGCAACAACGTGTAGCAGAGGGCCCCTACGCTGTTCTGAGGCCTGGTGCTTTGCACTTTCTATAACAGTAAGTTGAAATATTGTTGTTTGAGCACTACAGCGCCCATTTAAGTCATATTTCCTGGAAAAAGAAAGAACTATGAATTAGGGACAGGTGTCAGTCAAAACTATAGATTGAGTGAAGCTCATATCAGAAGCAGATACCAGTTCATACAGAGGATAAATCTCCTGAAGCATATCCGACTACTCACCTCTAAAAGCAGACCAGAAGTGAAATTCTAGGTAAGTCTCTTTGGCATGGGAGAATCAGTAACCCCAAGATGTAATTTTCAGCCATAATGCTACTGACCTGAACTTAGAGGACTAGCATATTCCGATGGACATGGCATATTCAAATGCACATGGGATGTGTTCTAATGATTGTGTCAATTTGTCTTTCGGTTATATGCCAATTTCCTTTTTATGTATTATGTGTAAAAATGTGGTTTGGGGTAATTTTATACAGTTTAAATAATGTATTGGTGCTAGAAGCGGGCCCTAGGATATGCTTATATTATATGGACTTACTTTGGTCGCTTATGGGACAAAGGGTAAGTTTTCTACAAGAATTAATATTGTCAGGCATGCATCCTCCCTGGCCTCAGATAGCCATAAGGTTAGTTTATGGTCTTTGAATAAATTAGATCTAGCAACTAGAGATGGGGGTTATAGACCTGGTGGATGGTATTTTGTGATATTTGTATATGTATCTGAAGGAAAAATAATGTCAGTTTGTTTGTACTATTCAAGGGTACATGTTGTATGCTTCTTAGATCCTAAGAAAAGGGGTCTGATGGTGCCTGCCTCTTCAGAAATGATGCACAGATGAGAATGGTTTGCTGGGCTCTGAGATACTGAATGCAAAAGGCATGGCCTAGAGAGAGAAAATTGAGGAAATGAGAGATCAGATAGCTTTGATAAGATATTTGGATAAGACTTGACATCCCATCTCTTCTATCTCACTGGTCCAGAAGCAGGATGTTGCATCAATAGATGCAACCACAGCTCACCAGAATTTTAAACACCCCTCTCACACACACTCAAAATCATCCAACAAATCAAGGATGCATCCAGTTTCCTACACATGCATCAACATTTACTATTTTTCTAATTTAAAATCTAGCTTTATGTATTTTTTCATGCTTAATTATGCTCTTAGAGAGACTTAAATGTCTCAAACATATATATTTATTTTTCATTGTACATTGGTCCTTGAAAGTGCCAAGATGCCTAAAGGTTTGTGAAATGAAAGACAGGGAATTGATCTGGTGGAAAGAGGTGACATGGGTATGGTCAACATAAAGATGGTAATGGAAATCAACTCAGTCTATTAGATGGGGAAGAGTAAGGGACTGAAGGCTGAGCAGTTCAATGTCAAGTAGAAATGTGGAATAAATATGCGTTGAAGACTCTAATAGACTGGATTTCAGCCACAACTGCCAGAAGAATTGTTCTGAATACAAAGAAAAATCCACACGTAACCTCAGGAGAAATACAGGCTGCTTTGGAAAAAGACGGTGTGGTTGTTTCAAGGAGCACAATAAGAAGATACTTGAACAAAAATGAGTTGCATGGCTGATTTGCCAGAAAGAAGCCTTTAATGCGCCAATGCCACAAAAAAAGCCAGGTTACAATATGCCCGACAACACCTTGACACGTCTCACAGCTTCTGGCACACTGTAATTTGGAGTGACGAGACCAAAAAAGAGCTTTAGGGTCACAACGATAAGCGCTATGTTTGGATACTATCCCCACTGTGAAGCATGGTGGTGGCTCACTGATGTTTTTTGGGGGGAGGGGGGGTGAGCTCTAAAGGCACGGGGAATCTTGTGAAAATTGATGGCAAGATGAATACAGCATGTTATCAGAAAATACTGGCAGACAATTTGCATTGTTCTGCACGAAGGCTGCGCATGGGACGCTCTTGGACTTTCCAGCATAACAATGACCCTAACCACAAGACCAAGCTGAACCTCCAGTGGTTACAGCAGAAAAAGGTGAAGACTGTTGAGTGTCCATCAAAGTCTCCTGACCTTAATATCATTGAGCCACTCTGGGAAGATCTTAAACGTGCGGTTCATGCAAGACGACCAAAGACTTTGTCATGACCTGGAGGCATTTTGCCAAGACGAATGGGCAGCTATACCACCTGCAAGAATGAGGGGCCTCATAGACAACTATTACAAAAGACTGCACACTGTCATTGATGCTAAAGGGGGCAATACATAGTATTAAGAACTACAGGATTGCAAACTTTTGAACAGGGTAATTTTTTTTTTTTTGTTGCCATGTTTTGTTTTATTATTGTGCCATTCTGTTATAGCCTACAGTTGAATATGAATCTAATAAGTAATAAAAGAAATGCGTTTTGCCTGCTCATGTGTTTTCTTTAAAAGTGGTACATATGTCACCAATTTGCCAAGGGTATGCAAACTTTTGAGCACGACTGTGTGTGTGTATATATATATATATATATATATATATATATATATATATATATATATGGATTTACAATTAGATTTTTATTTAGATGCTTATGTACTTATTGCAGCTTCATGTTGTTTAGTAGAATTGTCTGCATTAGGTAGGTAAAGATGATCTAGTTTATAGATGCAATACTCATTTGCTTTATAATTATATGAAGAGATTTTTTTACAAGCTTTTTAAGTAAGTTTAATGGAAGAACTTACAACTTTGAATAAATAAGGAAAAAGCATTAAACAATATATTGCTGTACGTAAAATGAAAAAGTAAAGCAACTATAGCACTTTACAAAAAGTTATGAGGCCAGTTTAGAGAAAATGCTAAAAAAACAAATGGAAAACGGAAAAGAAAATTATGGCTCAGTAAGTTTGTGAAATGTTAATGAGAAAAAAAGCAAATAGATATTGCAATGGACATCATTTTTTTACGTTTTCATTTGTTAATGGTTTCTGACTGTAAGTGGAGCATGTATAAAAGTGGGAACATGTCTGACAACTGGTTGACAACAGGAAATATAGGATAATGATAAACCAGATCCTCTTTCTTATCCTTATTTCTGTGTAGATAAAGTAAGTCTATATGTAATCAAGAAAAAAAGTCTTAAAAAATATAAATGTAGTCAGTATACATAGCATGAGTTCTAGTAGAAAATCAAAGATTCTTGTGCAATTTAATTTGTAAATGTGTGAATATTTTAGCCATGTATACAGCATTAGCCTCATAAATACAATACTTTGGGGCAGATGCTTTGTTATTATGTGTCATAGGAAAATAAATATCATAAATATAATTGCTATGTTAAAAGAGCTAATGAAGTCACCAATTGTGCTCTACACCATCACATAGATAGTTAAAGGACAAGAGGTAAAAGTGTTTAGCAGTTGAGGACGTTATAGCAATGTTAGTTTATTGAAGGCCTGTAGGCTTGCCTGGGTTAGAAGGAGGGCCCACTTGACCTGGTAGGACCGGGGTATGGATAGGAGGTGGCTAGCTGGGGGCGGAGCCTTGTATATATATATGGGTGTTGGCGCCATTTTGTCATTAGGCCCCAGCTAGCCACATAAGAAGATCCCACGCACCCATCGCTAAAATAAAGTGGTAAAGATATGTTTTAATTAAAGCCTAAGGAGGAATTATTTAATTTGAAGGTATTCTGGTTTTATTGTTTTAGCCTTGTCATTGTGAATGTTTTAACGTGTATTGATGTTATAATATGTTTATGTTGTTGTCACAGCGGCAGGTGGTGAGGGGAGTTGCCGGGCCAGTGGTAAAAGGGGTGAGACCCTACCCTTACCGTGGTACGGATCTTCCATCACGGTAGGCCCTGGAAGAGGGTCCAGGGCGTAGTGTGTACTGTCTCTGGCCAGGCTCCTCCCCTCACGGGGTGATGTTTATTTACTTACTGTTATTGGTATTAGGTAATTTGTGTTCCCCAATAAACGCTGTTGCCGGTTTCTCTCCCAAGTATTGGTCTGTGCATAATTATTATAGTTAATAAGTGTTTAGTGTCAAAATTACAATGCTATCATACACAACTAGGCCTTGCCCAGGTCAAGTCTAAAATCTGCAAAAAATGTCAGTTTAATAAATATTCCATTTTATAAAAGATTTACTGTATTAAACCGTGATACAAAAAAAAAAGATAAAACTACTAACTTATAGTTTATGCTTTCTATTTTCCACTGTGGGTACAGCAATCTTGATATTAAAAGTCCTCCTATGATAGGAAGACCTCCATCTTCCTAATGTTGTGGTTGCAAATTAATATGCGACACAGGCCCATGCATATGCACTCCTGTGTATTTCACGTGGTTGTGTGATGCCACCAGTGACATCAAACATGTATGTGGCATAAACATAGCAAACCCCTGCTTGCATATTAAATTACAACTGCAACAATAATAAGAGGGAGGCCTTGCTATCATGGGAGTATTATCAATAATCAAGATTAGCAATTATGGTAAAAAAAAGCTTACATTTTGAATAATTAGTGTTATCTCATTATTGTAATAAAGTATTAATAAAGTAATATGGGTTATAAAGTGGAATATTGATTTAACCAGCATTGACTTCAGTGGTCTTTTGAGACTGAAAGGTGTCTGAATCCCTCCCATACTGTAAAGGGTTCCATTTAACATTTCATATATAGAGGACAGAGTATTGGGCATAAATGTGTCAGTTTCATGTTTAAATCCAACTAAGCAACTAAGAACAATAACACATTGTATAATCATACAATATATAAGTACTAGCTGCTTGCCCGTCAAAAATGACGGGAATAACATTTTAAGGCTGTGAATTGCGAGCCTTTCCCTCCATTTACTCCCTTCGCTGCTCATTGTAGGCCTTGTGAACCCACAACTTTCGTACTCCGCAATGATTACCTTCGGCGCTCATTGCGTCCTCTCGTCTACTGTACTGGCCTCACAATGAGCACCTTGGCAACCCAACAGCCTTCCCTCCCGTCTAGTTTACGGGCCATGCGATGAGTGCCTTCGACGCTCATTGCGAGCCCATCAATGAGTGGCTTTGCCGCTCCTTGCAGGCCTCATTAACCTGCAACTTTTGTGCCTGGAAATGCCATGTGTCTCTTTCCACCATCTCCCCCTGTCCCTTCCCTGTGTTTTTCTCCTCTGTGTCTCTGCTGAATCTTTGCGTGCGGCATGCTGACTGCCGTTGGTTTTATTTTCAAATTCCCACGTGTCTGGCTTTGTTCGTGTGTTACTGTTTTTGATGTTGTGTATTTTCTAAGTCCTGCGTTGTTCGTGTGTGTTACTTTCTAAGTCCCGCGTTCCTGGCGTTGCTTCGTTTTCATCCTGTTTCAGATTTTTTTAGTTTTTTCAGCCAAATTTTTTTCCCTTGCTTAGTCGATTTTCGATCTACGTAAAATGCCAAATAGTGCTCAAATTCGCTTGCAACCTCACTCACAGGCTTCCTGGCTCTGCCCCGGTGCTGTGTGTGAGTGTGTTATTATTCTTTTTTAATTATTTTGCTGTTTTTGGGGGTCTTTCGAGTTACATGCTTGAAATAATTTCGTCCATTAAATTATTAAACTGGGTGCCTCGCGATCAGAGGCAAAGTGCTACATTTTTCAGCGGCTATCGCAGCCATCGACATTAGCGACTTCTGTGCTCATCTCTAGGCTGTTTGAAACTCCTGTGGGCCTCGCGATGAGCCTTCGGCACTCATTGCAGCCTAAAAATCCCACGGACCTCGCAGTTGCGTGCCTCAACTGCTCGCCTCGCTTCATCAGTTGCAGCCGCAATTATTTAACATCGCGTGACCAACATTGTAAACGTGACAACTGACAACTATATATGTGTTACAATATACCTGAAGCAGATGAAAGACACAGAGAAAGATCTGACTACTGCACATTGCAAACAATCTTTCCAAGGTGCCGTCTCAACACAGCATCAGTCAACTAACATTGGTTGTATTGACAAGTCTATCTCCTCATTATCTAGGGCTTTAAATGTATATGGATTATGAATGCATCGGACAGAGGAGAATCAGTAGTGTATAACAAAAAAATTTGCAGGAAAAAATATCAAAATAAACACTTAAAAACTTACCTCCAAGTTAGCAAATTTACTTCTAATTTCTGTCAGTTCAATTGTAGAGTAAACACCCACTCAAAACTCTCCATAATTAGCATACATTTCATAATTCCTTTTGGCCAACCAGGAAGTAACGGCAGCTGCAACATTTGTAGCAAAGTCTCTGAATCTTGTCTGTGCTGTAAAGCATCATGGGATTTGTCGTCTAGCACATATCCATGGTAGAAGGTACTATGTATTTTCATATACACGCCTCCCTGAAGCACATCCAAACCTGATTTCCAATCTTGCTGGTAGTTCATTCTGTGTATAAACTACTGCTGCTATTGTTTTCCTCTCTCTGTTTGGCAGGGCTACCTAAGGGACAGCTTGGCATAACTGGGTGATTACCATCTCTACTGGTAGTCAATTCTGTGTATCTGCTGCTGTTTTTTCCTCTCTCTGTTTGGCAGAGCTAACAAAGCAGTACCTGAGCGGTACCTGAGCATAATTGGATGATTACCACCTCTGCTGGTAGTCCATTCTGTATATCTGCTGCCCTTTTTTTCTCTCTCTCTCCCTTCCTCCTCTTGCAGAGCACAACATGTGTGCTGTTTGCTTAGCTGTGATCCTGCCCCAGCCTCTGATTGGATGTTGCAGACACATTTAACTGCACAGCCATTTGCTAAGTAAGGAACAGGTATATATATAGGCTAGTATATTTTGGTGATGTTTTCAGTTGGCTGCACATAAATCTGTAAGTAGACTGATCTTTTCAATATAATACATATTTTTCTGCTAATCAGTGGCTGCTTGTTAGGAAACATATAAAACTCAGGAAACATCTATATACCTTTAACGGCTATACCAGCAATGACTAAAATGCCTATAACTCAATCAATACCTGATTACATTTAAATACTTTATTAACATGATTTTCAATCCTGTGTCTAATGGTGCACAGTAGTTTGGGGGCTTTCCATAGACAACATGTTTAAATCAATATCTTCCATCACTAAATCATAGTAATTAAGTTGGAGTCATTCCTTAGAGACAAGCCCCAGACAACTTTCGGAGAGTTTCAAATTTGTTAACATGATCAGAATAAGAAAATACTCCAACTTGGCCTTAGATTTAGAAAAGGCATTTAATACAATCAGTTGGTCATATTTATTCAACACAATTCAAAGATTTGGCTATAGTGGCCTTTTATACAAGTGTTGAAGGTGTTCTATAATAAGCACATGGTGTTATATAATAAGGCTTGTTAACCTGTCTGTTGATAGGAGAACAAGCCACCACAGTTTAATATCTGCTCCTGAGAGTGACCCGCTACTCCTGAAAGGTCCTTGTTCTATACCCCTTTCTTGATGACTGTTGGAGGACCCTCGCTATTGGTGGTTGGAGGCCATCTGAAGGGGGGTTGTGCTGTAACAAACTGGTGGAAGCAGTGGGATCGCCAGTGCAATGAACAGAACCCAGGGGCTTAATGCATCAGACAAGGTAATTGCAAGAATGTCTGTATCCCAAAGAGAGTATAAGAGAGTATGAGAATGAATTACTCCAGAGATACCTACTCCATACAATCAGACTGGGGTCCACTAGAACTAAAGAGGATTATAAGAAGTTTTGCATGCCATCCGGTATCAACTCTTCAAAGAGCATTATTATCTAAAGGCTGAATTGATTGCTCTTTGGGGTCTCAACTGGGATACCCACTAATATTGGGATGATTTTGCAGAGGGGATACCAATAAAGCAGAAGGGTGGCAAAAGAATGAAAAGGGGTACAAGTTGTGAAGGAGAAGAGGTAAAAATGATGGGTCTATGGGAGGATGATATGGGAGATGTGGGAGTGATAAAGATGGGTTACAGGACAGAAAGAGATGGGGGAGACGGGAGGGAGGGATACAACAAAGGATGTATTGAAGAGAATCCTAAATATCATCCACACTTGATTGTGGAGTATCTTTCTCTATACTCATTACACTCCTGAGAATTCAAAATCAGATAAACAATGTATAATGATGAATGGAAGAGGATTGTGAGGGGAAGAGAGTAGGGGGAAAGGGGAGAGTATAATTTATAAGAGAGATAAGCAATGATGGAGAGGAAAGTGAGTGATGGGAGGCCATGGAGAGGACATAGAGAAGACATTGAAAATGCCTGAAATCTTTAGTTGTCAGACCCATCACACTGGGCTAGTTGCACTAAACATCAAAACTCTTGGAGAACTTCACCATTTTTACTTTATCTTACGGGGCATATGCACTATGAATTGATATGTCCAAGACTTTTCCAAAATATCCTCCTTCAGTACTTAAGATCCATGGCCAACTTGCTCTGTTGACATTCCCGTGTAAACAAAGAGAGCCTGATTCAATTGCAAGCCCACATCTCGCGGGATCCAGGCCGTATGTCTATGTGCTGCGGTTCGTCTTCAATTCCTGTGCTATTCAATTGAAGGAGCCCGCAAGTTACGGAACGAAATCCAACTCCGTAAACCATGCACTCGTTCGTAGCAGTTCAGGGCGGGCATATGATCAAGTAAGTAAGACCGTAACCACCCATTTCGAAATAGCCAATAGAAAATGAGACCATCATCATTTTGGCAGTAAAACATGGAGGTTACATGCCAATCAATTAGGCTCAGGGGTCCAATATGCGATGGGACTCGCAAACCCTCAAAATACGGAATTATAAAAATGAATGCCAATACTGTTTTAGTCCATGTGGGTGGCCTGATATGTATTAACTCATTGATTCCAAAGAATGATATAACCTTGAAATGAAACATTAAAATAAATACATTTTTACTGCCAATTTGCGAGCTTGAGACTGTTGTGCAATACATTCAAATGTCTTTCATTGCTTTCCCCGTTATTTACAATGCAGTATTGATTTATTATTTGCATTTACAGTGCTACAATCAGGTGTTTAACCCCCTTGCGGGTCCGCTCTAGCACTCGTAGTATTTTCTCCTACATTTGCTGTTTACAGGAGTAAACATATTTGTGGCCGTGGGGACTTGGAGCAATTGAATATCGATTTGTGATTTTAGCCATCGTAACCCTTGCGGAATTGAAAGATCAAATGCTTCAGGTGGCAGTAAGTTCCGGGTTTAACCATCGCAGAGTTTTCATGCCCATAACCTGAAAATAGTTTGGAGCTCGCAAAAAGACGCCAATTAAATAGCAAATTATTACGGCCTCACTTACTGGCTCTGGTAACTTACAATTGCTCAATTGAATCGGGCTCAATGAAAGCAGGGTTGGTTTCTGTCATACTTAACAGGACAACAAAGTTAAACTTTGACTTAAAAATCTATTACATTTATTTTCAGTATAGTATTGGACAAAATGCAGGATAACAGAGACATTTTAAAATAATTATAAGACAACATACAAGGTAAGAATTCAGAAGAACGCAAGGATGCAGAAGAATGCAGATATATGCTTGTCGAAAAACTGTTAACACTTCTAATCAGCTACATTTCACTAGGCAGGCCTGTTCTTCCTTTATTTTAGTAGGACTTTTAAAGCAATAAGTATCTCACTACTGGACAAATGTACTGCTTTACTGCCAGCTTCTTATACTTCATGAGGTAATCCCTGTGTAAAGAGCCCATGAAGACACCCCAAGCTTATGCTTGGAGTGTCTTCAAACTACCAGAGGTGAGATATAATGATAAAGTGTGCAGTTCAAAATCTAATAAATAACAGCAAGTACAAGAAGAAATAACTCAAGGGCCTTCCCATCAAATACCAGTCAGTCCCAGATGACCACTCAGTCTGGTATATCAGAAATGTTAGTTTTGCGATGCCAGGTTAATTAAAAACAAGACAATTATTACACATCTAACTGAATCATCATAGCTTTTTTTCACAGAAACTTGGCTTGATGAAAATTCAGTAACTTATTATAGAAGCTGCTATATCACCACAGTCAGTGACAGGACAGGAGGAGCAGCCACATTCTTCAAGACATCCTTGTGCTTGAGAACAATCTCCATAGATACAACTTTTGAGTGCATTGCTACATATATTTGTTTCAGAGTTTTTTCCCCAAAGTGTAGAAGAGAAACCTGATCTCTCTGAGGCAATGGTTGTATGCCATGATCCCTGTACTCATATCCACTGTTATAATAACATTTTGACTGCTGCAATGGATAGTATTGTCCGCAGGTAATTAACCTGCAGGACTGCAAACAAATTCTCCCCCTTGTTTGATGATGCCATAAAGGATAGTGGCAGAGATAGTGGATGGGGGGGCAAAAATAATAGGGGCCACTTTGCTGCCCCCTGGTCCCAGGAGCTCCTCAAATTGCACAAAACAATGTTTGCCCAAGCCTATATAAATGCTACTATTGTAAAATAAAATTAAGCAGGGAAGGATGTTCTCTCTGATAACAAATAAGGTATAAATCTATTTAAAAACTTGTAGTGAATGTATATCTCTTTACACACATCTAGAACCCTCAGCCTCTTCCTTTATCCTCTCTCCCAACATTCCCTGTATATTACTTACATGAACTTTGGATATTCTGCCTCTTCCCCTCCTGTTGCCAGTCCCGCCATACCTTTGTCACTTTCCCCACACTCCCCGGGGCCCTATTTTCATCTCTTCTCATGGTTGGTCAATCTTTCAACCCACTTCCTGTATAATTTGTCAAGTTCACTGCTTCTCTGACATTTCCATGGCCCTGATGTTTATTTTCTTCTCCCAACATCTCCCTCTCCCCTGTTTACTTCATCCCACAGACATCTCTGCTAATTTCTCTCATTCACAAGACCCCCTAGTTACATTTTCCCAGGCCCCTCTATTTACACCCACCATTGAGTCTCCTTGATCATTCTCTCTCTCTCTCTGGCACCCTACTTTTCTTCCAGACCCTCCCTCTTCCTTCTTCTTATGCAATATGTGACCCCAGATTTCATTTACACAAAACCTCCTGATCATTTTCTCTCTCTGTCCATATGGCTTCTTGGCTTATACCCCCAGAACTTTATGTTTATTATCTCTCTCTACATGGTCCCTACATTTCTTTCTTTCTCTGTAATCACCATGGCTCCTTGTTTTCTAATTTTTTCATCACAAACCCCAACCCTTCTTTCATGCCAATACATGCCTCATCCCCCTTTTCCCCCAGACATGCCTTGTTGCCAAAAGTAGTGGATTCTAATTTTTTCACGATTCTCCCTAATCCATTTCTACCACAATGCCTACCTCATCTCCTGGCCCATGTGTTTTCACTCCAGGCCCAACTCATTGTTCTTTAACTCCAATACCTGCCCCAACACGAATGTACCCAAGACTTTCCACTCCCAAACCAGTGGCCCATCTGAATTTTTCGACCTTAAAACTCCCACCTCAGTCTTTCCGTAACCACTGACCACTCTATACTTTTTTTTTATTTTGTTAACTCACAAGCTCCCTTTCGGTAAGCTTTTTCCCACAGATCACCCCATCCCAACCACAGACCCCTTTTATTCTTTAACCACAAAGATACTTTCACTTAAGTTTTTACCCTAAGACCCCTTCCCCCTAAGCACTAGGTCCTCTTATTTTTTAATTCTTTAACCCCATAGCTCACTTCCTCAAAAGTGTTTTCCTCCGAGATCACCCCTCTGTTCAACAACTGGTACGTCTTAATCCTTTTTTAATTTGTTAACCCCAAAGCGTCCTTTCCAAAGCTCTCTTCCCCCAGATCCCTGCTCCTTCAACCACTGGCTTCTTTCATTGTTTTTTATTCCAAAGCTTCCTTTCCTTCAGATTTTTTACCCAAAAACCATGGCTCCAAAATATGCTTTCTGCCTCCGAGCCCACTTGCCTCCTCCTTGCTATTGTAAGGCTCACATAGCAGCTTCTCTTTCTCCTCCATGGGGGCAAGTTCCTTCTCCCTCACCAAGCCCCTAATTAACAACTATACTACAGAAGTTAAAAAAAAAAGATTTACCACAAATATAAAAACGTGCACTTTGTGGTGCACCACCATTATTGCATGACATACCCAATTGCTAAGACATGCTCCTTAACCCACAACACAGCTCATCACTCAACCCCCTCCTCCCAAGGGTCATGACTGGGACTACCATGTTACTACAGAAATCAATTTAAAAAAAAGACTCTTTGCAAACCTGCCCTATTTACTAGATAAGTAAATATTTGAAACAAAGTGGAAAGTTTATGAAAGTCAATTAGTATAGAGTCGAGTGCAATATTGCTCCAATCACATTGCAATGACTTTGTCCAGTATTTCACATACAGTGTCCTCTAATAAAGCTGATATTCTAAAGTTGATGTGCCATGAAATCAAATGCAATGGCACGTGAAAGTGGTCTCTTTGGATTTATTTATTTATTGTTTTGCATTTTCTCAAGTAGATATGGGACACATGGGTGAGATAATGAAGGAGCTCCAGGCCCAACTTGTCTTCTCAGAGGTTGTCCTGATCCAATTGGCTCAGTATTCATAAAAATAGTGAACTGTTCGCTGCATAATCACATCCTTCCTGATCAACTAAAGGAAGCAATTGTCAGACATTTCTAAAAAAAATCTTTAGATTAATACTGCATGCAAACTGCAGGTCTGTTTCAAATCTTCCCTTTTTAGGAAAAGTAATTGAAAAAGTATGTAGCCCAATTCAAAAACATGACTGCATACCACCGTCAGAGTTTAAGAAAAGACAGTGCATGAAAATATGCTTAGTTTGTACTTTTAATGATCTTATAGAGTTAAAGACAATTGTTGAACCTTAAGTCTCCTTGACCTCTTTGCAACATTTGACACTGTGGACTATGGGCCTCATTCAATTGCGATTTGGCCAATTGAATAGGGCTCTATATAAGCACAGAGTATATTTTTTTTACATAAGTTTTTAGTTAGTGAACTTCTATCCAAAAGCAAGGTCTTCACTAACTAAAAATGTCTGTCAAAAAATATGCTATGTGCTTATATAGAGTCCTATTCAATTGGCAAAATCTCAATTGAATGAGGCCCTATGTAATTAATAAAGAGGCTGAAGAACTACTGTGGACTCAATGGCATTGTTCTTATCTGGTTTAAGTCTTTTGTTCCTTGGACGGTCGTAGATTGTCTCTTCAGGTAAGTACGTCTCTAAGCCAATTACCCAATCACATGGAATATGACAGAGCTCTAATTTATCTCCAGTTTTGTTTGCATGATACCACTGTGAAAGATAATCAGAAGACATGGCCTCAACTACCACTGTTCTGCAATGACACACAGCTTTAACTGTCCTTAGACCCAGATGTAGAACATTCAGCCTTTGCTCCAAATAGATGTCATAAAGAGCTCCAAGGATGGATGAGTAGGAACCAGCTGAGGTTGAACCAGAAAAAGCAGAGGTACTTCTGAGCACCCGTCCCATGACAGCAACTTCCCTGAGAGCTTGCAGCTGTTGAAATCTGAACCAGAATGCAAGCTTGAGGTTGTTCTAGATTGTGGTCTGACACAAAAACATCAAGTATCAGCTGTGATAAATTCCACATTTTTCCATCGAGAAACATAGCCAGGGGACCCCAAGAAAGTTTTCCTACTTTGGTTTATGCCTTTTTATTGTCAAAACTGGACTAGGGCAAATGCCTTTATCAGGGCTGCAAAATAAAGAGCTCCATTGCTTACAGTTGGTACACAAGGCTGCTGCAAGGTTATAAACAAGCCAGTCTTGTTCCTGCTGTATAACACCTGTCCTCTGTGCCCTGCACTGGTTATCTGTGAAATACCAAATATATTTCAAGCTTGGCCTGCTGGCATATAACGCTTTACATGATGAAGGCCGCATCTACCTTTTTTCTGTGTACATAACCCCCTTTATAGAGCTACTGAATATGAGTCCTATTCAATTCCCTATTTGTATAGTTACACCACTAAAAAGTGGTCAGTAACTTTATCTAACTATTCAATTGACCACTCTTCTCATGATTGAGAGTGAGCTACTCGTAATGCTGTAGAAAAAGCCAGACTCACAGATTACAGCTGACTCTCCCATTGATCTTCAGTCATCCATAATATTACGGATTACTTTTTTAAAGATTTTCATTAAGTAGCTATTCAACTGAAACTTTACTGAGTACTAGCAAAATTTGTGTGACTCATAATATAAGGGATTTTATAAGACAAAAAAAACATGTAAGCACATTCAAAGTTAATGCTTGACAGTCCCATAGGCACAAATGTGCAATTGAAAAAAATATAATATTTGTATTCTTATGTTTGTGTCTTTATACAATTTCCAGAATAACATAGAACCAAGTACTCAAGAGGTTAATACATATCAAGAAACCAACATGGACTACAACAGATGCTCTAATGCATTGTCTATTAAAGGGCTAGCCTATGGACAAACTTTACTTATTGACTTGCAAAAATGCTTACTCACAATTGCGGGTGCTTATTCTTACTCATTTTACTTATATATAAAATTTCATGACGTTCACATTTTCTGTGGAATGTGTCACACCAGTAATTTTAGTAAAATGCAGGATTTAGTGAAATATTAGTAGACACGTAATTCTACACCTTGTATTTTATTGGATTTATATAACGAGTGAAGGCAGTCAAAAACAGTTGTAACATTACTGAGAAAAGGTTCGACAGCCAAAGAAAACTAACCTTCTCTAATTGAATGAGGTCTTATGTTGGAGCCTTATAAAAACCTGATAATAATACTAATATTCCAAGTCATGCTCAGACATTTACAGATGAAAACATATTAACTGTCCCCAGGATCTCTTCTCTTCACAAACCTTTTTGATTTTGGAACTATCTATCACACTCAATCAGAGGTACCCCATAACTTGGACATTTTCAAAAAGAGATTGATGACTATTTTCTTGATCCAGGATTTCAAATCACATATATAGTTGTGAGCATACGAGTTGTTGCTAACGCTTGAGGGCTCGGGCAGCGAGCCGCGGCCCTCGCAAAACGCTCCTTGCCAGCAACTGCGACCCTCGCAAACTTTACGTTGTAACGCAAACAACACAACACAGCAACTGCGGCCCTCGCAAATTTTACGTCGCAATGCAAACAACATAAGGGACACGTTACCACTTATTACGACCTCGCAAAAATCGTCTGCAACCCGCGGACAGGAAAAAATGAAAAACACAATAAATACACACAACACATACATAAAAATCTTACCTACAGCAAGAGGTAGCATCCAGGACCTCAAAAAATTAAGTTACACCTTAATTTAACTCAAAATAAAAGAGTTTAGACACTCAAAAATTCTCTAAGCGAGAGAAAAAATGGCCGCCGCACAAAACGAAAACGAGGCTACAGCACTCTAAACACGCAAAACACCACAAGAAACTCGCAAAACACCACAAAACACCTACGGATATTCCGATACAGACGTATACCACACATTACCCGCCATTTTAGAACAATGCGGAAGTACACGACTACGCTAACGGTTTGGTCTCGCGCACGCACACTATTACACTGCACACATTCAGCACGCTTACACAGCAGCTCCACAGCACTAATGCTGCAGCAACATCAAAACACATTGCAGCTCTTCAACACAATGCTTCAAAATAGGTAAAGTACATTCATTTATTAATGGATTATATATTTCATTATTATACACCAAACAGCATTAGCTAACTTACAATTTCATTGCTGTCATTTTTTAACGGGCAATTCTCTAGTAAGTTATAACTCTTATTTTTTTCTTTTTTTCTGAGTACTTTGAGTCCCTTCTGGGAGAAATGTGCTAAATAATTGAATTATTATTATTATTATTATTATTATTACTGTTTTTATCAAAAATATATACATTATTGCACCTAGGTAATGGTTCGGCAACCTATGTTTCCACTACTGCCTGGTGACATTACATTTCATGTGTACTTCAGTCTTCATAAAAAAATAGAAATCCATGAATCAAAATCTGCATCATTTTACCAGTCAAACAGTCATCTTTGGGAGTAAGGACACCCTAGCCATCTGCCCAGCTTTGAGTGTTACAATGGAATAGTATTTTTGCACTTAGAATTGGTTGTCACTTGTTAGGCTCTATGTGAAATTTTAAACTAAAGAACAGTGGTTCTGTTAATATTAGTGTATGTAACAGTGTTTAGAAATCATTATTTTCTTAGTGTGCAAAATCCATTAACAATAAAGAATATTTACACGAACATCAATTTAGGTAAAACAAGTATTATTTTGTTTAGAATAAAAGTAGATATAGAAATAAAATACTCACCCAGCCCCATATTGCTATCCGTTTTTCATCAATGAATCCCATTTCAATAAATTTCCTAAAATTCAAACCATCAATCATTAATAGATACATAAAGGACCACTAGCGGCATTTTTAAAATCCAAACCAACCACATTACTAGTGTTAAACAGTCACATGACTAAACCTACCAGCCCAATATAAAATCTATTTGTCTTTTCTAAATGTGTAAAGTGTGAATTCCCATGAAGATACAAACAGTGAGGAAGAAAAGAACATAAGCATAGGAACTTCTTGCAATACCGTCATTAATGTCTTGTGTAAGTACCAGGTAAAGGGCTGTGAGTATCTAGTTCACCAATTGTAATTTAAAGAAATGTGTGTTTATAAAGCCAATAAAGCCACCTGTAGATAAAACTGTTGTAAAATGAATGTTATCTGACTTATATGCTGAATAACTGTCTCCACCAACTTCCTGTCACATGGCTCACATTGTTTGTCTGGAAGATGCTGAAGTCCATGGGATACTGTTTAATTACTCAGCAGTTGAGACCTGCAAGCATGTGTGACCAAGCCTCGACTGATGTCATGAGTGATGTCAATGTTTTTGTTGTTGTTTAATTTCCAACACTATTGCTAATTACTCATATGAAAGGAATGTCTACATCACAAATCATGAATAATTATATAGCTACCAAATAACTTCAATGGCTTCTGGAGAAACAATGTGAGTCAGGTGAGAGAGTCAGGTGCCCTCACCCATATCTTTATCTCCATGCCCACCAAATAAATGAATGAGAGCAGTGTTCACATAAGGACATGAGAGTATAATATTTGTCAAATCTATAATCCCACAAAATTGCTATATTAGCCAACATTTGACAATATCACCCAGGCACATTTGTTTATTTATTCACAAAAAACAATAGTTATACTGCAAATAAAAATAGTTTGAGAAAGAAATGGATTGATTAATTAAATTTGCACACCATCTATATATAAATATGTTTCTATCCACTTCCCTAAAAGTGATCAACTATTAAAATAAATAAATCTATTTTAGATGCACACTATGCAAATACCAATTTCAACAATTACACACATTTGTAGCCATGACTCCTAAAGAATAAATAATATACCGTCATTTCACGCCTTACAAATGAATACTTTTAATTTTCAAAACTGTTTTAATATATTATATTACATATGTTTTGTTGAAAAAGAGTGAATTTAAAAGTATCAGGTAACTGCTAATTGAATATGTTTTAAATTATTTCTTAAAGTTAACATTCCTGAAATGGAATTTGTACCATTTAACACTTTCCATATGTGTACGACCTTCATTAACTTCTAGGGGTCCTTCCTACAGCAGCAAAGACATTCAATATCCATATTACTTTGGGTTACTTTACAGTTTTCCCTAAATTATTGGCATAGCTCCACTTTACACAGGAAGTTATTCAATCTCCCTAGCTGTGGGTTTGTCGAGGTAACGGTTTTAGTTGTCAATGGGAAAACACGTGTGGATTTGCCTAATATAGGAGATGTGTTTAATGGATGGCATGCCAGCCATTAGAATGATTGATAACATGTGCAGATGGAGAACATACCAATATATACAATGAGTAATACATGGGAAACTGGAAAATGGTTCTCTTATGTTGTAACTACAAAGACAAGTAAGATTCCCATATCCGTCAAGAAACTGGAAACGGATATAAATCAAACTTAAAGGATTTGGATACCATGAGCCCTTATAGACTTAAATATCCCATACAGGATGCTATTCATAAAATGACTACTGTGTGTTCGCATCTGAAAATGTCAATATATAATGGTTTATTTATTTGTTTGTTTAGCGTTTTAACACCTTTTGTCTGTCATTAATCATATTTAGTTATTTAAAAACTCATTTAGAAAAATGTTGCCCAAAGTGTTCATTTAAAGTGTGAATAAGATTGTTTAGTATTATCAACTAGGAAATCCCAGTTACTACTTCTAGTTAACAAAAAAAAAAAAAGCATTAATAACATTAATGTTTATTGTTACATATTAAAAGATGTTTTCTTCCAATACATTTTATTTTTATTTTAAAAAATATATATATATAATGAATTCAGGAAACAAATGTGATTTAAAAGAGAAAGTTAGCAGAATTATGGTATTTTAATGAGATACGCAGAATTGTTTTTGTCTGGGTTTAAATTGATATATAAGAAGTTCTAGAAAGTTGATTCCACATAATTGAGAATTTGGGACAGATATTCACATGTGTATTACGTGAAGCAGGATATCTATTTATTGAACAAGATGACCATACCAAGCTTTGTCAAAAAGTGTTGGTTGGTACATATCCATATAATATCAAGAACACCTAAATAGTTATAGGTAGAATGGCTATTGTATACATCTATTTGGTATTTTACTAATAGATTTCTTTAAAAAAATACTTAAAATTAATATAATGAATCAGACAATGCATAAGAGTTTCTCACCCCAACCATCCATCATTTTCAAAAATCCATAGCCCACAACTGTATTGGTCATACTAGAATGACTAATGACCTATTCGTGTAAAACCCATCCATTCAGAGTAATGCTTGATAACACAAAAGGGCGCTCACTCCAGCTTAATACGTGGTTTCAGCAGCTGCCCGATAACTTCAGCATGAACCGTTATGATTTTAAGGGAAGTGTTGTATTAAAGTTAAACAAATATGTAAAAAAAGGTGTGTTTACATCACCTTAAGCCTTAATTTGCAAAATGAATCTATCACCCCCTGTGCCAGACCAAAAAACCCCATCTTTTGTAAGATTGCAAGTTTTCAGTCTTGAAAGGTGCTTTGGAAAAGCTCTATGTACCTTCCATTTTAAGTTCAAAGACAGGTCCTCCATTCTTTTGCAATGTGTTAAGATTGTTTTGACTTGTATTTGACCCCTTTATTGTGCTAAGGAATATGTTGGTGCCTTACACATAAAGGATACTACTACTGCTACTACTACTACTACTACTATTACTACTACTAGTACTACTACTACTAATAATAATAATAATAATAATGATAAATACCCTCTCTCTGATGGACACATGGACTGTTTTATACCATGAGCTCACAGATATGTGAAACCAAACAAGCATTTATAACTGTGTGAAGTAGGCATGTCATCTTACGCAACATACTAATACCTGTAGATATCCCTAAGGACCCCCACAGTTAACTAAGGGCCTCATTCAAATGCGATTCGGCCATGTAAATAGGGCTCTATAGAAGCGCAGAGCATGTTATGTGCTTATATAGAGCCCTATTTAATTGACCAAATCGCATTTAAATGAGGCCCTAAGATAGGATCCCAGGGATCCCCTGGTTCATAGGGGTTAACGAGTATTAAAGGGGAATGCTGGGGAATACCTGTGCTCATAGGGGGGAGGAGGTCATAAACTACCTGGATTTGCTTTTTCTTAATATTCAACCCCTTCGATACTATGGGATGGGATTATATTGATAGATAGAGATAAGCGAGGATGTTAGGACTCGTGTAGCGTGTTCCAGTTAGTCAGTACCATTTTGTAGCGATGCTATGGAGAATACTGAGATTTACACTTGGAGTCTCCTGCGAGCAGGCTGCAAGCTAATGAGCTCCAGGCGAGTCTGGTGCGAGCCAGTAAGCTTTATGGGATTCTTTTTTTGCAGGAGCTAAAGCATAGCTCTAGTAATTTTTTGTTTTGATTGGCTGGGGGGAAGAGGAGGGACTTCCACCCATTTCGCGGGCTTCCTCCTCACTCTGTGCCGGGCCATTGAGCTGATATAGATATACTAGTAAGGTATGTCTAGAGGGTGAGGTTGGTTGAGCAAAGTTCAGGAATCTTAAATTAGGTTTAAAAAATAAAAATAAAAAAGGGGTGGTAAAGAGATGAAGGGTGGGGATTTTGTGATTTCTAAGTTAGGATGCAAGTAGGAATGTCTTTGGTTGGTGGGAGGTGAGTCACCCGGCCCATGGGCTTAAGTGAGCGTTGCCCTGCCTCATGGGCGTGCTTAGTAAAGCACTGGGAGGCTCTGGGCACAGGCCCAGGGCGTGAGGTTACTGACCGGGCCAGGCTCCTCCTCCGAGATGTTATTTGAGCTGTGATGTAACAATGTTAATTATGTTAATTGGTTATTGGTTTATGGTTGCTTTAATGAAACTGTTGCCCGTAATTTTCCCAAGAAACGCTCGGTCATTGTGTTTATTTATTCTAACGCCCAATGGATCTTGCCAGGGTCATGACTTGGCGATGGCACTGAAATTGGGAATGGCAACAAACTTGGCAATGGCACGTCTGTCACTCTTGGCATGTAATGGTTGTAGACAGACACTTTCTGTGTCCCTCATCAGGGCTTGGTCACAACAGACACTTTCTGTGAACTTAGGCGAGGCTTGGTCACAGACAGACACTTTCGGTGTCTCTTGGTGAGACATGATCACAGACCGACACTTTCTGTGTCCCTTGGCAAGGCTTGGACCCCAGGAACTGCAAAAATGTTTAAGCAGTGTACATCTAAAGCAGAAATTCAAAAACAGGGAATGTGCACTGGACTCAACCAGAATATAAAGGCCTGGAGCTCACTGATTGGATGAGCCCAAGTCCTGATAAAGGGAGGAGTAATGACACATGGTGCAACCTCCAGGAAGTGAGGCCTGCAAAGCTCCAAACAAGCAGCAAAAGCAAGCGATGAAGAGATTTCCGAGTTAACTTCGGAGAGCTCCACAATAATTCTGGGAGACATTTAATAGCAATTTTGAAGATAACTGTCGGACAGCAACTCTGGAAATATGGACATTATGCCAGAACTTGGATGGAATTTCTCCAAAGTTATATTTGAGAGTGTGATATAATTGATCGGTAGTGGTTTCCAAGTGAAATTCACTTGAATTTTAGATTCTGAGGGGCAGGGAATGGAGGCCTAAATAACAGTATTACCTCATAACACTTAGCTTTTAAGTACCGTATAATACATTTAGCTCCACATTTGAACCCTATACAATGTAAAGTGCAGTTGAATTCATAATATTAAACCTAAACAAAATTATATCAATAAATTACCCTAGTTACAGAGAAATCCCTTGGCATAACATCACTGATCAGATGCTAAAGCAAAAAATAAACAATGTTATAATTATTCTGTCACTGCCAACCTTTGCTACGAGAATGACAAAATTATCAATTACTCAACACTCACCTAACAGCAAATATTTGATCTTCAACTTCCAATGTCCCAAGTTTTTTATATATTGCATGCATAAACTTGTCTCCCTGGTAAGCAGTTCCTCTGCCATCCAATGAGGCAACAATAATTTCTTCCGAACTTGCCAGGTATGTCTTCCAACCAATAGAAAATGTGTGTTGAACTTCCTGACTTGATGGTCCTCCATATCTGAAATCAATGTACAAGTCTTAAGCATAGGGATATACAACGGGATTTGCAACTAGAACCACTTTAATTATTGAGTCAGCCTCTTTTTATCAGTTTATAATGTTATCTCTATTTGTGAACTGGCCTTATTATATTATATGATTGGCCTATGTTTATTCATTGTATGTTTCCTTGGAATCTTTATCCATTTTATAGGGACACAATTCCATGTCCCAGATGCACTAATACCCAGCGTGTTTTCCTTTTCAAATCTCTACAAATGAATTTCACAAAATACCTAAGAATTATTGGGAGAAGCCACTGTACCTTTTTTATATGAAACTAATTAACTCCAAGTTTGAACAAGAAAGTGTACAAGTGCATGGTGTCCCCGTTGAGGAATCTTGCAATGGGAGCCACACTATATTTCAAGACATGTATTGTGTCTGCTAAGTATTTGCCAGCTGATGTCTACTCAATTCTCCAAGAAAGGAAGGGTTTTCATAGAGTGTTGTGAATGTATTACTACTTACTGCTTATTATCTAGATGGGTAACAATTAATAAATCATAGCATTTTTACATGCATTTGGGAAGCTAAAAAAAATAATGTTTAAAGTCTTTTTTTCTTTAAAAAAATATATTTTCTCATTATCAAACTTATTTAAAATAGTTTATAGTAAAAAAAGGGACTACTGTGTCAGTCATGTCCTTTATATTATTTATTAATAGTTGTTAATTTATTTATGGGACTTTAATCACTAAATAATGACTTTACAGGGAACCCATCAAATTAATAATTGCGTACGACAGATAGTAAAACTAGAAACAGTTTGCATGAATGAACGGAAGATGTGATGTAGAATCTGTGCTAAGAGTATGTACATACACATAGAGGAGTAGAGGATACTTCTTGGATTCATCAAAATGTGGTGGTAAAGTCATCTTGTACCAGAAGTCTGAAATACACATGTTTGTTATATATATATACCATCAAAATATTTCACCCTTTAAGTAATTTATCATCTCTTACACTTTATTTTTCCTCTGAGCATCCAGTGGTTACATGTAGTCTCCATAAATCCTCTCTAGACCATGGGCTATATTAAATTCCAAGCCTGCGGGCTTGAAATTCGGCGGAGTTACAGAGCTATTAAATAAGCCAAGCCCGCAACAGACGTGGCTGACACCCAAACCCGTAAACCATTCTTGCGCACGTTGCATGTGCAGTCGTCAACATGATCAATTAGTCAAAGCCATAGTTACGGGTACAAACTGAGCCAATGGTAAAAGACATCATCATCATTACGTCACTAAAAAATGGAGGTTAGATTTCAATCCCTTACAGGTTTAAATTACGAGTTACGATCAGACTCGCATTCCAGAAATATTGCAATATTAATAAATCAGTAAATATGATATTCTAGTCCATGCGAGTTCCAAAATATGATTCCCGCATTGATTGCTGGGATTGATATAACAAGGAAATTAAACAGAAAACATTTTATTTTATATGGCAGATTTGCCAGCTTGAGAATTTTGTGCTAATCATTCTAATACCTAACATCACTTTTCCCTTTAATTTAAAATACAGTAGTGTGTGTATATTTGCATTTGCAGTGCTATGGATAGGACTTTACCCCCCTAGCGGGTCCTCTCTAGTACCTGTAGGCTTTTTGGCTTTATTTTCAGTCTACGGGTTTGAACGCCAGTGGATTTGTAGCAATTTAATAGCGATTTGCGAACGTAACATTTAGGACGTTACAGATCCAAGGACTTGTGGCCGCGGAGTTCCGATTTCGGCAGCCTGTAGGGTTTTTCCGCCTGTAACCCGCAGATCGTTTGTGGGTAGTTGTACGAGGCCAATTGTAAGTCTAGTGGGATCCGTTACGAGCTACCTGTTTTCACATTGGGGGAATTTAATAGGGCTGTATGTCTCTTTTTGTATCCGCTACCTTGTAACTCTCCTCCCTTTACTTGAAAATCTAATTTTCTGTAATCAAGTTCACTTTTCTCTTTCAGTTCCTTACTTTCTCATCACTTCTTCCAATCTTACTTCCACTATCTAAAATCTACAAGGATCTTACTAGCATATATAGTATTCAATCCCCTCACATTCGAATGTCGGGTGAAATATAACAGATATTAAGCTCTCCTGTTTATTCTTCTAATTAGCAATGACTTCCTAACATTGAACATGAATAAGTGGATGTAACTCATACTTATTCCATCTTGTACAATCTTTCCAATTTTTTCCGTTGGCATCTGGATTGTGTGCAAATTCGCCTCCAGGTTGTAGTTGGCTTCCAGTGTTTGAAGCTCTAAATGAAAAAGGGACTTGTGTCAAATAAATAAAGACAAAATGATGAGGCCTAGAATAAACAGGTATGGTAGAAACAATAGTAAATATCCAGGCAAGGACAACATATATTATATGTATGTATACTCTACCTTTATATATCGTTCCAGTTCATTAGATTAAATATAAAGGGAACAGCTGTAATATCTAAGTGATTAATATAAAACAACAATGGTTCCCGCAGAAAGCTGCTACTGCCCTCGATGCGCATTTTCCAATTAGCTACCACTTGGTGGCAGAGCTAGGGAATGGACGGTCTCCGGGTAAAATCATTTGGGGCTCCCTTTGCAACTTCTCTAAACCAGGATGGTTTTAAAAATATATGTTAGTGGTCAGATCACATTTATGGGGACCAGATAACCTTCCTATAAAAATAATAAAATGCCCATCTCCCCTAATAAAAGAAAAGACCCCCCCCCCCATTACTCCAGGTAGCAACGAGATTGTACTAAGCCACCATAAACCATGTTGCAGGGCTCTAAGGGCTAAAAAATCAATACCTAAATTGCTAAAAACTTTCTTGATTAGCAGGTTTTATGAAATACATGTTTCTTTATTGGTTAAAAATAACAGATAAAGCAACCTTTATTAGTACTTCCATGATGAAGGGTAACGATTGGCAGTCCTGGGCCTAGAAGATAAAAAAAGAATTACGGTAAATAGTGCAGTTGTTTCCTGTTCCTTTCTTCATCAATATTCATCAATATTCATCAAAGTATACATTGAGGATGTCTGGTTAAACATAGATTAGAAGTTAAAGAGCATCACATATAATAGTTGTCAAACTGCGATTGGTTGTTGCTCTTGTGACAAATCGCAGTTTGACAATCACAAAGCCCCGCGCATGCGCATTGTGCTGCATTAGCCGCACATGCGCACAGCATCGGGGCACGCGCATTACGTCATGGGAGGCAGAGAAGGGAGGAAGAGATACACAGGGGAGGGAAGAGACACACAGGGGAGGAGGGGAAAGACACACAGGGGAGGGGGAGAGACACACAGGGAGGGAGGGGAGAAACACAGGGGAGTGAGTGAAGGGGGAAGACACACAGGGGAACTGAGAAGAGGGGGAAGAGACACAGGGGAGGGAGATGAGGGGGGAAGAGACACAGGGGACACAGGGGAGGAGGTGAGAGACACAGGGGAGGAGGGGAAAGACACACAGGGGAGGAGGGGAAAGACACACAGGGGAGGAGGGGAAAGACACACAGGAGAGGAGGAAAGAGACACAGGGGAGGGGGAAAGAGACACAGTGGAGGGGGAAAGAGACACAGTGGAGGGGGAAAGAGACGCATGGGAGGGAGAAGGGGGAAAGAGACACAGGAGGGAAAGAGACACAGGGGAGGGGGGAGGATACACAAGGGAGGGAGAGGAGGAGGAAAAGGAGACACAACAGGGGGAAGAGGGGGGAAATGAGACACAAGGCGCTAATCGTGAGGCCAGTAAAGTAGAGGGGGGAGTGGCTCCCATTGTGTGACAAACAGCATTGCCAGGCTTAACTTTGTATTGCCATCATTTTTGAAGGGCAAGTTGCTAGTACTCTAAATATTTAAAACCTTTTGACATGACTTAAATATAAAATCAAATAAAGAGGATTTTTTTTTTTGAGTAGTGTAAATAAATCATCTTATTGTGTTACACATAGAGAAGTATTATGCAAACTACTTTTGAGATAGTATTATACACCATCAAAATTGTTTAGTATATAAAAATGGTTCTGTTTTCAAGTTTTTCAATAAGAAGGTATATTGTTACATATAGAGTGGTCAAGTAAAACAGTGGATGTAAATTGCTTTAGAGAAGAAGATACTTTTAAAACAAGAAAATGTATTTATGTATAAACCATTCCCAAATTTTAAAAAAATAAGAACAGATCACATATTTTGGATGCAATTAAATATTAGATCAAAATTAGAAAAATTTGATTTTACCAACTGAAAAGTGAAATATTAAATTTATTTGATTATGAAACAGAAAAATGTTTCAATAAGATTGATAATTGTGAAGATCAATTTCTATTTATCTGGTCTAAGATGGGTTAGGAGAATGGACCCCAGAATAATAATGTAAATTGGTGGCTGGTGCACATAAGGTACTGATTGTTGTGTTGTAGAGGGTTATAATTATTTTTGAGTCACATTATATGTTAGATATCTTTCCAACAAATACTGATAGATTTGTGAAGGTATAATTTGGTTTATATTTGACTACATGATGGTGCTTTTTGTAAAGTCATAATTCATTAAAAAGTCAAGCAGAGTTATATTGTATTTAAGTTTGACATATGGGGTCCATTTAAAACTTTGGAAGTGGGAAATTAACTTTTATTTCAGCTTATCCTAACCTTGTTCAATAAATATACCCAAATGTTTTCTGGTAATTTTCCCCTAATTAATAACATTATTTTATAGATGTAGAAGAAATGGAGTACATGGATAGTGCCAAAAAGTTGAGTCATATTCTAAAAATGATGGTGATAAAGAGTGTATTCACTAGATGTTCTTGTTTATCCACTGTGGGATACATTAGATAAGCTCTTCTGTTATTCTGTTACATTAACTCTACAGAGCCTTGGGCAAAAACCATGCATAGTCTAAGAACAGAAAGTTACAAAATGTATACTCGATCCCACTCAGGCTGTGTATTACACTTACCTTTATTGCTATATATAGTGATTACGCTTTGTATTGATGTACCTTTAGGTTAGGTTTTTGATACATAGATTAACACTTATTTATGGGATACCATTCATTATATCTTCATGTGAACTATACATTACATATATATTGATATGTGATACTATATTTGTATGTTTTACACTTTGTGTTCTTTATGGGCATTATATTTAATCTATTTACTTGATCTCTATCTAGGGTCTTTTATTTAGTACTGGGGAAAGCTGGTAGAGCTACCCTTCAGGTAAGAGGCACCCATTGAGGTCCTAGCCAGCGTATGTATAGGGCATCTCGTGTCTCTTTCTCTATATTTTGTACTATATATTTTATTGAGTTCACTCTTTACTGTCTGATATTGGTATAGATATCTATAGATGACGGAGTGATAGTATAGTGAGTCATTCATATCTCATGTTATAGTCATAGTCTATGCTACTTATATATGTGGTTAGTACAACATGTCCTCCACTGTGGGATTAGCCTTATTGGAGCTGTTTGTTTGCTCCATTTTATATATTTTAGTTTAGACATACTTTTTATCTTCCCCGAGTTTCACTTTTTTATTTGGGTATGTTTTTTTTTATTTTAATAAAGATTATTTTCTATTTGATTATTATGTTGTACATGTATTATTAGGGTGGATCAAGTGTTTTCACTGTTTTCTTTTGGTCATATAAAAATGTGCAAGACATCTTCACAGAGACAATTATGTCTACAACAAAGAACAATACAAGCAACAATTACAAACAAATGTGTTAATCATGAATGTCTTCTACACTTATAGGTGTTAACAAAGTAAAATAAGACCTTGAAGGAAGAAGGACCACGCATTCATATCTTACATAAGAAGTAGAACTTGTACAAAAACCCTAAAAATAATTTCAAAAACACACACAAGACAAAACCTTAGACGTGAAATTATATCCAACATATGGGCTATATAAACTATGGATATCACTGGTATCATGGCAGATTAGGGTAATCTTTCATCAACATAATAATAAGTTTATAATAGGCGGTCAAGTCAACTAACTTCACACCAGTTACTACTACAACACCAGTTCCAACATATCCCTAAATTTGAGATTAACGCCTAAAATGCACACTGAGGTTTCCTGTCTCATTAATTACACATCTGTGCATATATTCTTCTTCCATTTATCTTATACTAGATAATTGTAGAAAAAAAGATGAATTGCAATATTTTTGTACTGCATTTATGGGAATTTCCATCACCTATTTATTACAACTTTGTCAGTACCAGTATATAATTTATTTTATATTATACTAAATATTTTTATGAGAGTCATAGCTGCTGATACAGCAGCGAGCACTTTGGTTTAGTTTAATCCTATCCACCCTACACATAATACATTATCATTATACTTTCAGATATTACAGTTTGGTCTAATAGTTTATTACATGGTGATTCCATAATAAACACATACCCTAAAATGAGAATCTGAATTCTGACAGACATTTATGCCACTTGTTTGTGATTATATGTGCCCACAAAACATGCTTTGTAATAATAATAATAATTATTATCTTTATTTATATCGCGCCAACATATTCCGTAGCGCTGTACAGTGGTTTACTACATGGCAAAAAACAAACTTAACACCTTATAAAGAATGGAGGGCCCTGTTTTTGAGCATTTAATCAAATGCACATAGTGCTTGTTTCCAAGGCACGGAGACACAATTGAAAACTCGCAAACTTACAATCTAAGGGTAATTTGACATATATGTACTCAAAGACAAGCTTGGCATGAGTACTTATATCCACTGGTTCTAGGATCCCAAAAAATAATAATTTAGATTTTAGTCGTTAAGTTAAAAATGTTCATTTTCTTTGTTAATGAACCACTGTAGTTTAGAAAAGCCCTAAAATGGGTATATTGCAAACAGAAGTTGATTGACTACATGTGTAGGGGAAGACCAGCAATCTGTGATACATAATGGCATATTTCTTGTACTTACCATAACAGTAAAGGGAATAATACTTGGCTTTATGACTGAACCTTGCCCCATAGTACTGGCACCTCTCCGTTCTTATATTACAGGTAATGCATTGTTTTTCTCTCATGTTTCCTTTGAGGCTAATTCTAGAATGAGAAAGTAACAAACAAGTTCACCGTTAATCACTTCAATGCTGGAAGTCAAACAGTCCTTAGTCAAATAAAGTCTTGTATTAATTAGTTTTTTTTCTAAGTAACAATTAATAATTTATTATTTATTGCTAATTAGGCTTTTAAGAATATATATATATATATATATATATATATATATATATATATATATATATAGTGTTTTAAAATATAAATAGTACATTTGTGTTCACATTTGAATATCTAAAACAAGTTAAAAAAACTTGTTTCATGCCCAGAATTCTGAGAAATTCAGTTATTGCACTGCATTCTGGGAACCTTGGCAGGGACATGCAAATGTGCCCACAAAGGCTTTGCTCTCGCAATCCATAACCATTTCAAACATGGCTGCTGTATATCACAGCTTTGAGCAAAGCTAAGGTTGGATTATAGACAAATTAGGAATCGCACCCACATACAACTGTTTCAAGGTTACTGCCTATCATCAGCGTGGGGCTGGTTCCTTAGTGTGTGTTGCGGACCTTATGAGTAGGTAGTTCATCACAACAATCATTTAATTTATGGTGGGCAAAATAGTGATATAAGCCTCTACTGTATAGTAGTACAGTAAATAAATAGTACATTTGTGTTCACATTTGAACGTCTAAAGCAAGTTATATATAAAATATGGTTTGAAATTACATAATTCACATAAAAAGAAAAATGTATCTGCAAAAGCTCCTCTTTCTACATGGAAATTTCATATAGTGTGTAGTGCTATAAAAAAAAAAAAACAATATTTGCATACCTGTATACATTCCTTCTCCCTGGAAATCCTTCAAATTCATTACTTGAGTAATAGCTGGAAAATAATATGTTTTGGAAACACATATTTATTTGTAAATATATATCATATCTGCAGAAAATTTTAGATTCTATAAATGTCTTTAAAATCCCCATTTTTGTGGAATATTACTTTCTGACATCCTCTGCATCCACCCTTGTGCCACTGCCCAGAGGTCACTTATCCTGTTAAACGCTAATGGGGGACAAGACAGTGTATAGTGGCACATCAGTCACAGCAACAAGGTCATGAGACCCTTCTATTGAAAGGAGATTGTCTGCTCTTTCAAATGAAGGGCTGTCATGATCCTCGAGACCATAAGCCCCTCTGGACTCATCTGATCTGCCAAGGATGATTAGGATTTTTAAAATAGACCATTACACTGGTTACATAATGACTCATAACAGGACTGCCTCCTGAGCATATGTGGTTGTGGGATGGGGATATAATACCTTGTCTGCCCACCTGCGTATGGACTCAGCTCAGAGTTGTTTAATGCTGTTATTTCATGTCATATGCAGAGTCAGTTATGACTTGATACAGTGAGGGTCGCAGATATCACCGTCTCTGACAAGATGAAGCAATAAAAGATGTTCCTGATTCTTTTTTTATGCTGATCCTGTGTATATATTTGTAAATGCTGCATCCAAATAAGGGCATTTTGGAGACTTCTGTCTTGGTGAAGGGATCAAAAAGAACCTGAAAGATCTACTGGGTAGGTTTGGCCATAACAGCCGTATCAATCAATACCTTCTTAAAAAATAATAATCATCTGACCAACCCAAATGACCAGGGAATATGTTGGAATTAGGGGGCTTATAATAAATAATAATACACATAATATGAGACCACTCTTTTAAAAATGGGAGAACCCTCACTGAAATTATCATTTTCATGCATATATTGTGCACGGGATTGCAATCACTTCTGCAGCTGTCCTTTATAGTAGAGTCCCTTTCTCTCCCCACTCGCTAAGAGCCACATACCAATTACTCCCCTCAACTGAAAGAGGAGGGACCCTCTTAAAAAGAAATAGCTCATAGATTTAGGAGGATCAAGGAATTGCCATAAATGGTCATCACTTGATCAGTCTGGGATTCATGAGGGGATAATCTGTTATTTAGAACCACTGGTGTTCTTGATGCCAGAAATTTGTTGACATTTTTCTAAACTGTCCATAACTGGACCAATTATTATTATTAGTCGTAATAGTAATACTAATGATACCACATTTAATTGATTAACAAAAGGACAACTGTAGTTCTTCAATAACAGAAACTAATATCAATTACTTTTTAAAGGGGACAGTCCTTTCAAGGGCCATAAGTACTAAAATGTTAAAGAATAATTATAGAACCTCACCCGTGATATCCTAAGTAGCATAGTAAACAATAACCGATATCTCCAAAAGTTCCCTATCCCTTAATCATTTAGTACATAAGGCTGAAGGTCTCAGGAGCTGGCACTGGTGCCCTGATGGCTATTCACTCTTCCAAAATGATTTTTCTGTCCACAGTTTTTAGTGTTATTGTTAAAAAATAAATACTTAAACAAGTAAAGGTCAACTTACATGGCTTCTTCTGTAACTATGTATATGTAAACTGCTTCCCATCTTCCACTTGTGATTTGAATAGCATTTTCCTAATGAACAAGAGGCAAAGTATACGATCAGCACAAAGGGTATTGTATAGTTCACCCAATCCCTTACACAACATAGGATTTGTAGATTCCCTTTTTTATACTTAAATGGGGCAAGTTTGTAAAAAGAGGATAATGGAGGATAAGCAGAGTATGTTCCATAGAGCATGAATATCAAGTGGAAATAAACTTTGATAAATAGTCCCTATAGAAAACATAGGCGATAGGGATATTTTCCTCAACCTTTTTTACCTTTTTGCCAGAGATTCTAATAGCTATTCATGATCCAATTACGAGTGCCCTACCCACAATCACCGGGCAGCAGTCAAAGACTCAAAATGGCCTCAGAACTCCATTGGTTTTAGCACAGCTCAAGATTTATGAGTGCTAACCAATTAAGGTTACACAAAAACGATATTCTTTTAGACTAGCAGCTCTAATTCGCAAATGAAAAATGTATCACATTTTTGGTCAAAAATATTACAAATACTAAATAGGACTCGTAAGGTATTTTTCAATCAAATCTTAGAGCGTTAACAGCGATAACGATGCAATATTGTACTTAAAAAATATGGGAAAGCATAAAAATACATTATAATTAAATGCAGAACAGACTCAAACCCACAAATATGCAGTTAAAAATATATTTGTTTATGTTTTTTGTGTGAAAAAGATCCCAGGACTTAATGGGTTAATACAGAACATGGACTAGAACAGTTGCCTTAATGTTTTTGTTTTGTATTTCTACATTGCTGTATTCTGAGTCCGATCGCTTCTTGACACTAGTTAATTTGTAGCCTCCGACGTGTAACTTCCATATTTTACTGATGCCATGATGGTCTCGTTTACTATTGACTGTGTCTAAGAAGTAAATTATAGGCTTGCTTAAATATTGTCAGATCATATGATCACTCGCCCTGAAATCAGTCTTAAAAAAAGCAGGGATTACGAGTTCAGCCTTATGGTCGGAATTTGTGAGCTGGCGTCAATAGAATACATCTAAACATTTATATTAAAAAAACATCAACACCAAATGTGTGAGTTTGAGGCATTTGCGAGCAACCAATAGAATATGGCCCTAAGTCGGAGGGAGATCCTATTTTGTTGCTGAAGCAGTTTGTGTAGGCTTCAGTGCTCCTTAATATCATACAAAAAAACAATGTATAAAGCATACTATTTTTAATGCATGATAGAAAATGTGGCAATACACAGTGAGATTCATAAGATGCCGTGCCAGCACTCATCTGTTTTCATAATGATTCACCAAGAAATTGCAGCCAAGACCATCTGTGATTTTATAGGTGACTCGTGAAGATTCATCATCACAAAATAAAACAATCTCAATGTACTCAATATGCAAGTAAAAAAAACCACACAAACTTCTGCTGAAAATCTTCTGCTGTCTCATAGTTAAGATTTCTGGTTTCTGTAATAATTGTCAAGTATGAAACTCCCTTAAATAATAAACTTGGTACAAATGTGGGATTAAATGAGGTTAAGTATTGTGGTGTACTGCCCCCCGGTGGATGGTGCAAGTCACGCAGTAGGGAGAAGATCTGCTCCAGGTAACTTGGAGTTAATCCCCTGGAGCTGGGCTAATTGGAGCTGCAGGTGTAAAATGCCTTGTTTTAAAAAAGACACACACACTCAGAGAAAAGGGGGTGGCTGATTAGGCTCTGGTCTAGGTTGTGGGCTGCTGCTAGCAGCCAGAGCAAGCTACAGAGAGGAGCTTGCAGGCTGATCCTGTGTGGATCTGCATACTGGACTTTAAAAGCAAAACCTGAATGAGAAAATCTTGTTTTACTCTGGCTGCCAGTTTTTGATGACAGAAAGAAGTGTGTGCTACTTTGAAGTCGCTGGACTAACAGAGCGGTCAGAAAGAGCAACTACACAGTCAGGAGGTGAAGCTACAAAGGCACCAAGTAAGTGAATGACAGACTGAGGAGGATTCCCAGGCAGAGTAGCCTAAAAAGAGACAAGGTCTATGCCAGTGAGGAGCCTGGGAGTTGCAGCTAACAGAGAACGCTGTCAACTGGTTGGACTGCTATAAGAGGAGATTGTGTGAAAGTTTGCTCACACAGATACCAAAGTAAAGCTGCTGTTGGAGCAAAGCCAGCCCTGCAGGCTCATTGTGGAAATCCTGGTGTCAAGTACCTGTTGGATACCAGTCTTGAGAGATCTGTGCTACAGACTGAAGCATATGGGAGAGACGGGTGGGCCCTACGCTTCATCCTCCATTACTTATGTAAAGAGGTGGAAAAGACTTCTGATAAAACAGAGACTATTTGGTGCCCCGGCCACAAGGAGGCACTATCCCTCATATCAGAGACTATTGTGACTGATCCACCAGAACTTCTGCTGGAAGTAAAACGATACTAGATTCATTGTTTTCTTTTTGTATTATAATTTCTCCGGAGCAGAGAAGCTTCCCAGGTGTAGTCAGGGTGTTCCTGTATGTTGAGTAAGAACGTTTATGTACATTTTTATTTTCATTTGTTCTACTTCTAAACCTTTGTTTATGAGCCCTACAAATAAACAAGTCTCCTGCATCATATATCTGTGTTTTGCGGGAACCTTTTGTCATAAAGATTTCCTGTGATAAACAGTCACAGTATGCATGAACAGAATTAAAAATACAATTATGCCATCTTCCTTTATTTTCTATGGAGCTTATTTATCACACCTTTTACCCTTTTTTGAGAATGCTCTGATGCCTTCTTTTCTGTTAATTATACATAATTTAGCATTTACACAAATGTAATAAAAAAAAAACAACTTGTTCCAATATTTTACATACCATAGTATCACTGACATAATGGATATGTTTATAGCCATTCCGATCACTAAAGATCTTGTAAAATGATATGTTGTCTGATGTGAATACCGGCAACGAAGGAAAGAACTGGAAAACAAATTAGAAAAATGTTAATTAAAAAGACAGGACATGGCCAACAGGGGCTGGGTGAACAATCACATGACCTATAGTTTTGTCAAGGTCTTCTTTTGCATAATAGTGGTGATAAAAGTAGTGTGTAGCTGTATAGTGTATCTGTGGGGTAGATTCACTAAGGTAAAGAACAGGCTGTTATGACAATTTCCACTGTAGGAAATATACATTGCAGCCTTAGGCGATATGTTTTGCAGCTCCTGAGATGCTGTATTCATTCATAAGCTCATAGAAAGGAGACTGACGTCATCGTATCAGCTTCTAATTTCCCATAAAATTTCCATCTGGACACTGACATGGTCAACCATGCATCCTATGCCAAATACCCTCTAGAGTAAACCCCTTTCCCTTCCTTCTGCCCCTTCCCTTGGCTCAAACCATATCAATAAGTATCAAGCTTACAGCAAGTTGATGGTACGACAGAGTTGGATTCACTACTGTCCAATATTTTAAGGGTGCATATATAAAGAAATACATTATATTATGGGAAAACTGTTTCAGAATGCAAAATAATAAATAATACAGAATTAAATGTATTACGTGATATTTAATGGGAACAAAAGTGCTCTGCTTATGGAACTGGTTTCTCAACAACCCTTGTAGACACTTAAGGATTTAATTAGTCCCTTTGAAAGATTTGGAGCTAATGAAGACCAAATTTCATTTTAAGAAGCTGAAACCATCTCATCTTCATTCAATAGAAGCTGATTCTAGGATCAGATAAACATAAACAAATATGGCGCCTTCCACTACAACATCAATTCATATACTGCATTATTTTTTTCTACTTTCTAAAAATATATTGTCAACTATCCTAATTAAACTGTAAGGATAAAATTAAATAGCTGGTGTGGGAGCATAAGGAGAAAATGGCGGACTAGGAAATAAAGAAAATGGAGGTGTTTTGACAACAGATTGATAGGCTCATGGTAACTGGGTTTCACTCCATAGTGGGCACTGGCAAATTCATATTTTCCCCATGACAAACTTGTCTCACACTTATATTTTTAGATACTGTATAAATTAAGTCTCAAATATATGTATCTACAGATCAAATTATCAAAGATGAGAATTACCGTACTTTAAAATTTAGTCACAGATATAAGAATGAAAATGTTCTTATTTATCTTTGTTTCAAGAATTACACTACATTTAAAATGTAATTGCTATCCACTTAGAAGCAAAGTGAATAAATAACATACAGATGGTCATTTAGGGAATATTTACATTTACAATACAAAATAGAAGTCAAGCCAATCAAGAAGAGAATGAGCAATTTACTGAAATAAAGTGATTTCTAACACGGCTCTAATTAACATTATGTTTGTACTGCTGCTTAAAACAAGTCATTAGCTTTTTATTTGCACATTGAGCTAATTAGTGTAATAATGTATTTTTAGCACGTAGCAAATGGAAATATTCTACAAGGAACTTTAACTGATTATTGGAAGAACAGAGAGAACTCTGAGAATGGGAAAATTCTGATAAATTAGTCAACGATGAGGTTGCTATTTTAAATCACAAATGTATGGCAAACAGATAGTATTAATGTCTCTGGTGCCTCAGGAACAGGTTAACAAGGTGCCCATGCCCCCCCCCCCCCCCTCGACACACACACACTTGTGACTTGGAAATAAATTGCAAGCCACACCCTATGAGTGAAATCCCCTAGGCAATTGAATAATTTTTCTCTTTATATTTAAATAATTCTTAAATTCCATGAACGTTTAGAGAAACCTTACATATTCACCTTTTCCACTCCTTGTTTTCAATATATTTTTTTAAATATATATATTTTTTATATTGGTACTGTGTTTTTCATCATAATATGCCATGTATACACAAATATAGAATATACTTGTGCCAACAGCCCTGGTGGCTCAGAAGCCTGTAATGGAGTACTGTGATATGAACTTCTCTTTCTCCGCCCGAGAAGTCTGACCCAGGGAATGCCTTTCCAAGGCCAGCATAAGATGGACATGGCACCACTGGGCTTTGTTGTTTTCAGTCCGGGCTATCCATGTGATTACCGAGGTTCCCCCAGTTTGTACTCTTTAGGGTCTGGTGACCCTCATCCTCAGTGAATGCCCCTTGTTTCTGTGTGTTTTGGGAATTGACTGGCTAGCCACCTGTTATACTTATTATATACCTGTTAAACACACCTTTTATTGGTAAATAGTTTTTAATGTGATTTTGTATAGTTTTGTAATTTATATACCGTACTGTGATTCAATTATTGTTTGCAGTGACACGTCTAAGAGGACATTGTGGAAACTACCTCAATAGGGCAGTTAGTATTGAAGATCTCCTGCTGATGGAATAGCAGCCTTATTAAATTACAATTCGTCCAACTAAATAGGGCTCTATATAAGCACAGAGCATTTTTTTTTTGCTATTGTTATGCTATGTGCTTAAATGGAGCCCTATTCAATTGGCCGAATCGCATTTGAATGTATATAAGTCTATATTCGTTACAATGAAATGCATTAGCCCGTTTGAAAGTATTCAAGCTTGTCAATTGTATTTCTGAGGGGTGGGATACCGTTTTTTTATCACTTTGCTCCAGCCTAGCTACTATGAAATTCTGCATCCAGAACTATGTCCTAATCCTCCTTCCTGGGAATTCCTAGCATTTATACACAAAAAACCCGCAGAGGAGAAGACCCATTGGTTGGTCCAGCAGGTCTCTACTTGTGACATTTCTGTAACCAATAGTCTAATGTGTAAGTTCACTAAGCTATTGAAGGGTCTGCAAAGGGATTCAAAGGGCTGAAAAGGCAACATTTCCACATAGAAACTAGGCAGTTCAGCTTTCAGTGGCCTAATTTGTAGCCCATGCTAAGCTTAGGGAATCTATGGGTATAATAGTTCATATATGGATAATTTTTTTAAGTGGCATGTTATAACTAATTTATACAAAGATAATTACTCACAGCATGAGAACTGTAATGAAAACTCCAATAATGCACAACTGATTATATTTCACAGTAATGTCCATTTTAATTTAACCTTATTTTTTTTTTATTATTATTATTATGTATTATTTAGTTATTACATTAAAAGTATACTATTTAAAACAAAGAAACCTATTAAAAATACAAACTGCCCTATTTAAGGTTACAGAATTTCTTACATTTAAGTAAACTTTAAAAATAGAAAATTCAATATTCAGAGAGCAAACTATGTAAGAGTTAATCAAAGCCAAAGGAGTGGTGACAATATCAATACGGTGGCAGCAAAGTTGCACCTAAAGGGTATATGACCATTTAAGATGATAATCTGTGTCATAACCCAGTGAATTATTAGTATTTTTGTCTTGTTACTCTCTTGCCTTCCCCCACTCCTCCATGTGTCACTGTACGAGGTTTGAGGGTAGCTAGAATCTCCCAATGCAAACACAACATGGGCTTCCTATTGGTCTACTAGGTGATGTGGTGTAGATTCCAGTTCTGGAGCCAATAGGAAACTGCTAATGCTATGTTTGCTTTATATAATGTAGAATCACAAAATATTCACAGTTTACTGCTTGTCTGCCTCACACAATGACAATCCCTGATGGTAGAGAGAGAGGTAGCTAGGCCAACATGGCAGCCACCTACAGAAAATGACCAGGCCATTCAAAAATATATTAAAAATCCATGATGTTATATGATTGGGCTAAAAGGTTGTGAAATGTTTTGTGTGTGTGTGTGCATATTTTGCAATGTTTGTTACATAGCGGAGGACTCAAGGACTAAACTACTACTGATTAAAATAAATAAAAGTAATACATACTACACCAATCCATCCCGTTTGGCTTGCTTCTAATTGTTCTTGACCCTGGGAAAAAAAATATTTCAAGTTTTGTTAAAAAGTGGCTAGTACTATATTTAAACAAACTATATTGTAAATGAAAAACTTAAATATAACATAAAATAATAATAGCTATAAAAAAAAGTGCAGATTATAGTCTGGAATCAACAAAGTAACTGTACCAATATTAGACCTGTATTCTAATATCTTTTGATGAACCAACAGAAATCATCATAGAAAAGGTCCCAATTATTGAAAAAAATAAAAATAAACGATAAACAAAAAAAGTACTATAACTGCAACTGGTTGCAATTAAGAATGCTCCATGCTAATATTATACATGTAATATTTCAAAATAGTTCTTCTCACCATTGTACATTATATCTTTGATATCGTAACTTTATTTAAAAAATGTACTGTTAAATAAAATAATAATTTCTCTACCATTATACCTTTGGACAGTTCCAGGTATTTGCCCTTCCATTAAAGTCACATATAGATAAGACGGATATGTTCTGTACTCTCTTCACCCACTGGACACAGACTCGGTTGTCCAAAATCCAAGTCACCCAACTGAAGTAGTAGTCACTATAAAAGGAAGCACAGCAATTTTATACCAAAACCTGTGGGAGATTTATTGACACATAAATACCATTTTGCCACATAGTGCAGTCCTTCAACTCTCTTCCTCTAGTGTTTATTCTATGTTATACTTTTCTCTATATGTGAAAGGGTTAATATGCGTTTGTGTTGCAATTTAATGAGGTAATAGCTTCAGCATTTTGCAGCATGTCCTTAGATTATTTATATTGTTTTTTACAAACTCCCATTATGCAAAAATGTTTGTGATTTATTTAGCTGGGGTGGTACATGTATTGTTTAACGTTTTGATAAATTAGCCCAAAAATGTTAAATGACAACTATAGACAAACTGTATATGTAATAAAAACTGTATACATAGATTATAGTGCATGTGTGTTTATACTTATATTCACATTTAAATGTCCACACCCAGAATTCCCAGTGTAGTATAGTTATATACAGGATCTGCTGCAGTAGTTAATAACATGAATATTAATGCCATACAACACCTCCCAGCATGCTATGTAGAGAAGAGACAAAGTACATAGATTGGTAATGTGATTCAGCCAATCAGAACAATAATTTTTAATCTCCATCCTAAAGCACTAAGTAATTCCCACATGGAGCTCTGTCTAAGTCACACAATCCTTGTAGGAATATTTTAACAACATGACACCACATAAAAGCAGGTGCTATTAGGCGGCTGCCTACTCTGCCTTATGTAAATGCAGCCCTGTCTCTTGCTATGAATTATCACATAATTTGGCCCTTTTTACACTAAGGGTTACAAGCATATGTGATAGAAGCATGCACTGTTACTTTTCTAAAAGTACCTTGATGATATAATGGAAGGGACAGGCACTTGAACTGTACTTATAGCATTGGGATCGTCAACCTTCGCAATTAACAGTTTCACTGTTGGGTTTTTTGCTCCAGCCTTTTGAAAAAAAATATAATAATTATAGATAATGTTAGTCAGAATATTGTCATAAAAGTCTACATATTTTAATTACTTGTAAGAAATGACTAAATATATTGTGAATAGAGTGTTCAAGCTTCTGACTTGCTATCAATACTAAAATATATAAGAGCAATAGATTGTTACCATATGCTAGCCTCATGACCAGTTATGTTGGAGTAAGCTGAATGTTGAGCCAGATCTTACAGTGTATGGATTCCATTAAAAATACACTTGAAATATCTCAGTTAGTTGTAAGATGTTATGTACATAATCATTTGTAAAAATATGTAAGATTCAAAAGAATGAAGCAGTCTTATTCCTATCGGAAACAGTAAAATTGTTCTTTTTTACTTGTTTTGCTTATTTGTTGTTTTCATTTTTGTGCAAATTTTATTTGATTTAAGTAAAAGTTAGTTATATAATTTGTATACTATTTGGAGATTGGTCCATAGAGAGTGGCTAGAATAACATTGGCCATGATCATTGAAGGTGGACAATGCTGTTGTAACCCTTTTTTTCTTAAAGGATCACTACAATCCAAGGACAAAAGATAACATTTGCGAAGCACCCATATTAGCAGCTGTGTAAGCCATTAACATAAAACACTTTTGGAAAGATTGGAATTTTTGAAGACTGAATCCATTTTGTGTGTATTACAACACATCCTGAGAGTTGGATGATGGGTGTGTGTGTATGTAGCTATCAATGGAGCGAGGGGTACAGAAGGACGGAACAGATAGAAGTCCAGAGTCTTTGTTTGATCATAGAGTAAGATTGATATTGACACCACACCCCATCCAACTCACTAACTCAGAAGCAGACACGTGATATCATTTTAGGCAATTATAGCTCTCTAGAAATGTGAATGCTCCTTTCATGTAACTTCCACTACTCATCAAGAGTCATGCAGAGGCATAAACATTTATTTTTTATATATATTTTCTAATTAAAAACTAGCTATATGGCTTTTCCTGATTAATTATGCTCTTAGTCAGACATAAAGTTTTCAAACTATAAGTATTACCCAGTTGCAATAACTGGATGATATTTGAGTAATCACTATCCTGACACACCTTTGGATATGGAATATTAATGGTCCTTGGATACTGCTCTTCCCCGTAAAAAGTATATTCAATATCTGGTACCTCAGCATCATTAAATTGGACATATGCAATAAATTTCCCACTTGGTGACCACCAGGTGGCATACTTCGATCCAAGCATTTCCTCTACAAAAGAAAATTAGTTGTTAGTGATATAATACAGTAACCTACAGGTATCTTGTGACTTTGTAGACAACTTGTATTAAAGTTATACATTTTGGCAAAACTATGAAAGTGGACATCATTATGGAATATATTAAAGGAATCCTAAAGTCAACATATGTGCAAATAGAGGCTGGAAAAACCTATGGAAATTTTGTTTTTCTTCTTAAAAATTTCTGCTAAAATAACTGAAGTATGACTCTTTGACATTACATTTTTGTTCAATGAATATATAACGAACTATACCAGCCAGTGGATCTAATTAAAAACAGTTGTGAAGAAATCTATTAGATATATTTTTTCCCCCATTGTCATATGTGTAAATGAGTAGCCCATAGTTAAGAAGCTGATGTAGACCCGTGTTATGGTCAACCAATACCATTTTTTCCTTTCTTTCTTTCTTCTTTTTTTTTATTTAAAAAAAGCTATTTTTATTTTGGTCAATGGATAAAACTGTAAGGGCCTTATTCTATTATTGTCCGTAAATCGGCCGTAAGGCTGCGATTCCTTGCAGGGTTCTGTTATCTCGCAATTCTATTATACGGCCCCGCAAGGATCTCCCCTTACTACCCGGCCGCATATCTTGGAACCGGGCGTAAGCTCCAAAATTTTTTAAGTCAAATATAAATTGAAGACTGCACTGTAAATGTTTGTAAATGCTAGGGATCATATTGGGGGACATGAGGATTAATAGTAACCCCCTCTCAAGCTTGCACATCAGCCCAAACCCGAGTTTACATTAACATTTTATTTTCCGGCCGCAGCGTGGCCAGGTCTGAGGTGCTCCAAGCACTCTGGACTTTTTACATGGATATTTGACATATATAAAAACAATTTTTTTTTACGGATTTGAGTGTAGGGGAATGTTGTGCTATTTTTGCTTACACCTACAATCACTTTTTAGTCTCCTCAGAGTGCAGGATGGCTTTAGTTGGGCTATTTTATGTGCTTAATTGGTGCTAGCGGGACCTTTTACCTGCAAGTAAGCTGCGGCTCGCTTTTAGCCTTGCAGAGAGGGTTCCCGGAGCAATAGAATAGCAACCGGGCTTTTCTTGCGGCCGAAACTCTTGCGGCCGTTTTAGATCAAAGGCTTTCCTCCGGCGCGAGCGGCCGCAAGAGATAGCAAGGCGCCGGCCGCAAGCCTGCCTGAATCCCCGGCCGGAGGGGAATAGAATAGCCGAATAGCTTGCGGACGGTCCTTGCGGCCCCGCAGCGCCTACGGCCGCTAATAGAATGAGGCCCTAAATATATAATGACTTTAAGGGGGTGTCATATGACAATGAGGAAGTAATGCTGAACAGTAAAAGTTATTTTATTTAAAAGAAAGTTACTTCTATTGCTCCTTTCCAACACCAGTGGCTTTTATACAGTCTACAGTATAAGTACATTGTTTATAAATGGGCACATATGGGTTTGACTATAACACGTTTTTAACAATATTTAAATAGTAATTTCTATTTTGGAAAGTATAAATAAATATAAATATATATATATACATATACATATATATATATATATATATATATATATATTTATATATATATATATACACAGTACATATAGACAGGATAATGAACCTGGAACATACATCTCCAAAAACAAAAGCATTTGTTTAGATGACTACACTTAAATCATGCAGACTAATATAAATAAAGATAGAAAAGAATCAGTATGAAAGTTACTCACTAAATCTTATTATTTATGCAAATGCATGTGGGAAGTTTTCAGGAACTGTACAGGCAATAACTAAAATGGCAATATCCTGATTAATTCACAAAAATTAAACAACTTTCCTACACAACATCCACCCTCTATTTGATGGTGTAGAGTACACATGGTGACTTCAGTGTCCTTTTAATAGCCATTATTACAAAACTAAAACATTTTTAAGGGTAACTTATGCCAATATTTCACATAAAATACACAATATAGCATGACATGCTTTAAACACAGATATCAATATATTTAATATTTACCTTACCTAAAACTGGTACCGGGTTAATGTTACCTGGTGGAGTACCACCACCAAAACATCATTTTTATTTTTTAATATCAGTTAAACAATACAATAGTATAACATAGTTTAATTTCTCAAACCAACACTTTGAGGCACTTCTGTGCCAGGGAATAAGAGTTGAGTTCACCAGACTCTTTAATTACACTTAGATGAGGATGAAAAAGAACAATGTATAACACAGTCAGTCAAATGACCTAGTAACATTTTCATTGGCTTGGTCAGCCAATCATGAGCTCTATCTATAACCTGGAAATCCTATGGGATTATTCTAAAGCGCAATTCTCATAATATAATATATTAGATCCTCATAACCATTCTGAAGTCTATATGAGCCAAGGCATCTCTGGAACCGATGTCTGTTAAAAGGCTGCACAATCATTCAAGTGCAAATATCCATTATAAGTAACATATAATAACAATAATTTCTCACTTAAAATTGTTATATGCCTGCATAGCACAAACTATAATTGAAATGTGAGCATATCAAATATAGTCATAGTTTTGAAGTGTTCCCTAAGGGGATCTATAAACGCCTCAGCTGCAATGGCCAAAAAAAAGAAAAACATTGTTGTGAGATTTAAAGGCTGCTTGCAAAGAGCAGTCAGTATCACCCCAGGTGGGGTAGTAATTATTTACAATGCAATACAGGAATTGAGCTTTGCAGAAAGAGTCTCCTTGATCTAGCAAGAGGCTTCAATCCAGTCTTGAGTCCAAGGTTGATTATTGACTTTCTGAGGAGGGGCCAGGAGTAACATCAATTTGCTCCATTGGTTTGTGTTGCCTCCTAACTCGCTGAACCTCTGTCCACGGTCTGGACGGACTTTGTGGCAAACCTGGTATTTGTGCAGAGGCTATGTTGTTATCTTTAGTAATGAGGTTCAAGCATGACAGGACTGCTCGGCACTCTTCTAGCAAGTGTGCAGTGTAGATATTCGCTCCTAGCTGAAACGTGTGGTTGAAAGGAAATCCCCACCTATATCTAATATTATTCTTGATTAAAATTGTAAGGGCCAACTTCAACTGTTTACGTTTTAACAGTGTAGCGGGAGCTAGGTCCGCAAAACTTTGTATAGATGCTCCATCTGGGCCAATGATTTTCTGCGACTTCCTTGATGCTGCCAGTATTATATGCCTGATGCCTAACACAAAAATCTGGCTTTTACGTCCTTAAGTAGGTCTGACAATACTGGACCTCCCAACGCTCTATGAACTCTTTCAATATCCCATGCCTCCTGGGGATGAATAGGTAATATATTATGGATTACATCATTGATATAAGTCATCAAATCCGTTGCTGACATTGGGATACCCTTAAATCTAATGTTGTTGCACCGCAACTTATTCTCAAGGTCTTCGAGTTTACTTTCTAAGGCGGCTATTTGAGAGGTATTTTGATTTATATAAGCACAGTGTTTTTGTTTAGTGCCTATAATTTGGTCAGCTAGTGTTTCCAACGCTTGGGTGCATTGGCCAAGATCCTGAATGTTCTGTTTAATTTCACTAATCCCTTTATCAAAATGTGACTGCAGCAGAGAATTAAAGTCGGTTAAAGATAAGTCAGCGAGCTTAGTTTGCTGTTTTGGGGATGGAGCATCTTCATCTACATCCGAGCCCTCAGATGAACCCATAGTGAGGCTAGAAGGAGAGGGTTGGGTCTGTTGCTGCCCTGTGAAGAGCTCTATTATCTTTTTAGCAGGTAGGGATTGCTTAGGCTTACCCATTTGTATTTGCAATTCAACATCAATATGCTTAAATGTGCCAAGCAGTCCCTATTTTCTAGGCACTCTAATCCAGGTTTTCAGATATTGTGTTAAAGTTGTAAAATTCCCATATATCCAAGTTGAGCAATCTTCTTAATTTACAAGGGGAACTGACCAAGCCCAAAATGAACTACAGAGCTTACATGTTATCCACCCCTAATACTCATTATTAGTTTGTACTCAGCAAATTGATGTCCATTGATTAGAAAAATGTCTTAGAGTTAGTAGTCCCAGGGCTAATATGGTGACACTTGAACCCCACTCCTAGTCAAGAGTTAATGTAGGAAGATGTTGGGGTATATATGTAAGGAAGCTGTCAGTGTTCTTTGTATTTTCTCATGTGAATAGGGCGTACGTGCCCTCAATCACCACTAGGAGGGTGTTGTTCTGTGTGTTGCTGGGCAGGATGCAGTTTGCAGCTTTCCTGAGTTCCCAGCAGGTGGCAGCGTGTTCCAACACAGTGTTGCATAAACTAGTATAGCTCAGTGTGTTGGTTTTCAACCCATTTCTTAATGTAGGTAGTGTTGTTTTAAACAAATAATTGATGTTGCATATGCTGAGACAGTCCCATTACTATTTAACCTGTTTTATATATACAAAGTCTCTGCCCAAAATTATGCAGGCACTGCTTTGAAGCCCCTTGTCACACACATATATGTATAAACCATGCTCCATGATGTTTGCTAATGAGTTATTTGCCAGGGTGGGGTAGCCTCTTATCTAAACTGGTTTTATCTTTAATTATTCAGCTCCCTGGGGTTTTGGCTGTCACCAGGTACCTCACCTCATAGCCCTCCTTCCACTCTTCTTGACCTTTCTCCTCCGCACCTCCCATTGACTCAAGCCGATACTTTCAGGTGTCCCTGTCTGTCAGTTCTGCCTCTCCGCTCCTGGCCCAGTATCAGTGGACTTTTTATGTGTCCCACTGCTATAGGGTATCATTTTATTCAGCAAGCGCTGCTGATGCCAAAAATAGTATTTTTAGCTAGGCAGAGTTTAATCTTTATGGATGAAATTCCTATAAAGCGGGTCACGCAAGCCACGTCCGTCCCAAAACTACTTTAACTGAAATTAATTTTCACTGCGCAACACGTAATAATAAAGCATATAATTGTATTATTTCTCTACCGCATGATCTAGGACCACAGTTGTCTTTTTTGTATAAGAGAGATCAGCTTTAATTTATTAATTAATCTGTCTTCTTAAATCTTGCTATTTATACATATTTGTAATAGTTTTGTACAAATTCTTCCAACTAGGAAAATTTAACCAACATTATACAGTTTTATGAGCTGGGATTAAATTGTACTTATTGTTAATATTAAAAGTGCAAATAGAAGAATTATATTATGTATTCAAATACAGCCACTTTTCCATTGATATTTTGAGTTAACAACTACAGACTGTTGAATATGACATATGACATTTACATTTTTTTATATTTATGTGTATGTTGGTGCAGTTTTCATTGTCTGTCACACCTAGATTGGTCAAGTTATTTGTGAGTATAGACTTTTTCTTGTAAAACACACAGAACAACTATGTTTTTTAAATATCATATATAATAAGTTTTATAGTGTGTAACGCTCCAGGCAAGAGCGCATGCGCAATATGAAAACTATTAAGCAATGCGCAGCACGCGGCGTTAGCCACATGTGAGTATTGCCTGTGCATGTCGTTAGCCGCCATGTGCACTGCGCACCAATGCGCATTGTTAGCGCTTTCTGGGGAGGGAGGGGAGTATGAAGAATGCATGAATATTTTTTTGTCAGACTTAGTAAATTTACATATTGGTTTGTATGAACAAGCATTATAATTAAAAAGAATATTGGAAAAGTCACCTACCTTCATAGACCCAATCTGGAATCCCATTGAATATGGTATTTTCTTTACCACTGGTTGTTAATGCAATTGAAGATTCATCTGGCTCATTCTTTAAGTAAACATTATTGTCCATCACATATACCTAAAACAACATATATGCATCACATTTTAATCAGATTACTTATTCCATTGCATTAATTACATTTGTTATTATATAAATCTTTTTTCTTTGTATACGTTTGGGAAAATAGGAGATGGTCATGAAGTAATATTTTCTTTAGTATTGTCAAAACTTTATTGTAAAATTTCATTTGGAGAATAGACATTAGTTGTGCTAGTTAATGTTTGTCTTCTATGAACCAACATGATTAATCTTATATGAAGGGATTTGTAAACCTGAATCTCTCTTACTTAACTTTTTCTTCCTTTAGTGCTCTTCTTCCGCTCTATTTTGCTATGAACATCTTTTATGTTGATCTATTAAAAAAGGTCACTACCTTAAACTCATACTTAATATTAATATAAAGCCAACAAACTTTTTTATTATACTGATCTCAATTACACATTTATTAGTTGATATGTTGTTAAGTTTATTATCAGAAATTTTACAAGGAATTAACATATGATGTACTTATTTCAAAAATAAAAAAAATATGGAAAAAAATCCATATTTATTATGCTTAAAGGTTTCCTACAAATTATTAAGTGCTTGTTGGATATTAAGAGGATATTGAATTATTAGTCATAATACATCTCTGAAATACAGCTGAGATATAGGCACAGAGACATGGGGTGAATAATCATAATAGAAAGGACTTTTTGTGACTTTCATTAGCTGCCACTGAGCAACACTGAATGCACCTCGTCACAAATGTAATTTGGAATAATGATCAATGGATCAGTATCTGTTGTCAAAAAGATTCCCTGGCAGCTACCTCTTTTCTTAAGTAAATATCCATACCCATTTCAGCACATGCCCTTCTCCCCTTAAACAAGAATACTATTATCACTCATCCTACTTTTTCCACAGTAAACATCACCAATTTTTATATGCATCTAAAAAAAAAAGTTTATTATACAACCATTTTGATGACTCGGGTAACCTAGGAGTACATTTATGGCAATATATAGATATTTTTTCATGGTTCATTCCACAAAAATTATTATATATTTTTTATTTTCCAGTCTATGGCTAAGGGCCTCATTTCGATCTTTATTTGAGCTAATTTAAGTATCAAGTTGACACGTATGTATCACTACATAGCTATTCCAATCAACAAATAAAATCAGTTCTACCTTAAGACAGGCCTGAATGATGATCAAAGTCTCATGTTGGCAATTTATGTCCCATTCAAATCTCCCCAAAGCCATTCCAAAAATAAGTGATACGTAAGTCCTCAGAAAACACTAAAATACTATGGCCTTGATTCAATTGAGCTATTGTTGTTTACAGGAGCCCGTAATGGAGCCTGTAAACTAATTTTTCTATTCAATTGGAGTCTTTTTGTGAGGCGCAAATGATCTATGGGTTACAGGCTGAAAATAACTGTGGTTGGGGTCAAGATCGGAACTTACACCCCATCTAAGCCTTTGATATTTCAAGCCCACAAGAGTAACAATCGCAAATTGTTATTCAACTGCTATAATTACTCAAGCCCGCAAATATTTTCACACCCATAAATGTAGAAGAAAATCCTACAGGTGCCAGATAGAACTCACAAGGGGGTTTAACCCCTGTTCGTAGCAAATATAAATGTAAATGTAAATGTAAATGCAAATATAAAATCAAAACTGCACTTTAAAAGATGGGGAAAGCGATGAAATTTGTAATCACATTTTTTTTTGTGTGTGTAATTTCCGTGTTATATTAATCTTGGGAATCAATGAGTTAATACATATCAGGCCACCCACATGGACTAGAACATTTCCTTCATTCATTTTTATTTTTTTGTACATTGCCGAATTGCGAGTCTGATCGCATATCGGACATCTAAACACTAATTGATTGACATGTAACTTCATTTCTATTGACTGTTAAAATGCTAAATTGGTTAGTTACAGCCTTGCCTTATTGATCATGTTTACGCTCTGAAATGCTACATATGATTGCATGGTTTATGGTTTTGGCTTTCGGCACATAAGTTGTGGGCTTGTTCAATTGAATTGCTCTGTAATTGTAGCAAATTTCAAGCCTGCAGACATACAGGGCCTTATTCAATTGCGATTTGGCCAATTGTATCGGGCTCTATATAAGCACATAGCATATTTTTTTACAGAATTTCGGGTAGTTAACTTCTATCCAAAAGCAAGGTCTTCACTAACTAAAAACTTCTGTAAAAAAATATGCTCTGTGCTTATATAGAGCTCGATTCAACTGGCCAAATCCAATTGAATCAGGCCCACAGCCTGTACAACGCAATCTGCGGGTTTGCAATTGAATGAGGCCCTATGTGTAAACAGACCTACCCGCAGAGGCATAAAAATGCATTTGAAAATAAAATAATTGTAGAATCTGACCCTATGATCAGTGTAGCACCTCAATCCAGTGGGATATGAGGCTTGATTTCTCATATCAGACACAATTAAGTGGTTAACAAAGCCACTAAACCACCCAAACTTGACAATCTCATGAATCTTCCCCCTCACAAGATCACCCCTACCCCATTGATGGAGCTAATAAATGGAGGGCTCTGGTGCAAAAAAAAAATGTGGGCTCCCCTCCTCTAGGGGGGAAGAGGTGGGGGGGGGGGTATGGTTTGTTGTTTTTGTTCAGTTCTTTAGTTGTGTTTGACTCTTGGTGACCATACCGAAGCAGCACACCAGGCAAATCTGTTTGTGCTTCTAGTTGTGCTTATCCATATGAATTTCTTGGCAAATATACTGCAGTGGGTTGCCAGTTCCTTCTCCAATGGACCACAATTTGTCTAACCTCTCTGCTATGACCTGCCCATCTTGTGTGACCCTACATGGTAGAGGTCACATCTTTAATGAAGTACATAAGCCCCTTCACCATGACAAGGTAGCAATCCAAAAGGAGATTTATTTATATATACGGTATATTAATCTATTTTTTTCATTTTTTGCTCTACACCCCCCAACTCTACCTCTTTTATCCCCCCATGCTCCCTCCTGCTGCTTGTCACTTCCTGTCCCCTTCCTGTCCCCCTCAGGCCTTCTCTGCCTCACCAGCTCTGCCCTGGCCTTTTGGGGGACACACACCCCTTGTCCTCCCTCCAGTGCCAACTTCCCCTGGGCCCCCCTCCGATGCCAACGGGGGGCAGGAGGGGACATGGGGGGACAGGAGTGGCCTGGATGGGGGTGTTGAAAGAAAAAAAAAAAAATATATATATATATATATATATCACACATAGTTAATTTGTTGTTCATAAACAATATCTCAACTGCTGAGCAAGGCCTTAGGTTATTCAGGTCAATATTTCCCTTTTTAAAAAAGATGTTAAGGTAATTAAGAAAATTAAAATTCAACAAATGATGTGTGGTTACCAGCATTTCATTTGATTTCATTCAGTTTTGATAAGCATTATATTCATTTTTGAGTGGCCTTGTACAACTCAGATGCTTGTTCTGCTTCAATTAGTCTGAAACAGATCTCTCATTATGCAGCATATTTATAATGCTGTGGCTTAATCGAGGATGTATGTATACATAGTCCATTATATCCCTTTCTAGGGACGACGTTTGAACGGGCAGCAAAGAATGAGCAAGAGCTGACCCCTTTTAGCCTGTGGGTAAAATACTGAATGGACTGGAAGAAAGAGAGGTGGAAGTTGAGGAGGAGTAGAATACAATACTGGAAGGTATGATCCAGTATATTGGCCATATCATGAGAAAATAGGAATCACTAGAGAAGACTTGGATGCTGGGAAAAATTAAAGGCACATAAAGGAGGGAACAACAGAGGTTAAATAAGTTCATTGAAGCAATGAACATGAACTTGATGGAGCTCAGAGAGGCAATGGTTGACAAATGTCCCTGTTGTGCTGCTGTCCATAGAGTAAAATAGAGTCTGACACAACTGAACAAGTAAACAACAACAGCAAATTATAACATATCCAAGTAGGTCATGGTCAGCAGAGAACTCAAACATATCTTGGATTAAATGAAAATATATGTTGGCTATACAACTGAAATAAATGTAATTGTTTATTATCTCTCTCTCTCTTGTATTCTCCTTAGACAATTATCATTTTGAATTGTACTTTCTTTTAATTACTCACCAACTTGTGACCAACTGGTGACCAGGCAATGTACTGGATGTTAGGTGGAAGTTTGTTTCTTGTTACAAATTGTCTGGGGAAAAAAAGAACATGTTATTATGTAAAAGAAGATAAAAAAATGTAGAAATATAGATAATATATACTGACCCATTCTCTATATCATAAATATGATATGATGCATTGTAAGAATATCGCCATTGCTGCAATGATAATAAAAGTAAAATGATCAAATATTAGCTATAAGAAAGCTGGTGAAGTATACAATGCATGAAATAAATGGTGGCGCCCTATGTAAGACACAACATAAAAGGAACCAATATTAAATGGCAGACAAGGCGATGCTTACAGAAAAAGTTTACCAGATGATGTATGAAGTGCAACCCCTTTAGGCTGGTACTTGTTTACTCTTCAAGAGCTCATACGTTTCTTCATAAGTTTCTTGAGACCCCTCCACGCTTCTCCCACTCCACTGGTTTCCTGTCTCTCCATATTGTGTCTGTATGGCCATGTGCTCTTCTCTATCTCTCCTCCATCAACCCCTTTCATCTCCCTGGGCCTTCTATGGCCTTTTCTCTCTCTCCATGATCTGCTTTCTCTGTTATTTCTCTACCCTCATCTTTCCTCTCTTCTCTTTACCCCAACTTGCTCTCTCTGCGGGTATGAGGACTTCTAAATTGTTAATAATTCATTATATGCTATGATTTAAAGCTGTGTAATACAAGAATATGCCAAAAAGTAGCCATGTATAAAGCTGTATTGGATTGAAGCGTGCCCTGCCCATTTTCCCAGAGGAAGTACAATTACTGTATTTCTTCAAACAACATAAACATATTCTAACTTGACATTGTTTTATACTCCCATGCAAAGCATCACTAAATAAATAATATCAATACCAACAATATCAGCTTCTAAAAAGGAAAACTTTGGGTTAAAATGATCACAGGAAGATGTTTTTTCTTTGGTTAAACAGAACACCCTCGGGTGCATTCTTCAGTAAATGCTAATTTTACACATTACAGATGCAATTTTAAGTCAGATTCTACTTCTGTATTGCACTGCCATTTTTGATTTTTTTTTTCAGCTAAATGCAGCAGGAAACCTATATACAGTATCTTACAAAAAGAGTACACCCCTCACATGTAAATATTTTATTATATCTTTTCATGTGACAACACTGAAAAAATGCCCCTCTGCTACAATGTAAAGTAGTAAGTGTACAGCCTGTATAACAGTGTAAATGTGCCGTCCCCTCAAAATAACTCAACACACAGCTATTAATGTCTAAACTGTTGGCAACTAAAGTGAGTGCACCCCTAAGTGGAAATATCCAAATTGGGCCCAGAGTGCCAATATTTTGTGTGGCCACCATTATTTTCCAGCACTGCCTTAACCCTCATGGGCATGGAGTTCACCAGAGCTTCACAGGTTGCCACTGGAGTCCTCTTCCACTCCTCCATGATGGCATCACAGAGCTGCTGAGAGACCTTGCACTCCCTCACCTTCAGTTTGAGGATGCGCCACAGATGCTCAATAGGGTTTAGGTTTGGTGACATGCTTGGCCAGTCCATCACTTTTACCTTTAGCTTCATTAGCAAGGCAGTGGTCCTCTTGGAGGTGTGTTTGGGGTCGTTATCATGTTGGAATACTGCCCTGCTGCCCAGTCTCCGAAGGGAGGGGATCATGTTCTGCTTCAGTATGTCACAGTACATGTTGGCATTTATGGTTCCCTCCATTAACTGTAGCTCCCCAGTGCCGGCAGTACTCATGCAGGCCCAGATCAAACATATATACACATACATCTATATGTGTATATATGTTTTTCTATAATATGTTGTGTTGATTCCCCCATATGCATTTACCTGATGATGTCAGATGCTGCCTCCGCTCTCTCTGCATCTCTGTTTACATTCAAACTGAGGGTTTCATCTCAATCAGTGTTTTTGTGCTCTTTGTGCCTTATCCGTTTATCTGTGATTTAGGGATTATTTCAACTACCTTTCCTTAGTATAGATATAAACTTTTGGTGGTGGGAGTGTCATGGTCTGGGCCTGCATGAGTGCTGCTGGCACTGGGGAGCTACAGTTCATTGAGGGAAGCATGAATGCCAACATGTACTGTGACATACTGATGCCGAGCATTATCCCCCTCCCTTCGGGGACTGGGCAGCAGGGCAGTATTCCAACATGAAAATGACCCCAAACACCTCCAAGATGACCACTGCCTTGCTAAAGAAGCTGAAGGTAAAGGTGATGGACTGGCCAAGCATGTCACCAGACCTAAAACCTATTAAGCATCTGTGGGGCATCCTGAAATGGAAGGTGGGGGAGTGCAAGGTCTCTAACATCCACCAGCTCCATAATTGTCATTATGGAGGAGTGGAAGAGGACTCCAGTGGCAACCTGTGAAGCTCTGGTGAACTCCATGCCCATGAGGGTTAAGGCAGTGCTGGAAAATAATGGTGGCCACACAAAATATTGACATATTGGGCCCAATTTGGACATTTCCACTTAGGGGTGCACTCACTTTAGTTGCCAACAGTTTAGACATTAATGGCTGTGTGTTGAGTTATTTTGCGGGGAAAGCACATTTACACTGTTATACAGGCCGTACACTTAGTACTTTACATTGTAGCAGAGGGGCATTTCTTCAGTGTTGTCACATGAAAAGATATAATAAAATATTTACAAAAATGTGTGGGGTGTACTCACTTTTGTGAGATACTGTAAACAGGGCCAGAAAACAATCTTTTGTGCAGCAGTAACAGGGCAAGTACCACCATAACATAGCTATAACAATCACACAATGTTTCATTGCTGAGCAAAAGCAATATTGAATAGGCAAGCAAATATGATTTTGTAAGTCACAGTGACCTGTCACTTTCAAATTTTCCTCCAAGTCATTCCAATCACTTTTAACAGTGTCTCACCCAAGTAACATACTGTGTGTAAGTCAATTTTTACTGCCCAAACTTATGCATACTAAACATCACCCATGGAGAAAGAAAAATGCCTCAGAAACAAATTCAAACATCAGATCTCATGCTAAAAACACCATAAACTCTCAACAGAGGGGTTAATAAATGCACCCAAACACTACACATGCTTGGATCCCCCCTAATACCCCTACCCCCAATGAGACCATGGATACCAAGGATTCCCCCATTTACAGTATAGAAAAATGGGTGAACCCCAGGGATTCCCATCTCCCACACAGAAGGACAATTCTGGGGATTACCTGCCTGGTAACCACCAATCTCCACTAATGCCACTAACCCTGGGGTTCTATTGAGACCTCCATGGCACCTAACTACTAGGTATTAACCCTGTGCCAGATCGGTCCTTAAAGCACTTCAGAGGCACCTAAGTATTAACCCTTTCCACAGGAGTCCTTTATAGACCCCAATGGCACACAAATGTTATCCATATGTGATGGGGTCCTATAAGGACCCTCTGGCATCTAAATACTACCCTACCCATGGACATCCTTGCACTACCTCCATGGCACTAAAACTATGCATCCATGTACATCTAAGAAAGGGGTGTCCAACCTCGTTCCTGCTGGGCTGCACACAGGGCTGGTTTTGAGGATTTCCTTTCTGTACACAGGTAAGTCAATCGGGATAACTGAAGGAGCAATAGTCTCATGTGCTTGCAGCAAGGATATCCACAAATCCAGGCTTGTGTTTGGACACCCTTGATCTAAGATACCCTTGATCTAAGATATATAGTCCAGTAAGGACTTCCATGGAATCTAAAATGAGCCCCCTATCCACAGTGATTTTGTAAGGAGCTCTGTGGCTTCAAAAACAATTCTCTCAAGCCACAGAGGCCCTTAAAGGACCCCTATGGCTCATCTAATTAACCGTCGCCACAGAGATCCTCTCAGGACCTCCGTGACATCTAAAAATGTTACAGGGTTCGTTTTTGTAAGTTAATGTATTTTTTAATTTGTTTATAATTCTTTTTAATGTTTCTGTAATTACTTTTTTATGTTCTGTACTTTTATTGTAATTTACTGTATTATTTTTATTTTTGAGTATACACATAGCCTCTGAGTAAGCCACCACATTAGTGAAATGGTCATTATGCAAAATAAGTTACTTTACTCTAGCAAGTTCAGTTATAATAGATAAAATAGATATACTTGTTAGGGTCCTGAGAGGACATTAGGAAGGGCTAAGAAATACCATTCTGAATGTTACTGCCTACAAGAAATGTATTTATGTATTCAAAATGGACAGCAGAGCACTTCCAAATATAATACTGCATGTGTAGACAAATTCTTTGATTTCAGATGGATTGTGAATGGGCCCATATTTAAAAAAAATAATAATTGTGCAGTAGGTAAGATAGTTGCATAGTTGCTTCATATTAAGCTCATATACTTTTATGTGACCATACTGAAGCAGCACACCAGGCAAATCTGTTTGTGCTTCTAGTTGTGCTTATCCATATGAATTTCTTGGCAAATATACTGCAGTGGGTTGCCACTTCCTTCTCCAATGGACCACAATTTGTATAACCTCTCTGCTATGACCTGCCCATCTTGTGTGACCCTACATGGTAGAGGTCACAGCTTTAATGAAGTACATAAGCCCCTTCACCATGACAAGGTAGCAATCCAGAAGGGGATTTATTTATATATATATATTATTCTATTTTTTTATGTTCTGTACTTTTATTGTAATTTATTATTTTTATTTTTGAGTATACACATAGCCTCTGAGTAAGCCACGACATTAGTGAAATTGTCATTATGCAAAATAAATTACTCTAGCAAGTTCAGTTATAATAGATACAATAGATATACTTGTTAGGGTCCTGAGATTACATTAGGATGGGCTAAGCAATACCGTTCCTGAATGTTACAGCCTACAAGAAATGTGTGCAATACACATGTTAAACATATTCCAATATGGCAACTGTCAGCAATCTATAGTTCCAAAGCAAATGTGGCTCTGTACAGATTAACATGGGGCTTTTCCGTTGAGCTCAAATTAGTGAATTTAAACCTTTAATTCAATTTAGCTGTGTATTCAAATGAGTGTTAGTTTGCTTCATTGATTAATAAATGGCAAAACAGACAAGACCCATTTAACTTTGACTATATGTCAGTGGGCTATTCATATAAGAGTATCTAACTGATGCAAATTATATTTTTTATATACCACCTCATTTCTGTCCCTTGCTCTAAATTCTTCACTTTTAATTCTTAATTATAAAAGATTGTAGCCCCCGGATTAGGGAGCTCCCTGGATGATGACACGCTGGCCACCCCCCACCCCCAGTTATAGCAGTCTGTCCCGGGCGACACTTCTTTGTGGACGGCAAACTGCCCTCCTGCCTCCTGCCTCCAGGCCCCCTACACCTCCCTTGCTCCCAGGCTCCCTGCTCTCTCTTTTTGAGTCCTCTGAACCAGGAGAGGTGGAGCCAACAGAGGGAGGAGCTTCCAGAGCCAGGAGCACAAGCAGAAGTGAGACACAGAGGAGCAATAAGTGGGTGGGGTGGGGAAGAAAAGTGTGAGGGGGAGGTAAGGGTGGGGGGGGGGAGAGAGAAGAGGAGTAAGAGAGAAGTGAGGGTGAGAAGGGGGATTGTGAGAGAAAAAAGTAATAATTTGCTTTTCATTTTCTATAAGTAATCGCACCATATAAATAAATATATATATGTATGTGTGTGTATGTATATGTATATATATATATATATATATATATATATATATATACATATATATATATATATATATATGTATATATATATATATATCTATGGTTTGACTTAGGGAGTTTTGGAAAAATCGTGAAACACCTTGGACCGAAATAACCACACATAACAGGTGTTTGCTTTGTTTTACTTTCATGGTAGTAATGTGATCTTTGACAATTTTAGACCCAGGGAAAAATACCTTTTTGTAGTCACTTTCGAGATACATAAATTTTCGATCTGGTGACATTGAATAACTTGTGGCATTCACCTCATCCTGCAAAAAAAAAAATTGACCAGAAGAAAAAGTCATGTGACAGAGTTGAAAAGATATTTAAATGTTATTTCAAATATTATTATATTTTTATACTATTTTCACTTTTATCGTATTATACTTACAAATGTTGCATTGTTTAAAATATTGAGTGTTTCTCCAGATTCCACATTAACAATAATCACATTTCTTTCTGGGGTTTTGTGAATATATTCATTCTCTGTGTCAAAAGAAATATTTTTGCAATATTTAAATATGAAGATCATATAAACATACCTCAAGACTTTGCTGACATTATACAAGTGAAGGTAAAAAGTATTCACCAACAGATACAGATGGTATGTTCTCTTCTTGCCCACATGCCAGCTCTTTCCCTGAATTTTCTCATGTGTTTGCTTTACTCAACTAATGTCATTCTGCCACATCCCTTTTATTCCTTTCCATCTCATCTCATCAATCATCTAGCCACCATTCCTCTAAACTCACTCATATCTTTAACTCATTTCTAGTACCCTCCTCCTTCAAGTAGGATGTGGTAATCCCAAATGATTTTCTTGAATTTGTCTATCATCGTTGAGTCTTTTACCCTTTAGTTCCAAGCTTCTAGAAAGAGTGGTTTACTCCCACTTAGTATATACTAGTTACTTGCCCGTCAAAAATGACGGGAGTCAAATTGGCTGTTTGCCACACATTGTCTCCTCCCTTGTCTTCTTTCCCCCTCTGTGCCTCCGTTTCACCTCCTCTCGCTCCCTTGTCTCCTTTCCCCCTTCCTCTCCCTCACTTGTCTCGTACCTGGATGGAACCCTGCCAGTCGCACCGCACTCACCTCCTCTGGCTCCTATCTGGAACTATTTTCTGGATCAGGCCGCGCATTGCCCATTCGCATCCTGCTTGTGCGATGCCCGGCTTCATTCAGAAAGTAGGAGGACGGGAGCTGCAGTGGAGGTCAGTGCAGCGCTGCTGTCAGGGTCGCATCCAGGTACGTAGTTGAGCAAGGGTGTTGCGAGCTGGGGGGCTTTGAGATGAACGCCTCCGGCGTTCATCGTGAGCCCTCCACTGGCAGGAACCAAATACTGTGGGGTGATGCGTGCACGGAGGGCCTTGCGATGAGCGCCTCTGGCGCTCATCGTGAGCCCTCCACTGGCAGGAACCAGGTACTGGGGGTGATGTGAGCCCTCGTGGTTACAGGCCGCATCTGCTCGCCTCGTTACGGGCTGCAAAGTATTACCAACATCATAAGCGTTCCCAACACTGACAACTAAAATAGTGATTTTGAATTCACTTTGTATGCATTGTACAACTGAAGACTTTCCAAGACACAGAGGGAGAGGGGAGAGAAGACACAGGGGGGAAGAGACACAGGGGGAGAGGGGGAGAGACAAAGGGGGGAGAGGGGTGGAAGAGTCACGGCGGGGAAGAGACACAGGGGAGGTGGAAAGAGACACCGGAGGGAGAGGTGGGGAAGAGACACAGGAGGGAAAGAGAAACAGGGGCGGGAGAGGAGGGGGAAAGGTAAATACGGGAGGGAGAGGAGGGGGGCAGAGACACAGGGGAGGTAGAGGAGGGGGTAAAGAGACAGGGGAGGGAGAGGAGGGGGGAAGAGACACAGGGGAGTGAGAGGAGGGGGAAGAGACACAGGGGAGAGAGAGGAGGGGGAAGATACACAGGGGAGGGAAATAGGGGGAGACACAAGGGAGGGGGGAACAGAAACAGGGGGATGGGACAGGGGGGAAAGAGACACAGGGGAGGGTGAACAGGCACAGGGGAGCGAGAGGGGGAAATAGACACAGGGGAGGGGGAAAGAGACAGGGGAGGGGGAAAGAGAGGCATGGGAGTGAGAAGGGGGAAGAGACACAGGAGGGAAAGAGACAGAGGGGAGGGGTTAGAGACATGGGAGGGAGAGGGGGGTAAAAACACAGGGGGGGGATACAAGGGAGGGAGATGAGGGGGGAAATGAGACACAAGGGAGGAAGTAGACAGGGAGAGAGACTTGCAATGATCTCCAAAGGCGCTCATTGGTAGGCCAGTAAAGTAGACGGTGGGAGAGGTGGGGGCTCACAATGAAAGCCGAAGCTGCTCATTGCGAGGCACGTGATGAGCGCCAAAGGCCAGTAAAGTAGAGGGGAGAGCCTCCCATTGTGTAGCAAACAGCATTGCCAGGCTTCACTTTTTATTGCCGTTGGCAAGTCGCTAGTGTATGATATATTCACTAAAACATATGCATTTAATACTTTAAAATGAGTTAAAAAGTAGTATGTTCATACTTAGTTATCAGAAAATAAAGTGTTAATAAACTTTTTTTTTTGTTATCGGTTCTAATGAAAGTATGTTTAGCATTTTTTTTTAAAGAAATAATACCAAAAGTGGTCATGCTCTGAAATCAGAAGGTAAAAATCTTGGCATATAAGAAATATGAGAATGCAGTTTTGTAAGAAGGGTGTGGTAGGTGAAATAAACTCCTAGCTGAATCGAAAATTGAATAATTTCTCATACTTGAGATAGGCTCAGTGCTAATTTGAATATATAACATGCTAATACCAAAAATGTCTGAGCTTTTTTTATTGATTTTTATTGGATTTTTTTATAATGTTACACAACATACATTACAAGATAATATTATAACATCAAGATTGAGTCGCATATACAATGAATACATTTATGGTGATTTATAAGAAACTTATTATGTACAGTTGGGTGTATTTTATTCCTTATATTACTTATATCCAAAGTGACATATTTTGCCTTAGTGGATACATAAGCAACACAATAAATTAGAATGTGTCCAGTAAAAACATGAGACAAATATGATATTGTGTATGGAAGGTATAAACGACAGTAGAATAAAAGGTGTCCCCCCCCCCCCCCCCAAATCAATCACTTTTGAGCTATCCAGCATTGTCCTTGGTGCTTTTATATGTAAACTAGATAACTAGATGCCCCAGAATATTAATTAGCTGTGCCAATTAACATCACAGTCTGCATACTACCCTCTGTGGCAGCTAAAGCAATGCCCCTCAATGTTATCATGCAGTTAGATTACCTTCCCTACTCTAAACCATTGTCACACGAGTGTAAAGGAGCCTTGCAAATAAGGCAGAACATCTGAAGAAATTATTAGCTGTACAAAAAAAAATCAGCTATTACAATCCATAATTAGTTTCCAATGCTTAAACCGTGTTACAAGTTAGTTTTAACATTGTAGTCTCCGTTACAAGGTTGAAACCAACTTGAAACCAGGTGAAACTATCCCTTGAAATTATTTTGACTTTATTAAATCTACAATATATGAACTCTTTCAATACATAATCAAGAAGTCCTTGTTTTCCAAAGGTGATAAAATCTTGATAACAGTCGGATCGCAAAACAATTTCCTGCGCTACTATCCTCATGAGGTTAGGCTTTAAGTTGTTCCTATTTCAGGTCTATTCCACTTCATTCACTTGCTATGTGTCCTAGTTATGATGAGTTTTTTGGGGGGGTTCTGCTCTTTCTGTAAATCCAATATTGTAATGTTGGTCCAGTCTGATGTATTAGTTGTATGTGAGTGTGTTGATCATATAGAGTGCATAGGAGAGCATCTTTCTGGTCAATGTAGTTTGAGGCCTACTCTGCTCAGGAATGATTCACCTTCACTTATGTTTTTCATTGATATGATGATTCCATGTACAATGAGGCAAAATGGGTCAAGTTATGTTAGGATCCAGTCTTCCCTTCATAAAATGTATTCCTTCATTTTGGATCTCAGGTAGATGTGTTAGGCCTGTATAATTTGTATCTTTGCTTATAATATTGTTCCTTGATAAAAATGTATAATTGCTGCAATTAAAGTAATTAAAAGGCCAGTGTACAGTCCATGTAAGCTTGTGGCACATATATTTATTTGTATGTTTATAAATAAAGATTTTGTAGTTTAAATAAATTGTAGTCTTTTAGCTGGATTGTAAAATGTCAGTTCCAACAGTCAGTCTGGTCTCAATAAAGTGATACATAATCATGTTTTCCAGCTTCGGCCTCAATAAATTATATATTTTCTTCACACAAATTTTTATAAAGATATAGCCATGAAATTTATACAGAGAAACCGTTTATAGCAGAGATCTATTTAAGTGTTTATTCAGGTCTGTGTCAGATTTCAGGCAAAAAGGTTGAGTTTTGTTACTAAAATTACAAAGTTTAACTTTGTTGTTGAAATAAATATATTTTAGAGATATTTTGGCTGGTCAGTTGTTATTTTAGACATGCTGTTTGCCAGATATTTTGATAATTAATATTTGTTTTTTGTCTTGATCATCTAGAAAGGATTGCCTTTTCAGATGATGTTAAGGAGGCTTGATGTTGATTTCTTCTCTTTAATCTTTCTGTTCATAAATTAGGCTTTTGGTTGTTGTTTAACTCTTCATGACTTACATTTTATATAATTTGTCATGTGTAATAGATACATGGCGTAATTAGGAAAATTAAAGGAAAAGTTATGGCTCTCTGCTTCTTCACATCAGGACTAACAAATTAGAGTTGAAATTCTAAATGTTTATTGCATTCTGATTTAAAATGTAATACTGTGCTAAAATAAATATATTTAAATATCCAATCATAGGGCCTCATACTATTATCGGCCGTAGGAGATGCGGGGCCGCAAGGACCGGCCGCAAGCTATTTGCCTATTCTATTCCCTTCCTGCCGGGGATTCTGGCAGGCTTGCGGCCGGCGCCTTGTTATCCCTTGCGGCCGCACGCGCCGGAGGAAAGCCTTTGATCTAAAACGGCCGCAAGAGTTTCGGCCGTAAGAAAATCCTGGTTGCTATTCAATTGCTCCGGGAACCCTCTCTGCAAGGCTAAAAGCGAGCCGCAGCTTACTTGCAGCAAAAAGGGCCCGCAGGCACACAATTAAGCACATTTTAAAGCCATAATAAAGCCATCCTGCACTCTGAGGAGACTATAAAGTGATTGTAGGTGTTAGCATTCATAGCACAACATTCCCCTACACTCAAATCCGTAAATACATTTTTTTTTAAATTTATGTCACATATCCATGTAAAAAGTCCCGAGGGCTTGGAGCACCGCAGACCCGCCCACGCTGCGGCCGGAAAATAAACAGTTAATGTAATCTCGGATTTGGGCTGATGTGCAAGCTTGAGAGTGGGTTACTATTAATCCTCATGTCCCCCATTATGATCCCTAGCATTTACAGAGCTTTACAGTGCCGTCTTGAATTTATTTTTGCATTTAAAGAATTCTGAGCTTACGGCCGATTGCAAGATATACGGCCGGCCGTAAAGGGATATCCTTGCGGCACCGTATAATTGAATTGCAAGGTAACGGGAGCCCCGCAAGGAACCGCAGCTTTGCGGCCGATTTACGGCCGATAATAGAATGAGGGCCATAGAATACAACAAGTAAGTCATTTTCTTGTTTATCGTTGTTCACTTTATTCCAGTTTTCCTTTTTCAGATTATGGAGGAATTTACTAAGAGTACACATATTAAGCTGCAACCTATTGGGGCACATGGCACATCAAGCATTAGTGCTATAGATGTCTACATGCAATTTACTAAATCTCAGGTATTATAATTAATACCATACGGTGCAATAACGCCCAATAATACCCAATGTAGCCTTATGTATCCACCTCTATACACATCATAAATAGAGTAGAGCATGCATTGTTTTACTTATAAAAAAAAAATGTGATGCAAAATTTGAATAGATTCCACCTAATAGTACTTGGCAAAGAGTAGTGGTTGGAATTATGTCATTATTGATGGATTATAACAACAAACACAGCAAAATGGTACCATTATTATTATCTTTATTTGTAACGCGCTAAATAATAGTAATAACAATAATAATAATACAATTGTAACATGTCCATGCATTTTCATCAGCACCACATATTAATAACTTTGGATTATAATGTCAGACTGTCAACATAAAATTAAATTAATAAAATGTAAAATTAATAAAAAAATGTCTTTACACAATCTATGTCACATTATGGACAAATGCACAATCCTTTAGTAAATGGCCCCCATGTATTTTCGCAAAGTTGATTTGATAATAAATGTTTAATATGTTTGATAATATTAAAATATTTTACCTGATATCCATAAATGATAGTGTTGATTGTAGTAAAAATTAGAACCGAAAGCATCCTCAAATGAAAATTTTCTTTTTATATCTTTGCTTCCTGAAATAATAATAATATCAGTCACATTGAACATAATACTTATAAATCACCAAATAATTATTTTTAGTATTAATGCAATAAAATTAATTTATAAACATTAAGAATCAAAAAAGACATCTTTATGAAAATAATACAGAAAGTTTCATACAGTTTCAAAGTTTATAACTGGGAATGAACGAGTAGTTATTTATTATTGTTTGTGATCCAGCTACTTAAAATATTATCATTAATAATAATAATTATAATAATATTAATAATAGGAGTATTATGTCTTTAGTTGAATAGCACCAACATTGAGCCCGATTCAATTAAGCTTTCGCTTGATCCTGTAGCCCGTAGGTTGCAAGTTAATTTGCTATTTAATTGGCGTCTTTTTGCAGGCTGAAACTAGTTACGAGTTACGGCTTTGAAAAGATTGCGATGGTTAAACCCGTAACTTACAGCCTCCCGAAGCATTTGATCTTTCACTTTCTCAAGAGTTACGATGGCTAAAATTGCAAATTCATTTGCTCCATTTCTCCAAGCCCGCAAATGTTTTTACACCCGCAAATGGCAAAAGAAGGAGAAAATCCTATGAGTGCTAGAGAGGACCCACAAGGGGGTTAAACACCTGATCGTAGCACTGTACATGCAAATAAAAAAACATTACTGCACTGTAAATAACGGGGAAATCGATGATAGACATTAGAATTAATTGCACAACAGTCTCAAGTTCGCAAATCGGCAGTATATAAAATTTATTTTTATGTTTCATTTAGGGCTAACTCGACCTTGGGTTTCAATGAGTTAATACATATCAGGCCATCCACATGGACTAAAACAGTAGTGGCACTGATTTTAATCATTCTTTATTTTGCGGTTTTGCCAGTCTGATCGCATATCGGACACCCGAACCTATTGATTGACAGGTAACCTCCATGTTTTACATTTCACATTTTCTATTGGCTGATTCGAAATGGGAAGTTACAGGCTTGCTTAATTGATCATGTTCCAGCCCTGAACTGCTACGAACCAGTGCATGGTTTACGGTTTCGGCATTGGGCCAGTAACTTGCGGGCTTGAGCAATTGAATAGCATCGTAGTCGGAGACTAACTGGAGCCTGCAGCACACTCATGCGGCCTACAAAGATCGAGTTGTGGGCTTGCAATTGAATCGGGCCCATATTCTGTAGCCATGGAGTACAGTTAATCATAAGCACAAAAACGTAAATATAGACATTATATTTCTATTAAAACAGAAATCAGTTTGTGTTTTACTTGAATAATATACTAATAATCCTATTAATAACATATGTGTTACAACTTATGTTGTATACATAGTCAATCAAATAAGGTATAACTGTGGGAATAAACACATTGCTGTTTTTAGGCTGAATGTATGATACCTGCTTTGGGTGCGTTTACAAGGGAAATATTCTAAGTGAATATAATGGCTGTGATAACTTCTAGTGCTTTACTTGCAGAACCCCAATAATACGCCTCAATATGTAAAGCTCAATTTAAAAATGAGAAGTTAGAGAATAATGTGAAGGCCAAAAGGATACTTAAATCTAGTTGTTGCTCCATCACGTCCCTTCACGTTCCCTGCAAATCTTTATGAATTTAGTCCACTGTATCCTAATTCATAAATACTGTAGCAGTAAATTCTGTAGTTAAACCACACAACTCCATCACAAAGACATGCTTCATACATTGCTAGTAGTATAGTACACAATATGCCCCAGATCAACTAAGTTTTGCAAAATGTTTTGTGCTTAGTAAATCTGGAGGTATGTCTACATTGAAAACAAGCACAGTGTGGAAAAGAGGACGTACAGAGAAAATGGAATGGTTTTCCATTTAAACTTCCGTTCTTTTGTCTGTTAAGGCAAACATATTATATCAATCTCCTAAAACTCTGAGACATTTTGAAGAACTTTTCTATACATTGAGCTCATCTGTACTTGTGTCCTGAAGAAACCCATTACACAGTGATACAAAGCAGGGTCTCCCAGGAGAAAGGGAGGTGGTCTAATACATGAGCTGGAAAAATGATATTAACATTTAAATATTTTATAATAGTAGAATATATCTAACTCCTGAAAAACAGATGTAAATATTGAGCTCTTCTACATACAATGGGGGAAAAAAGTATTTGATCCCCTGCTGATTTTGAACGTTTGTCCACTGACAAAGAAATGCTCAGTCTATAATTTTAATGGTCGGTGTATTTTAACAGTGAGAGACATAAAAAAAAAAAAAAAAAAAGAAAAACTATAACTTAGTACTTGGTGGCAAAACCCTTGTTGGCAATCACAGAGGTCAGACGTTTCTTGTAGTTGGCCACCAGGTTTGTACACATCTCAGGAGGGATTTTGTCCCACTCCTCTTTGCAGATCCTCTCCAAGTCATTAAGGTTTCGAGGCTGATCCTTGGCAACTCAAACCTTCAGCAACCTCCACAGATTGTCTATTTGATTAAGGTCTGGAGACTGGCTAAGCCACTCTAGGACCTAAATGTCCTTATTGAGCCACTCTTTGTTGCCTTGGCTGTGTGTTTTGGGTCATTGTCAGGCTGGAATACCCATCCACAACCCATTTTCAATGCCCTGGCTGAGGGAAGGAGGTTCTCACCCAAGATTTGATGGTACATGGCACCATCCATCGTCCCTTTGATGTGGTGCAGTTGTCCGGTCCCCTTAGCAGAAATACTCCAGCAAAGCATAATGTTTCCATTTCCATGTTTGACAATGGGGAGGGGGTTATAGGCAGCATTCCTGCTCCTCCAAACATGGCAAGTTTAGTTGATGACAAAGAGATCGATTTTGGTCTCATCTGACCACTACACTTTCCCTCAGTTCTCCTCTGAATCATTCAGATGTTCATTGACTAGCTTCAGACGGGCCTGTACATGTGCTTTCTTGAGCAGGAGGACCAATGAAAACCAATTAAATATAGCCAGGGTGCTGCTGACAACACTTAAGCTACATTTTGGAGACCCCAGAACTAAATATTACTAGATATAATCTGCTTATCTGGCATCTTATGTTAAAGTTGTACTATGACATGCGTAGTAATATGGCATCACATATATAGTTGTGAGCGTACAAGTTGTTGCTAACGCTTGCAGGCTCGCGTAGCCAAAGGCGCTCCTTGCCAGCAACTGCGACCCTCGCAAACTTTATGTCGTAACGCAAACAACACGACACAGCAACTGCGACCCTCGAAAACTTTACGTCGCAACGCAAATAACATACAAGACACGTTACCACTCATTACGACCTCGCAAAAAACGTCCGCAACCCGCGGACAGGAAAAAATGAAAAACACAATAAATACACACAACACATACATAAAAAGCTTACCTACAGCAAGAGGGAGCATCCAGGACCTCAAAAAATGAAGTTACACCTTAATTTAACTCAAAATAAAAGAGTTTAGACACTCGAAAATTCTCTAAGCGAGAGAAAACATGGCCGCCGAACAAAACAAAAATGAGGCTACAGCACTCTAAACACGCAAAACACCACAAGAAACACGCAAAACACCACAAAACACCTACGGATATTCCGCCACAGATGCATACCACACATTTGCCGCCATTTTAATGCGGAAGTACACAGCTACGCTAACGGTTTGGTTAATTATTTCATATATATAGCCCCTATAGATAACATAGGAAATGAGTATATTTAAAGGCATATCTTAGTTTGCTGGATTTTGAGTGCATCTGAGGAGAATGAATTGTGTATGAAAACATATTTTTGCATGAAAAAATACCAAAATAAACATTTAAACACTTACTTTGAAGTTTAAAAAATGTCTTGTAATTTCTGGCAGTTGAAAATTAGAGTTAATACACCCGCCTAACCCAGGCTAAATTAGCATTCACTTCATCATTTTGGCCAATCAGGTTAGCTGAAACATTTGATTTAAACTCTGGAGTTCCTGTTTGTGCTGCAAAGCAGCCTGGGATATTTAGTGTGACACTATGTTAGATGCTGTGGCAGCACCACAGCACTACCAGGAAGCACCAGTGAGTCATATCCCAAAGCTGACTTGGGGACTGACATCAATGTACTCCTATTGGCTGAGAAGAAACAACAGGTGAATAATTGGTTAAATCGATCCCCTAATACTGCATGCTGATTGTGTGAGGATCAGGGGTCTGTGTAGACACCCTCTGGTGGTGTCAACATAATAATTAGAGGATTTTTAAATATTTATAAAAATAAAATGTTTTATGAGATGTGCTGCATACATAAAGGCTGCTTTTTGCCTATAGAGTGCAGAAATGTATTAATCCAAGAAACTTGGATATACCTTTAACTCAACCTTCGTAGCCACACTTATCCCCACTTTGGCAAATATAACATAACTAGGAAATTGCCCGTCAAAAGTTAGGGTAATAAAATTTTAAGACTGTCAATGCTGTTTGCCACACAAAACGATGTTCTGCCTCCTCTGAGCGCCTATGGCACTCATTGCATGGCTCGCAAGGAGCGCCTTTGGAGCTTATTGCGAGCCTTTCCTCCCATCTACTTTCCATTCCTTATGATGAGCGCCAAAGGCGCTTATCTCGAGCCCAGCAATGAGCTGCTTCACCTCTCATTACAGATCTCGGTAACCTGCAACTTTTGTGCTTGGGAATACCATATGTCTCTTTCCACCATCTCCCCCCTGTCCTTTCCCTGTGTCTTTCTCCTCTGTGTCTCTGCTGAATCTTTGCTTGGCGCGTTGACTGCAGTTGGTTTTATTTTCAAAGTCCCGCGTGCCTGGCATTGTTCGTGCAAGTGTTACTGTCTTTTGTGCTGTGTATTTTCTAAGTCCTGCATGCCTGGCCTTGCTAAGCCTCGTTTCCATCCTGTTTTAGAATTTTTACGTTTTTTCGGTCGCCATTTTTTTTCCAGCTTCAATGATTTTCGATCGTTAAAAAAAGACAAGATATTCCTCAACTTAACTTGCTCTACCCCTGTGCTGTGTGTGAGTGTGTATATTTATTTGAGGCATATTTATGTGTGTTTGCCATCTTTTCCAGTTTGGTGGTTCGGCCATTAAAGTCATATTTTTGCAAGCCCCGCAGTCCATCATACAGGTTGGAACTTTGCGTCCGTCGCAAAGTCCAGGGGCCTTGTGATGAGGCCTCATTGCAGCTAAGTCCTGTGTGTCTCGGGATGAGCGCCAGCTAAGTCCCGTGTGTCCACTCCTGCAATGAGCACCTTCAGTGCTCATTGCAGCCAAAGTCCCGCGAGCTTCAACTGCTCGCCTTGCATCGCGAGGCTCGAGGTCAACGGCTCTTTTTGATTTGTGAGGCTCGCAGTTGTAGCTTTATGGCCCGCAAATGGCTGGCCTCGCTTCACAAGTCTCATAAACCATGATGACAACTCGCATGACGACAACTATATATGTGATGATGCTAAGGACTTTAAATTAAAGGTAGCTTGGTTAGAGATTATTACATTAACTCTGATCATCATTTTCTTTTATGTTTGTAGAATACAAATTACAAGCAGCATCTGACTTTTAATAGTGAACAAAGTCCTGTATGATTGGAATGGGAACAGAATCAGCAAGAGGAAAGATAATCCTGGAAAAAAAGGAGAATTTATAATGGACATTCTGTTGACGATAAGGTTTTGATTTTTCATGAATTCCATTACATACCAATATAGAATTAGTAAATATGTATATTGATTATATTAATATTGTAACTGATATTTTATTTTTTATGCTAGAAAGTCCTTCCTATTTACATCTTTTTTAAAAGGGCAGATTTTAAAGGGCAGCAATACAGTTTATTATAGATTGGGACAGAGAACTGATAGGTAAAAACGCTGAACATAAATGGACAACATTTAAATCCTTACTAAATATACATACACATCAAAATATACCGTGTGGGAATAAAAGTAAAAGGAGTAAATCCCATCCAATGTGGCTTAACAATGATTTAAAGATCAAGATACAGAGTAAAAAACAGGCATTTAAATTATACAAACAAGAGGGGACAGAGATTGCTTTACAGGAATACAAGGAAATCAACAAGGCTTGCAAAAGTGCTATTTGACTGGCTAAAATAGAAAATGAAAAATTAACTGCAAAAGAGAGTAAGACTAACCCTAAAATATTTTTTAAGTATATTAATGGGGAAGAAGGCAAGGAAGGAATCTATAGGAACATTACAATGTGACCAGGAAAAGGGAGATGAGCTAAATAGGTTCTTTTCTTCAGTATACACAAGGGAGGTACCAGTGGTTGGGACACTGCAACATAATGGGGCTACACTACCTTTGCCAAATAATTGGTTAACACAGGAAGTAATCAAAAAGAGGTTGGAAAAAATTAATGTTAATAAAGCCCCGGGTTCTGATGGAATACATCCACGGGTTCTGAGGGAACTGGGTTCTGTAATAGACAAACCATTAGATTAAATTTTTCAAGATTCACTCAACACAGAGTCTCTACCAGATAACTGGAGAAAAACAGATGTGGTACCTATATTTAAAAAGGGAGCAAGAGCAAATCTGGGGAATTATAGACCAGTGAGCCTCACTTCTGTAGTGGGGAAGCTTTTAGAAGGGTTAATAAGGGATAATATACAAGAATATGTCTATTTGAAAAGGGTTATAAGTAGGAGTCAACATGGATTTATGAGGGATAGGTCATGTCAAACAAATCTAATTAGTTTCTATGAGGAGGTTAGTAGGAACCTGGATCAAGGCAACTCAGTGGATATAGTCTTTTTGGATTTTGCAAAGGCTTTTAATACAGTGCCACATGGGAGATTATTGTGAAAACCAAGAGATACAGGAATTGCAGTAAATATCTGCTCATGGATTGAGAGCTGGCTAAAAGACAGGAAGCAAAGGGTTGTTGTAAATTGAACATACTCGGATTAGACTAATGTGGTAAGTGGGGTTCCTCAGGGTTCAGTTTTAGGTCCTCTCCTTTTTAACATATTTATTAATGACTTAGAGGTGGGACTGGAAAGTAGTGTCTCCATTTTCGCTTATGTTGTGCAAGGTAATTAAATCAGATAATGATGTGCTTTCCCTCCAAAGGGATTTACATAAAATTGAGGAATTAGCAAATTAAATGGCAGATGAGATTTAATGCGAATAAATGTAAAGTTTTGCATCTGGGAAGGAAAAATAGCCATGAAATGTATAATCTTAATGAAGCAAATCTAGGTGTATCAGATATTGAACAGGATTTGGGAGTGCTTGTGGACAACCACCTAGGTAACAGTGCTCAAAGCCAAGCAGCAGCTGCAAAGGCAAATAATATTAGCATGTATTAAGAAGGGTATAGAAGCCAGGGAAGCAAATATAATTCTGCCACTATACAAATCTCTAGTACGCCCTCATTTGGAATATGGAGTACAATTTTGGGCACCACTTCTTAAAAAGGACATTTTAGAGCTGGAAAAGGTACAGAGAAGGGCAACAAAACTAATAAGGGGAATTGAGGGGCTAAGTTATGAAGAAAGACTAACCAAATGAAACGTATTTTCTCTAGAAAAAAAATGTTTAAGAGATCTGATTACCTTATATAAATACATCCAGGGTCAGTATAAAGATTTGTCGGGGGAGCTTTTTGTGCCAAGAGGTTTTCAACTGACAAGAGGACATCCCTTGAGGTTAGAAGTAAAAAGATTTCACCTTAAACAAAGAAAAGGGTTCTTCACAGTAAGGGTGGTTAATCTGTGGAATTCTCTACCAGAGGAGGTGGTGACAGCGGATTCGATAGATAACTTTTAAAGGGGACTGGATTTATTTCTAATTTAAAAGGGAATTCAGGGTTATCATGGATAATTAGAGAGACAGTATTGATCCAGGGAGAAATCCGATCACCAGTATCTGGGGTCAGGAAGGAATTCATTTTTTTTTCCTTTGAGACACGGGTTTTTTTCTGTTTGCCTTTCTCTGGATTAATTAATAATTAAAAAAATAATAATAATAATTAAATAATCGATTAATAATTAATTAACAACTAATTCATTAATATTTAATCCACATATTGCAGATCAGAGGAGATCTTTAAAGGTTGAACTTGATGGACTGAAAGTCTTTTTTCAACCTATTTTTGAAAAATAACAAATTTTTTTGCAGTTGTTAGGGTCCCATTGATTTTGGGGTCCTGCCAGGTACTAATACACATATTTGTCAGAAACAGAGCAAATCCCCTCCAGCCAAACGCCTTTATGTACTATAACAATATTGTAGTGTATCAGTGAAGTATGTATATTTTATGAAGTTGGAATAAATTAAATATTTTTAGTATTTTTATTAGTGGCATTTAACTGAGTGTTCCATATTGCTTTATTTAATATTACTGTCCATAACATCCATCTTCTTATCCTAAACAAATTACATATTAAGTTGACTCTAAAAATATGGTTGTAACTGCACAAAACATAGATATTGGCCATCTGGGTGCTGAAAGTATCATAAGCTGTGGAATAAACAGGGTATGAAATGTCTAATACCAAGGAGTCATAAAAACAAAGAAAACCATAATGTTGATTTAATCTATGATGATTTGCTTTGCTTTTTCTGGGCTGTTAAACAAAATCATAACCTGTAGCTTCTTTCTTTCTGAACTTTATGGACATGTATGATATTTGTCACCAAAGTAAATATTTGCTTTCAAGTGGATAAGTATTTATGAGTTGGTTATTCACACTTAATCTGCCTGACAGCTTCCTTCTACATTACTGAGAACAATGATTTGACGTGTTTATTGTAGAGTAACTAATAGCCACTCTGGACAAGGGGCATATTGCATCACATACAGTTGCTGTAGGAAGGTAGATAAAGAGCATTTTAGATTTGTCAACCATGCATTAAATAATGTTTGAACGGTTCTGTACAATGGAAAAAGGAAGCTTACAATTTGATAATCTATCTGCTTTATCTGAAAATGAACTCACAAGACACAGCATATAATCTATAATTATTTATCTTTATATACTATACAGAATGTAATCCATAATTATTTATCTTTATATACTATACTATTTAGTATGTACTTAACCATATTGTATCAGTTGCCTGATTGAAAATGAGTTAACATTTATTAGCAAACATTAAAAATACGGTAGTCATCACTAAAAACCTAAAAAAAAAAAAAAAAATGGTTTTAATTGATGTCAGAGCTCTTTAAGAAACCAGGATTATCCAAAAGAGCATGCTATTATTATAAAGCGCCATTACATAGCCTATGTTGGTATATTTACGAGTAAAGTTTACACTAAAATCACTACCTAGCAATTACATCACACATAAAAAGGAACTGGCTGCCCAATGCTGTGAAAACTCAAAAAATCATAATCCAGCTGTAGCTGCCCCATTAAGATTTCACAAAAGCCTGTTACATTATAAAATTAGAGTGATAAACATTAAACTATGTGTGCTCAGATTGTTAAAAAAAAACCTACGTGTACCTTCACTCACCTGCAGAGACACCAAAAATGGCTATGAGAAGTAAACATGCATCAAATCTGATGCTATAATTAATCTGACACCTTAATTGTTTCAGATATAAAGATTAATTCCTCAAATCTGACATAGTTAAGGGGTTAAAAACACCACCACAATGAGCCCCCAATACCCACAATCTACTATGAACGATCCTGGGATCCACCTAATACCCCTATATAAAATGATCCTTGAGATCCCCTTCATATCTCCCAATACCCACTATAAACTGGTATAAACTGAGATAACCCCAGGGTTTCCACCTGTTCTCCTGCTATGAGCTTGGGGAAACCTGTGAATTCCCCGCTCTCACAGATAATCCCATCGAACTATAACAATCTGGGTGCCTATAGACTTCTATAGCATCTAAAATGTAAAACCCTTAAAAGACCCTTTGTGGCAGCTAAATACTAATCCCCACCACGAAGGTCCTCTAGGAACCTCAATAGCACCTATAATTAATGCATGTGCCATGGAGGTCCTCTAAGGTCCCCTGTGGCACCTCCAGGAAGCCCCTTATGGTCCCCATAAGGGTTAATTATGAGTGCCACAAGGGTCTATATAGGACCTCCGTGGCACATGGATTAATTAAAGGGGCCACAGAGGTCTCTTCCATATTTAGCTTGGAAGATAACTTTCACAGAGATCCTTTAAGAATCTCTGTGTCAGGGGGGTAAATATTAGGTGACATGGTGATTATAGTAAGACTAGCGACTTGCCCGTCAAAAAATGACGGCAATGAGATGTGTATGTTTGGAAAGTTGTTTAGTTATTAATATACATATGGAATTGTAAGGTAGCTAATGGTGTTTTGTGTGTCCTACAGAAATATATAATACAATTAATAAATGAATATACTTGACCTATTTTGAAGCATTGTGTTGAAGAGCTGTGAACCTTGTTTGATGTTGCTGCAGCATTAGTGGTGTGGAGGTGCTGTGTAAGTGTGCTGAACGTGTGCAGTGTAATAGTGTGCGTGCGCGAGCCGAAACCGTTAGCGTAGTTGTGTACTTCCGCATTAGCGTAAAATGGTGGCTAATGTGTGGTATGCGTCTTAGCGGATTATCCGTAGGTCGTTTGTGGTGTTTTGCAAATTTGTTGTGGTGTTTTCCGTGGTTAGAGTGCTGTAGCCTCGTTTTCAATTTGTTCGTCCGCCATTTTTTCTCTCGCTTAGAGATTTTTTTAGTGTCTAAACTGTTTTATTTTTAGTTAAGTGAAGGTGTAAGTTGCTTTTTTGCGGTCCTGGATGCTTCCTCTTGCTGTAGGTAAGCTTTTTATGTATGTGCTGTGTGTATTTATTGTGTTTTGGCTTTTTTCCTGTCCTTGGGTTGTGTCCGATTTTTGCGATGTCGTAATGTGTGTTAACGTGTCTCGTATGGTGTTTTGCGAGTTGCTTGTGGTGTTTCTCGTGTTTAGCCTCGTTTTCATTTTGTTCGGCGGCCATTTTTTCTCTTGCTTGGCGAATGTGTTAGTGTCTAAACTCTTTTATTTTGAGTTAAATGAAGGTGTAACTTGGTTTTTGGAGGTCGTGGATGCTCCCTCTTGCTGTAGGTAAGCTTTTTATGTATGTGCTATGTGTATTTATTGTTTTTTTTTTTTAATTCGTGTTCGCGAGTTGGGGCCTATGTTTGCTACGCGAGCCCGCAAGCGTTAGCAACAACTTGCATGCTCACAACTATATATGTGATGGGGAATCCTTGGGGATAGTACATGGTAAGGGGAGATCCATAGAGTTCACCTGTTTTAGTTAATTTATTGGGAGAATCCCAGAAATACTCAGGTAGAGACATACAGTGGGGGGAAAAGTATTTTGATCCCCTGCTGATTTTGATTTGTCCACTGACAAAGAAATGACCAGACTATAATTTTAATGGTAGGTGTATTTTAACAGTGAGAGACAGAATACCAAACAAAAAAAACAAGAAAAACGCATGTCAAAAAAGTTATAAATTGATTTGCAGGTCTGTGAGGGAAATAAGTATTTGATCCCCTATCAATCATCAAGATTTCTGGCTCCCAGGTGTCTTTTATACAGGTAACGAGCTGAGATTAGGAGTACTCTCTTAAAGAAGTGCTCCTAACCTAATTTTGTTACCTGTATAAAAGACACCTGTCAACAAAAGCAATCAATGAATCAGATTCCAAACTCTCCACCATGGCCAAGTCCAAAGAGCTGTCCAAGGATGTAAGGCACAAGATTGTAGACATACACAAGTATGGAATGGGCTACAAGACCATCGCCAAGCAGCTGGTGAGAAGGTAACAACAGTTGGTGCAATTATTCGCAAATGGAAGAAACACAAAATAACTGCCAGTCTCCCTCAGTCTGATGCTCCATGCAAGATCTCACCTCGTGGAGTTTCAATGATCATGAGAACGGTGAGGAATCAGCCCAGAACTACACGGGAGGATCTTGTTAATGATCTCAAGGCAGCTGGGACCATAGTCACCAAGAAAACAATTGTTAACACACTACGCCATGAAGGACTGAAATCCTGCAGTGCCCGAAGGGCCCCCTGCTCAAGAAAGCACATGTACAGGCCCATCTGAACTTTGCCAATTAACATCTGAATGATTCAGAGGAGAACTGGATGACAGTGTTGTGGTCAGATGAGACCAAAATCAACCTCTTTGGCATCAACTCAACTCTCCATGTTTTGAGGTGGAAACATTATGCTTTTGGGGTGTTTTTCTGCTAAGGGGACAGGACAACTGCACCGCATCAAAGGGACGATGGACGGGGCCAAGTACTGTCAAATCGTAGGTGTGAACCTCCTTCCCTCAGCCAGGGCATTGAAAATGGATGGGTATTCCAGCATGACAATGACCCAAAGCACAAAGCCAAGGCTACAAAGGAGTGTCTCAAGAAGAAGCACATTAAGGTCCTGGAGTGGTCTAGCCAGTCTCCAGACCTTAATCCCATAGAAAATCTGTGGAGGGAGCTGAAGGTTCGAGTTGCCAAACATCAGCCTTGAAACCTTCATGACTTGGAGAGGATCTGCAAAGAGGAGGAGGACAAAATCCCTCCTGAGATGTGTGCAAACCTGGTGGCCAACTACAAGAAACGTCTGACCTCTGTGATTGCCAACAGGGGTTTTGCCCCCAAGTGCTAAGTCGAAGAGGTCAAGTACTTATTTGCCTCATTGACCTGCAAATCAATTCATAACTTTTTTGACATGCTTTTTTCTTTTTTTGTTTTTTTTGTTTTGTTATTCTGTCTCTCACTTTTAAAATACACCGACCATTAAAATTATAGACTGATCATTTTTTTGTCAATGAACAAACGTTCAAAATCAGCAGGGGATCAAATACTTTCCCCCCCACTGTATGCATAAGGGTCATTAAACTTGCATTAGTTTTTAATAATATTTAACCCCGCAATGGGAAGGTTTTTTATAGGTAGATAGGATGAAGGGGGAGGGGGGGTTATGGCTATTATAGTGTGTTGACGTAGTGGGTACAACTCTGCAGCATTGCTATGGACACTACTGTGTTCTAGACTCAAAGTCTCCAGCAAGCAGGCTGCATACACTTCGTATGGCTAGAGAGCAACAAGAAAACCCTCCATGGCGACTAGTGATGGAATAGCTCCCTAGCATGGGAAAAAAAGCTCCCACAGTTAAGAGCGAGCTGTTTCTCACTGCTATGTGACAGCATGTACTGGAGCCCATAGCAAACAATTAAACTTGTAACCAAAGACTGACTCCTTCCTACAGGAGTTTTTATAAAAAAAATATGCTGAGCTATTCCATGGTTATCGCAAATAAGATTTTCGTAAAAATTACTGACCGAGGGGTTTTGGCCATAGCTCTCTAACGCTAACATGTGCATGCAACCTAAAATATAACCATAAAAGACTCTGAATCTCAGCAGTCTGTGAAATGTTACCCACTAACTAATGTGAACATGCTACACTAGCCATAAAATCCTCCCATATCTCTATCTTTCATACTATCTGTCTATCTATCTATCTATCTGTCTATGTATCTATCTGTCTGTCTATCTGTCGGTTCATTATTATTTATGGGTACCTTGGTGGACGTGGCATGGATGGATCTCTCTCTTTCTTCCTCACTCTCCATCATTCTCTCTCTCTCTTTCCATCTATCTCACACTCTCACTCTCCATCTATCTCCTTCTTTATTCCCTATCTATCAGAAAATAAAGTTACGCCTATTAATTGGTACCCCATAGGGACCAAATGGTACAAAATAGTAAACCTATAAACTACCCCTATGGACTTACATGGTCCATCTAAAGTATAGCCATGGGGCTTATGGACCACCATGTTACCTAAAATTAACCTCTGTACCATGTGGGTCCTACTGACACCCATGGTAAGCTTTACTATAATTATGATGGATCCTATGGACCACCTATCTTGTACCCAAACTACTACCATTGTTTCAGCCCTTTCTTAGTTTTAATTTTTCTAATTTGATATAAAATTTGATAAAAAAAAAGAGCAGGATGTAAACCTGATAAAAATTCAGTCTTTCAATAAGGTCTGAAACTCAAGCAAGAACAAGTTTACTCTCTCTCACCTGACACATCCTACTCAGAGATGGTTTAAGAGGGAGTTCTTGATACATTTGAATGGAAAATAGCATCACCAGATGTGGACTCCTTAATCTCTGTGCCTTAGGAAGTGCACCTACACCTCACTGATAAGGCCCAAGAGAGGCCAAAATATACGTCTGGGGTTTGCTGTTTCTTCTGTTCAGGGTAGAATTGCCTGTTGTTTCGGGGCTGGATCACTCTTCTGAGACCACGATGATATTCTACAGGATATTTCTCCCTATGAATGGCACAAGTGAGCTAAAAGAGGCTGCTCTCTGAGTAGGTAACCAGACCTATAGCGCAAACCAACTTAGGTATTGCTCATTATCAGATATTGTTTTTGTTTACTTCAATTATTGTGTAAGCCATTGTTTCTCAAACGAATTCAGCTGTAGAACCCGCAAGGGCTTTAAAAATGTTGCTGAATCCCCTCGCCCCAAACTTAAGTGGAACCCAGAGTGAAACTAAATGACTGTGGTCCAAAGGATTTTTGATACTCGGAAGTGACAAGATGGAAGGACCTGGTGTGGCTAAGGAAATGAAGAGTGTGAGTGACTAGAAGACACAGGCCTCTATAACTCCAATGTTCTACAACAGTTCCTGGTTTCCAAATAGCAATGTGTGTTAAAGGGATATGTAAGTGAGCTGGATTATGAATGCATCTGATAGAGGATAATTAGTAGTGTATGAAAAAAATATTGTGTGAAAATATCCCAAAATAAACATTAATTAGCTTACATTGAAGTTAGTAACATTTCTTATGTTTTTTTAGCATTTGCATTTGATCGTATATGCCCCTAGAACATCCCACCTGAATTAGCATAACATTCATATTCAAAATCCAGCTAATACATTGTATCATTCTTCACCTCAGTGGCTTCTGGTCGGTTCAGTACACGAATTGCAACAGTTACTTCTTGTGCTCTGTACCAGAAACGTCCAGATATGTACCCTTTTGTATTTCCTGTGTGTACCCGGCTTATGTAAGCCTTACATATCCCTTTAAGTGTGGCATGGGTGCATAAAGCCTCTGCTTTCTATGGATAACAGTCCTTTAATGCTGCTATTGTCACCACTGCCAGCATTCACAAGTTGTACTTTGTCAACATGATGTGGATCCACATTGTATTTGGATAAGGAACCTACCTTATCAGTAAGTTCAAAATTGCAACAACTGAAGTCCTCTGGCTTATGGTACTTCTCTCAAGTATGCCTCTCAATTGTTTTGAAATGGTATGACAACACTTGGATGTATTTGCTTACTTCAACTTAATCATCTTTGAACCCAACAACACATCTTGGATCTTCTGCTTATGACTCCAACCTGGAAAATGACTGCAAGGTATGACTTTTGTGTGATTATGAGTCTTTCATGCTTCTTGAACTCAGATTATGATTTTGCTGCTTTAACTTGATCCCTGCATTCAGGCCAAACTTATGATTTGAAGTTCACTTGAAATCCTTTTTTCGCAACACCAACCAATCACCTTAACTTATGAGCTTATATAATAAGAATAATAAGAATCAAAAACATATATTGCTAATTTTTAAAGCTCTTTAAGAATAACTTCTAAAGCCAATTATTGATGTAAAAGAATCCACTTAATGATACCCACAAGCATATTACAGGTATACCACGCTTAACACTACCCCTTATACTATAGTGCTGTTTTTTCCTCGTGGGACCTCTTTTAATGCTCTGATCCTTGTCACTAGATTTAAGGTGACAGAGAGCAGCAAAGAAGAGCAAAGAGGTGAAGGAACGTGCCAAACTGAACAAGCAGAAAACCCCACAAAGAGATCAGTTCCCACACCAGCCAATCAGGGAGCAAGTACATGATATATTTTTTTTTTTTTTGTATTACAGAAAATGAGACAAACGCAAAGAACATTAGGCCAAATTGAAGAACCAAAGAATTTCTCTGGAGGAGAAGATGTAGGTGCTGGACCGCTTAGAAAAAGGAGAATGCCAAGTGGACATCGGAGCGGATTTAAAGTTGCCAACTTTAACAATCTGCACCATCCTTAAAAATAAGGAGAAATCACAGTCTTCTGTAACCACCAGTCCTCTGTCAAGAAGATTACTTGATCCAGAAGCTATGCCCTGGAGGAAATTGAGATGCGGCTTTCCATCTGGATCGATGACAAAGCAGACCGCAATATGCAAATCAGCCAGGCCATCATCATGGAGAAGATCAGAAACATCTACTATCGTATTCAAAGTCAAACACCAGATATGACCAAAAACTTTTTGACCACTTCAGGAAAAAAAAACTGTATAACATCAGAATCACCAGAGAAGTGGTGAGTGCTGACACCAAACCTGCTGTAGCCTTTCCAGGCACTTTAAAAGCTATAGTAGAAAAAGGCAATTATCCTCTAGAACTGGTATTCAACATTTACAAGACGGAACTCTTCTGGAAGCGAATACCATGATGCACCTTCATATTGCGTGAGCAGAAGCGAGCACCGGGGTTCAAAGCAGCTAAAGACTGTCTAATCCTTCTTCTGGGTGGGATCATCAATGGCGATTTCAAGATCAAACCTTCTTAATTAAGGCCAAAGTGCTCCTGTTTATCAACAATGCTCCAAGCCATCCCAGCAGAAGTAGTTTTGCTGCCACCCAACACTACTAATCAAGTCAATGAATCAGGGGGTCATTGTGACCTTCAAGGCCTTTTCTCTTCATCACAAATTCTGCCAGCTCGTTGTCAAAATAGATAGCAAACCCCAAGAATGCATGAAGGATTTTTGTATATCATCATGCAGGCCATAAATAACATTGATTTGTCCTGGAAGGAAGTGACACAGCAATGTCTCAAAAGAATTTGTGGAGAAATATATGGCAATAGCTGTGTGTGAGTGTGGAACCTGAACAGCCCATTATTGTGGAGATTGTAGACATGGTCAATATGGCTGGGTTGGGAGATGCCAACGCCCAGAACATTGAGGAGTTGCCGATAGCTTCAGGTGAGAGTTTTACAAATGGGGACCTCCAACAACTTTCATTCAGGAAGCCCAATAAATCAGTGACTCAGACACTGAGAAACCCAAACAACTTTCCACTGTGTTCCTCACCAAATGTTTGAGGTCCATCTTTGACATTCTGGCTGAATTTGTGGCCAACAATCCAGATAGTGGCAGGAGCAGAAATGTGAAAAGAAGCGATCTGGGGATTTGTCTTGCTACCAACATCTGCTTTATGGCCGTAAAAAGCAAAGACAGTTGTCCTTGGATGAGTTTGTTTCCAAAAACCCCCAGAATGCAGGTGAAGCCTGAAGCTTTCACATCTGCCATGTAAAGTGGACTGTTCAATGTTAATGTTTGTTATCCCTTAAAAATTTATATAGTGCCAAAAAGGTTGACATTTCAATTGCTTTTATGTATTTTTTTTCCATGAGTTCCCCTATCCCCTATCTACCCTATGTTAAAATGACCCTGTTTAACATTGTTTTGCTTAGACCTCCAAGTGCCAAGAACCTATCTACAAAGGGTATAGCTGTATCTACTTGCAGCTCTCTAAATAAATATGTATAATTATTTGTAAAATCACACTTTTTTTAATATGTAACCTTAATAATATCTTTAAAAATGTTTTTTTTTTATCAAAACCTAATACAAGAACTAATATATATATAATTTGTTAATTTTTTTGTTTGATTTTATTTCCATACATTTTAGATTGGTCTGTAATTGTCAGTGTGTTTTGGTTAGAAGCCAACATTCCTATGAGCTGAGAGAGTTATTTGCCTCACCAAGACAAAAACATCAAGTGTAAAGAACTGCAAGTATAAAACCATTAAAAAGGAATTTTAAAAGTACTCTAGGAAAGGGAAAATGCAAAAGTTCTATTCCCTTATGTTGTCTTATAAATTAGTTTATACATCTAAAAAAGGCTGTAAGAGAGCCTAGAATGTTAGGTGTGGTCCTCCAAATATGGGTGGAAATATTTTGAATACACTGATTCAACATTTAATTACATCATTTAGCTGGCAAACCCTTATTTAGTACTCCCTATGACATTTCATAAAAAAATAAACAATACTCCAACAAATATAAAAAGCTATGTTCTTACAGTAATTATTAGTAGCTGTTCTTACCTGATGGCATGAAAACGAAAGTAATCACCACTAGTACAATTAGTATAATTGCTGCAGTTACTCCAAGCAGTAGTTTTACAGGTGGCTGTAAAATATGGAGTCAGATTAAAGTTTATGTTTATTACTGGATAAACAGAGAAAATATTTAAATTATTTAGTTACATTTTATTCTAAGGAAATGAAACACAGTTCTAGAGTTTCTATTGATTCTATTGACTCCAGCTCACAATTTACCTCCTTAAGCCTAAACTTGAATACCCTGTCTTTTTAAGTAGGATTTCAGGGGTCATGGTGATATGATCTGACAATATTTAAGCAAGCCTGTAATTTACTTCTTAGACACAGCCAATAGTAAATGAGTCCATCATCATGATGTCAGTAAAGCATGGAAGTTACACGTAATCTGCAATCGGAGGCTATCAATTAATTAGTGGGAATAAGTAATATTTGCCGATCAGCAGCCTTATTAAATTGCGATTCGGCCAATTGAATAGGGCTCTATATAAGCGCATTGCATATTTATTTTACAGAAGTTTTTAGTTAGTGAACTTCTATCCAAAAGCAAGGTCTTCACTATTTAAAAACTTCTGTAAAAAAATATGCTATGTGCTTATATAGAGCCCTATTCAATTGGCCAAATCACATTTAATAAGGCTGCAGGTTTGCAATCAAACACTGTATAAAATACATTCGATCATCTGTTCTAGTCCATGTGAGTTTCATATGTATTAACCCCTTGTGTCCAAGCATCGATATTACTCCGAAATAAGATTTAAAAATAATATTTTTTAGTTGCATATTTGTGGGTTTGAGACTGTTGTGCAATTAATTCTAATGTCTTTCCATGCCTTCCCTTCCTTTTAAAGTATAGTATTATATGTTTAATTGCTGTTACAGCTTTATTAAGTGTTTGAAAAAGCCCTTGTGAGTCCTATTTAGTACTTGTAATATTTTTGACAAACACTTGATACTTTTTTCATTTGCGGGTCTAATAGAATATTGATTTTATGTAACTTTAATTAATTAGCACATGTAATATTCGAGCTGTGCTAAGACCAAGAGAGTTCTAAGCTAGAATTTGTGATGTGAGTCTTTAGCCAGCCCAAATGATTGTGGGCAGGTAACTTGTAATCAGATTGGGCCTCATTCTATTAACGGCCGTAGGAGATGCGGGGCCGCAAGGACCTGTCGCAGGCTATTTGCCTATTCTATTCCCTTCCGGCCGGGGGCTCCGTCAGGCTTGCGGCCGGCGCCTTGTTATCCCTTGCGGCCGCACGCGCCGGAGGAAAGCCTTTGATCTTAAACAGCCGCAAGAGTTTCTGCCGCAAGAAAATCCCGGTTGCTATTCAATTGCTCTGGGAACACTCTCGGCAAGGCTAAAACCGAGCCGCAGCTTACTTGCACCAAAAAGGTCCCGCAAGCACACAATTAAGCACATAATAAAGCCATCCTGCACTCTGAGGAGACTATAAAGTGATTGTAGGTGTTAGCATTCATAGCACAACATTCCCCTACACTCAAATCCGAAAATAATATTTATTTTAATTTATGTCAAATATCCGTGGACAAAGTCCAGAGGGCTTGGAGCACCTCAGACCCGCCCACGCTGCGACCGGAAAATAAACCGTTAATGAAATCTCGGATTTGGGCTGATGTGCAAGCTTGAGAGGGGGTTGCTATTAATCCTCATGTCCCCCATTATGATCCCTAGCATTTACAGAGCTTTACAGTGCCGTCTTGAATTTATATTTGCTTTTAAAGTTTTCTGACCTTGCGGCCGGTTGCATGATATGCGGCCGGCCGTAAGGGGGATATCCTTGCGGCGCCGTCTATTTGAATTGCAAGGTAAAGGTAGCCCCGCAAGGAATAGCACCTTTGCGGCCGTTTTACGGCCGATAATAGAATGAGGCCCATTGTGAGTAGCTAATAGAATATGTGGCAATTTTAAGAGCAGTTTTAAGTGTGTGTAAATATATGAATTGCCCAATAGAATAGGGCCAAATGTATGTAAAAGGGTATATTTATTAAATAAGGCAAACAGTGGATTTAAAAAGTGAAATTAATAGCTTAACTTTCATTTATATCTATATTACATTTATTTAACAGGGAAATTAGGATCAATGTCGGGTGCTAATGCAATATGGGGTAGATGGGTAGATCATAAACTCTGCAAGCCTTACATAGCGGTTGACTACTGTCACAAACAGTAACATTCAGAAATTCAGATGCAAACTTAACTTGAAAAACTGAATTGGATTTATTTTCTACAACTACTGTTTTTATTGCTACTTAGTTACTGAGGCCTCTATTCCATGGCTCCCATAAAATCTCTCAGAAGGCTGACTCTCAACTACAAGAGATTTCAAAAGCTAATTTCCAGAGCTCATCTATGGTTCCTACAAATAATAGTCCTGTAAAAGTTACTGACGCACACATGGGGGGGGGGGGGGTACAGAGATCTCTAGCTCTAATATGTGCTCCCAGCCTGCTCCCCCTCCGTGACAGGGAAGTGGTTAAACAATAAAAAAAAACAATAAAATCAATGCAGGGGGTTTATGACACTTCTGCATATGATCTGTTACCCCCATGAGCCCAGCTATTTCCTGGCATTTGTCCTATGAGACTGGTTATCTCCCAACTAAAGTATAACCATGGAGGTCCTTATGGACCCCCATGACACTAAATATTAAACCATTACCATATTATTATTATTATTATTTATTTGTAACATGCCAACATATTCCGTAGCGCTAGAGGTCCCTGTGTACCCCCATGGTAATCTAAAGTATAATACTAATATTAATCCCTATACCATGGGGTTCTGAAATGATATATTAAGCTTCTGACCTCCAAGGCACCTAAAGCTAACCCTTATACCATAGGGGTATAACCAGTCAGAATACAGATTTAAATCTATGCTTTCTGATTGATTAAACTTTTAACCAATTGGCTATGGGTTTCGGAGAAATTCAAATACTCTATTCTGATTGGCTGGAATATCATAGGTTTAAATATAATTTGCTAAGATCTCACCCTTCTCACATGTCCTAAGTCTTTACTGTCTCTTCATTGCTCTCGCTCTCATTCCTTTCTCTGTTCCTATATCTCCCTCCACGGCTACCATCTCACATTCTTCTTTTCGTGCTAATTGAAATCACCATACAGACCCCCTCTGCTCATGGGTAACTCAGATTTAATTTATAGAGGCATGGAAATCACTTGCACCTGACCTATCATCAGCATATGCTATCCAAATATGTTACCACGGCCTCCACCATACTCATCTTGACTATACTTCTCTCCCTGTGCTTGACACAAAACTTGCACTAGGTAAGATAATCTGCATTCACGCACCACTGTTTTACAATCCCTCCCTATCAGATTTCTACTGTCTCCTACTAAGTAAAAACATTTTCCCAACTCATATCTTCTACCCAAGTATCTCAGTGCCTGTCTTTCAGCAGTGGTCTTCTCCTCCCTTTAATCTTTATCACTTTCATTCTCTATTACTTTCTCTCTCTTACTGGTTCTTCCAATTTTTATCTATGTTTCTTGCAGAGGTATCTCCCTCTCCCAGTCTCTTTCTTCATCTATTAATGTAAGATTTTAAACTCAAAGACAGGGCTCTCCAATGTATAATACTGTATTTTTCATTGTAATTAACCCCAATATATCGCTCTGGAATATGTTGGTGCAAATAAACGATAATAATAAGAAGAAGAATTGACACCTATTTCATCCAATCAGAAGCTGCAAAAATAATTTACAAGGCAAAGACTCACTCAAAAAATGTGTTAGTTGGCATGGGAGCACCTAGAAGGAGGAGAACCGTATAGTGACGTTTTTTTTTAAAGAATGGTGGGTGCGTTAGGAGAAAGCCCAATTCCACTGGCCTAAGATGAGGGACAAGAGATTCAATCAAGAAAGAAGAGGACAGATTCTTCAGTCAACATGGAAGTGCCTGCTTATGGAGAGCTGAAGAGTGAGGAACCAGGGCATCGGTGATCACTGATGAAGGTTGTCAAAAGTATAGGTAATGTATATTCCCCTCACCCTTTACATAAATATTTTTTTATTTTATGCAGTATTTTTATTATTATGTATTTAGTGTAAGGGACTATTGAGGTTCCTATGGACCACAATGGGGGGGACATATTATACATGGGGTCTAATAGGGACCCCTGTGGTGGTAGGAAGGACATCCATGGAATAGCTTAATAACACAGAGTCATTTCAGATGCCCATGGTATGAGGATAATATTAGTATAATATAATAATATATGTATTTTACATTTATGGCACTTGCATATCTGGGCTAACTTCAGTAAGATTGGGTATAGTTATGGGAGGCTTGTGATAGCGATTTTTAAAAAAAGTCATGGGACAGGTACTTGGGGCGTAGGATATTAGGGACATTTCAAGAGCTCAAATGGCAGTTCTCGGAATCTAAATTACGTTTGTGATGTCATAGCTAGGTAGGGATTTACAAGTGAACTCCACTTGGTTGGTTTCTTACGGTAGCCATAGAATGGAGGCCTAAATGAACAAATAATAAAACCCCATTGTATGACCTCTACTCATGTAAGTTTAAAGAACAATTGACACCTAATATAAACTTAATTTCATCACCAATTTAAAAATAATATTTTAATTTACAATGGTTTTAATCTTAACAGGGTTATGAACTTTGGATATTTATAACTTTTAAGAATACCTTGAACAGTAACCATTTTTTCATCTAAAGTTGTTTTTGTTAATGTATTTTTGTACAGTAATCTAACATTGAAGTTTGCAATTTGTAGTTAGTCTACCTTTCTGATCTCTTGCAAAACAAAAGACTGGGCATGCTCTGAGTCATACTGATGATATAGGACTCCTAGCCCTACATGGTATTGAAGCAAAATAGAACTGCTAGTTTTGATTAAACATACTAGCCATACAATTAAACATAAAATAGCATGGTAGAAAGAAAAACATAGCTGTCAATTTAAGTGACTAAATGTGGGTTGGAGCAGGTTTAGGAAGAGAGGCAGTCTTAAAGGTATATATCCCCATTTCCTTTGTTTTTATATGAAACCTATTGATATCATGGGATATAATGCAACCTACATCTATAAATATGTTCCATACAAAAATATAAAGTCAAGATAACTAACCACAGTATAGTTTTCACCTCATTTTAGAAATGAACTCTTATTTATCAAATGACTATAGTTTTAATAACATTACATTTGTAACCATTTTTATATTCCATAGAATGAAACGGGAGTCGACATTAATAATCCCACATTTTAACCTTATATTTTACTTTCATGAATATAATGCATCACATTAATATAATATATGATTTTCCATTCAATAGCTTTCTGTTTGTGATAGTTTTTAAAAGCACTAACCTTCATTTTAAGAAAGATGAAAGTTCTTTGTCTGAAGATCCTGGAGCCAGTAAATAGAGAAGGCTTTTGTTAAACTCTGCAGCCAAATACACAACAGAGTAAGCACCATTCCATAAAACTTTTGACAACCTAAGTACATTTAAAGAGAAAATTGAAACCAGACTTTCTGGGCGTTCTTTGCAAGAACACGAGCTGTGGGTGGTTCCTGAGGGCTTCATATGTTTTCTGCCCAATGACATTATAACTAAAATTCTGTAATACTAACATTTCTCTTAATGACTCAACTGTTTCTGAAAAATAAATGTGCAGATGTTTCAGAACTTCACTAAAACCTTGCCAAGTGATTTTCAGTAACCGTACTTTGATTTCTATACTCAGCACACTTAAAGAGTCTTAAACCAAAGAAAAATATCAGTGCATGTACTCTTTTCATTGAGTCATTTCCTATGTGTATTAATCATTTTTGCCATAAAGATTGTTGCAAAAAAACACATAAAGACAATTTGTTTTTGAAGACAAATATATATATATATATATGCATATATATATATATATATATATATATATATATATATATATATATATATATATATATATATATACAGTGGATATAAAAAGTCTACACACCCCTGTTAAAATGTCAGGTTTCTGTGCTGTAAAAAAATTAGACAAAGATAAATCATTTCAGAACTTTTCCACCTTTAATTTGACCTATAAACTGTACAACTCAATTGAAAAACAAACTGAAATCTTTTAGGTAGAGGGAAGAAAAAAAATTAAAATAAAATAATATGGTTGCATAAGTATGCGCACCCTTAAACTAATACTTTGTTGAAGCACCTTTTGATTTTATTACAGCACTCAGTCTTTTTGGGTATGAGTCTATCAGCTTGGCACATTTTGACATGGCAAGATTTGTCCACTCTTCTTTGCAAAAACACTCCAAATCTGTCAGATTGCGAGGGCATCTCCTGTGCACAGCCCTCTTCAGATCACCCCACAGATTTTCAGTCGGATTCAGGTCTGGGCTCTGGCTGGGCCATTCCAAAACTTTAATCTTCTTCTGGTGAAGCCATTCCTTTGTTGATTTGGATGTATGCTTTGGGTCGTTGTCATGCTGAAAGATGAAGTTCCTCTTCATGTTCAGCTTTCTAGCAGAAGCCTGAAGGTGTTGTGCCAATATTGACTGGTATTTGGAACTGTTCATAATTCCCTCTATCTTAACTAAGGCCCCAGTTCCAGCTGAAGAAAAACAGCCCCAAAGCATGATGCTGCCACCACCATGCTTCACTGTGGGTATGGTGTTCTTTTGGTGATGTGCAGTGTTGTTTTTGCGCCAAACATATCTTTTGGAATTATGGCCAAAAAGTTCAACCTTGGTTTCATCAGACCATAACACCTTTTCCCACATTCTTTTGGGAGACTTCAGATGTGTTTTTGCAAAATGTAGCCTGGCTTGGATGTTTTTCTTTGTAAGAAAAGGCTTTCGACTTGCCCCTCTACCCCGTAGCCCAGACATATGAAGAATACGGGAGATTGTTGTCACATGTACCACACAGCAAGTACTTGCCAGATATTCCTGCAGGTCCTTTAATGTTGCTGTAGGCCTCTTGGTAGCCTCCCAGACCAGTTTTCTTCTTGTCTTTTCATACATTTTGGAGGGAGCTCCAGTTCTTGGTAATGTCACTGTTGTGCCATATTTTCTCCACTTGATGATGACTTCACTGTGTTCCATGGTATATCTAATGCCTTGGAAATTATTTTGTACCCTTCTCCTGACTGATACCTTTTAACAATGAGATTCCTCTGATGCTTTGGAAGCTCTCTGTGGACCATGGCTTTTGCTGTGGGATGCGACCAAGAAAATTTCAGGAAAGACCAACTAGAGCAGCTGAACTTTATTTGGGGTTAATCAGAGACACTTTAAATGATGGCAGGTGTATGCTGACTCCTATTTAACACAATTTGGAATGTGATTGCTTAATTCTGAACACAGCTACATCCCCAGTTATAAGAGGGTGTGCAGACTTATGCAACCACATTATTTTTATTTTTTATTTTTCTTCCCTCCATCTAAAAGATTTCAGTTTGAGTTGTACAGTTTATAGGTCGCATTAAAGGTGGAAAAAGTTCTGAAATGATTTATTTTGGTCTAATTTTTTTACAGCACAGAAACCTGACATTTTAACAGGGGTGTGTAGACTTTTTATATCCACTGTATATATACTAGCCACATGCCTGTCAAAAATTAGGGGGAAAAAATTTGAGGTTCCCCCCCTCTAATTTGCGGGCCTCGCGATGAGCACCTTCGGCAGTCATTGCAAGCCTTTCCCCCCCTCTACTTTATAGGCCTCACGATGGCCTCTGGCGCTCATTGGGAGTCGTTCACACCCCCCCCCAAGACGCTCATTGCGAGCCCTGCAAGCATGCGCAAGCCTGTTACTTTGCAAGCATTACAGACAAACGCTCTCACCAAGGTTTCTCTTTCCCCCTCTCTCCCTCCCCTGTGTTTATTTGCCCCCTCTCCCTCCCCTGTGTCTCTTTTCCCCCTCTCCCTCCAGTGTCTCTTTGCCCCCCACTTTCCCTGCCCTTTTTTGTCCCTTATGTCCCTCCCCTGTGTCACTTTCCCCCCTTCTCCCTCCCCTTTGTCTCTTCCCCCTCTCTCCCTCCCGTGTCTCTCCCCCTCCCCTGTGTCTCTTTTCCCCCCTCTCCCTCCCCGTGTCTCTTTCCCCCATCTCTCACCCCTGTGTCTCTCCCCCCCCCCAACTCCCTCCTCTCCCTCCCCTGTGTCTTTCTCCCCCTCCCCCTTCCCTGTGCTCCTTTTGCCATTTACGGGTGTGAAAACATTTGCAGGCTTGGGGAGTCCGAGTTACGGCCTTGAAAAATATTTTAGTTTTTAATGTCCACCTATTTTTTTAAAGCCGTAACTCAAAAGCCATTGGGAGGTTGCCAAAAGATGCCGATTGAATAGCAAATTAGCTTTCAACCTCACTTATGGGGGAGGCAGGGAGCCCATAAGTGAGGATGCTCATCGCGGGCCTTGCAATGAGAACCTTCGGGGATTTGTATTGAACAGCATTGTACTTTAACTATATATATATATATATATATATATATATATATATATATATATATATATATATAAACACACACACGCATATATATATATTTATATATTCATACTATTCAGTCATGGTGCGTGAACACAATTCAGTATGTGCAGTAACAATGAGTAGCTTTGTATATACTCTGCAGTAGATGACAGCTGCGTTGACTATTTGATACATGATCTTTCGTAAACCAGATGCTTGACTAAAGCCTTAAAATGATTATGTGACTATATTGATGTCTAAAGTGGTACAGTGCTAATACAAATAATAAAAGCCACATATTAATACTATGTACTGTATATAGACATACTAATCTGAACCCAAATGTACTACAATAGACTCTCAGTTATCCGGCACCCGTGAAGATTGGTAGATGTCGGATAAATGTAGTTTCTGGTTGCTTGAGAGTTACTATAAAATAGGCCTAGATTAGCTGCACATAGGATGCTGTGCTAAGCATATTTGTCAGTGAGGGCTGTTCTAGCAGCAGCAGATTTCACTCTTCACTTACACACAGGTACGTTGGGCTGGAGATAATGCCAACATGGGGGAATGGAATGGCAACACTGCCCAGGCTCAGTCTGCTTCCAGGTAACATTGAATTGCAGAGACAAAGTATTTTGTGGTATGACAACCCAGCTCCTGGCATTTGTTGAGCCCTGTAAAATTTAATTTTTATTTCAAGTACAGTATTCAATTATTTTCCTGGTTGCTTGAGAGTTCTGGTTAACTGAGAGTCTACTGTATTTATTTACTTTATTTTATTTACTTACATATTATTTACTTTTATTTTATTTATGGGCAGTAATGGTGGGTACGTTTGTTTTGTTTATACTCCACAGTAGATGATAACCTCATTGAGTATTTACATATATGAAACTAAACCAGATACTTGACTACATGCTCCATTTTATACTTATTATATTACAAAAGCAACACATTTAATATGTACAAAATCTTATTACTGGACATAATTTATATACATGTATGTTCCAATAATATGGTAAATATATGCAATGCATCCTTTATCAGAACATTGGATAAATTGCAATATATTATAAATCATGTTCATTAAGAAAAAAAGTAAGACTATACAGTAAGACACAATCAGTAAGTTGTATGACTTGCAATATATTCAGATAAAATTAAGTTTAAATCTCTGTTTAAATAAACGTAATCTCTAACAGAGTTGGGAAGAGGCGCTGCGTATAAATCAAAAGAGGTACAGGACATAAAGGTTAAAGGGATATCAATTTGATGCATGTCACTGAATAAACTGGTGCTCTAGAAGCTGTTATGTTAACAGACTTGCTGGTGAAGAATATAAAATATCCCCAAAAGCAGGAGGAGAAGCAATGAGAAAGGGGTGCTCTGTGTCATCTCTGTGTCAACCCATATACATTTACCGTATGTTCTCTAAGATCAAACCCTATTAATTCTTATCACCACTCCCTATACCCCTGTGTTGTCTACAAATACTCCCCCAACTGTCCACTTCACTCTAGCCATGTTTTTATTCTTTATTCTTTATTCCACTTTCCTTGACTGCTCACATTTCCAAATCCAGGACTTTTCTCTAACTGCGCCTATTCTATGGTATTATTTGCTTTGCTCTAAGACTATTTCCCTCTTTATTTGGCTCAGAATCCCCAATATGCATTCTTGTAATGAGCATATCATTTTCATCCTTAATTTATATAATAATAGATGACATGCTGTTAATTATACAAGGAATCAGCCTTGTAACTAGATAGATATGCATCTATTTAAATAAGCTTAACATAACATGTACAACACATCTTTCACCCTCCCCACCATACCCAACTCTACTCATGACTGGACTTCTTCACATCATTGCTCTTCTGGGCTTCTTCCTCTGGCTCCCTTCTCTTGGACTCTTCTTAGGACACTCCCAACTGCTTCTCCATAGATACTTAGCTTTTTTATATTACATTTAGACTATTGCCCCCTATTTATATTATTCAGATCAGATCTCAGTTTAACAGTTTCTCAGGAATTCCGTTTTTTTATTGAGTTCTAGCGTGAGGGTGATTGATCAATACAAATATATGAAATACACACTTGCAGTAACCAATTTCTAAGACTAGAGATTTATATCATTTTTTTTTTTTATAAAATACACTCATTAAGGTTATAATATTTAAAATTACTGTTGTAATATGTATATTTTTTAATTTAAGGGTACAGGGTGGGTGTATGGGGTGTGTATGAGATGTGGCCTACCTTTAAATATGTAACTATATTGCAAGCCTCTACCTCTCCCCCTCTCTACTTGATGGGAGTCGCTCATTACAAGATTCTCCTCCCTCTACTTCCTCTCCCTGCCCCGTGTCTCTCTCCCCCCTCTCCCTCCCCTGTGTCTCTCCCCCCTCTTCCTCCCTGTGTCTCTTTCTCCCCCCATCTCTCCCCTGTGTCTCTTTCCCCCCTCTCCCTCCCCTGTGTCTCTTTCTCCTCTGTCTCTCCCCATCTGTCTCTTCCCCCCTCCCCCTCCCCTGTGTCTCTTCCCTACCTCTCCGTCCCCTGTGTCTCTTCCCTCTCTCTCCCTCCCCTGTGTCTCTTCCCCTTCCCTCCCCATGTCTGTTCCCCCTCCTCTTTGTCTCTTCCCCCCCTCGCCCTCCCTTGTGTCTCCTTCCCCATCTCCCTTACCTGTGGCCTACCTTTAAATATGTAGCTATATTGTGAGCCTCTACCTCTCCCCCCCTCTACTTTATGGGAGTCGCTCATTACGAGATTATCCTCCCTCTACTTCCTCGACCTCCCCTGTGTCTCTTCCCCCGCTGTCTCTCCCCATCTGTCTCTTTCCCCCTCCCCCTCCCCTGTTCTCTTCCCTACCTCTCCCTCCCCTATGCCTCTTCACTCTCTCTCCCTCTCCGGTGTCTCTTCCCCCTCCCTTCCCCATGTCTCTTCCCCCTCCTCTTTGTCTCTTTCCCCCCTCTACCCCCCGGTGTCTCTTCCTCCCCACTCCCTCCCCTGTGTCTCCTCTCCCCTCCTCTCTCTCCCTCGTGACCCTCTTCCCCTCCTCTCTCTCTCCCCTGTGTCTCTCTTCCCCCTCCTCTCCCTCCCCTGTGTCTCTTCCCCCTCTTCTGTGTCTCCATCCCTCCTCTCCCACCCATGTCTCTCTCCCCCTCCTTTCCCTCCCGTGTCTCTCACCCCGGCCTCTCCCTCCCTTGTGTCTCCTGCGCCCTCCGGTGCGACCACTTGTGCGCACGCACACTAATGCACCCCCCCTTCGGTGCGCGTGCACCCTCCCTTGCGCACGCCCGCTCGTGCATGCACCCGTCCCCCTATACTTTGCTGTCATTGGTCCATCTCTCTTACCTCCTCTCCCTGATGAACATCCTCGGCTTGCTGAACTGCTCCACCCACACTACCACCTCTTGGAGCTTCAGTAGAAATTCTCTTTTTTAAACCAATTTCCAGCCAATGAGGACCCTGGTGTCTAGGGGACCCATGGAGGACCATGGATGGTTGGGCTGGGGTGGGAGGGGCCTCTACACTACAGAAAAGAAAATGAAATGTAAAACAAATTACAGAGTGTATTGCATCGCCTGTACCTCAGGGATCTCCACCCTTACGCTTACCAATAGATACATTGTATGCATGAGCTGTGGGTCAGACCTTTGCAGGGACTGCTTGGAAGATTTGAGCAAGTGAAAATAGATCTTCTAAGCTCTAGTTAATAAAAAATATGTTGATATATGCAAACACTTGGGTAGTTTATTTTAATATTAAAAACATAGAAACTCCTACATACTTTTCAATTAATATATTTATTTTGCACCTGTGTAATTTTACTGTATTTTTTTATTACAATACTATATCTTTAACTGTTTATGAAATGGTCCCAGCAAGGCTTTTTAGTGTTCTTAATACTATTCACTATACATAACTTGTAGAGAAATCCAGTAATGAATATCCATTTTTATGTAGCTGACAATTTTAAAGATATTGTCTGTTCTCTATCTTCATATTTCAAAGACACGGCGGATAGATTGAAACACTTTGACGACTCAAATGTACCATCTGAATCATGTGTATCCAGCATAGACATAGACAACGTATACAGTAGCTTCCCACTTGATGTGGGTATTAATGCAAGTAGATATTATAAACAAAAATAACAAAGTCAGAGGTGCTCATCAGAAAATGAACTAACCTTAATAGGTTAGTCCTATGGACATGATAACCCACTCTGAGTACAACCTCTTTTAGCTCACTTGTGCCCCTCATGGAGAAATATCCCGTAGTATATCAGTCTGGTCCGACTCAAAAGAGTGACCCAGCCCAGAAATACCAGGCAATTCTACCATGAACAGGAGAAAACGCAAACCCCAGACGCGTTTCGGCCTTTATGGACCTTGTCAGTGAGGTGCAGCTGAACTTCCTAAGGCACAGTGAGCAAGGGGTCCACGTCTGGAGTCCCCTATCACGCTTAGGGAGACTAAACTACTAAGGGTAATTTGCATAAACAAAATAATTAAGTCAGAAGTGCTCATCAGAGAACAAACCAACCTTAATAGGTTAGTTCTATAAACATGATAAGCCACTCTGAGAGCAACCTCTTTTAGCCACTTGTGCCCTTCACAGGGAGAAATATCCTGTAGTATATCAGTCTGGTCCCACTCAGAAGAGTGACCCAGCCCCGAAATACCAGGCAATTCTACCCTGAACAGGAGAAACCGCAAACCCCAGACGCGTTTTATTCTTTTATTGAAAAGCTGAAATGGTTTACAAGGGTTACAATGTTTTTCACAGACTAATAGATATATCATAAATAAAATATGTTCATGTACATAAAATTTGGTAGAAATGAGACAGATCATCTTAAAATGGTTTTACCAATCATAAAAGGATATTAATAAATGTTTGTACAGAATTAAATCAAATCTTAAAACCAATAACACATATAAAAGACAGTTTTTCAGTAAGAACAAATTCAAAAGGAACAATTTTCATGAAAACACAACTTTATAAAATACATTTTCATAAAAAGATAAACTTGTAAAAAAAGGACAGACCTTCATTAAAAGGGAAACGCATTCCCGTAAAACATTAACAGCCTTATTAAATTGTGATTCAGCAAATTGAATAGGGCTCTATATAAGCACAGAGCATATGTTTTTTACAGAAGTTTTTCACTAGTGAAGACCTTGCTTTTGGATAGAAGTTCACTAACTAAAAACTACTGTAAAAAAATATGCTGTGTGCCTATATAGAGCCCGATTCAATTGTCCGAATTGCAATTTAATAAGGCTGTAACTCTCTAATACAGTAAAGCTCTATCTCGTCAGAAAATAAATTAAAATGAAAGCTAACCCTGCTTTTGTCCCTTTATTCTCTGTCCCTCGCCACTAGACTACTCTGTCCCTTCACCCCCGCTGTCCTTACAATACACAGTCTCTGTCCCTTTGTCTTCTTTCCCTCGCTTTGTCCCTTCCTTTCACATAGCTCTACAAAGAAAGAAAAACAGAGTTTAAAAGAGAAATAAAACATATTAAAAACAGTTTTACAAAATCATCGTATTCCATGATTTTTGTTGCCATAACCCTTCTGCGTCATCACTCCATTTCTTATCACGCAAAAAGTATAAATCCAATTGGCTTAAAATCATAAAAATCCCTTGTTCAACTGTTATAATGTCCAAGTTCCGTAATTTCAACAAAATTTCTTTAATAGTATTTTTAATTTGCCAAGCTATGGTACTCTGTTTTTTTACTCTTAGTATTAAAACCCTCATATAGAATAATCTCATAAGTCACTTTAATCCCATCCGACTTTTCTTAAAATTTGTGAAGTTTTTTAAAAATTTCTTGGGCAAAGGAACAACCGCATAATAAATGTCTGACTGTTTCTGCACATCTCTCTCATGGAACGACTTCACTTCTCAGGAGACCTCGTCTATATTGGAATGCCCTGGTTGGGATGCACCCATGCACCGCCGCCCAGGCTAAGTCTCTTTGGAAATTTGTTACATTTTTACACGATACTAATTTTCAAATGTCTTTGCACTTATTAGCAGAAAACTGTTCTATTTAAATCACCTCCATGGTTTGTTCAACTGTTTTTGTTAATTTTTTTTGATTCTTTACAATATCATCAGTTAAAGGATGTACCTCATATTTACATATAAATGTATTTAAATCAAGATAAAATGTAGGTGGGCTAAAAGCATACTGGTTTAATAAAGATAAAGACATCCAATTATCCTTACAGAATAATCTCCCTACATAAAATGTAATAAAGGCTGCTGTTTTATCTGCCTCCTCCAATTTTCTTACACAATATGCTAATATCTTTAAAAATAAAAACTTATCAATATTGGGGAGATTTTTCCCCCCCAGCTCATGTGACCTACAAGTTTTTACCCTAGCCAACTTTTCCATTTTTGAGGACCATAAGGAGGAAAACAACATTTGTTTTTGTTTCTTTTGAACCATAAAGAGTTGGGGGGAAAGATAAAACAATTAAAAATAAATATTGGTAATAAAATAACCTTAATTATTAAAATCTCTCCTTCAAGTGATACATTTCTCAACTTCCAGAAATGTATTTTGACTTGGATTTTCTTTATAACTAAAACACAGTTTTCAAAGCCAGACAATGATTTATTAAAAATAACTCCTAAAATTGTAAAATGAGTTCTTGTTGTTTCTATTGGACCTGTTACTTCTTTGGTCCAACTACTGGAAAACATACAGATACTACTCTTTTTAACAATTAAAATATGTGAAGAGGCCTGTGCAAAAATATCCATCTGTTCTTGTACATCTTTCCTCGACTTTTTGGCCTTGGATCGAAACCCCCTTGAACTTCTTAGGGGGGGTTTCATCCTCGGAATCTCATGGGGACCCATCATCGGGTGCCGTTTCTGTAACAGGGGTCGAACTTGAACCAGTTATCGACTCTTCATATGGGGGGGTTGTTCCTTACCCTGGAGGGGAAACAAATTGATCACAGAAGCTAATTTCACATGCAGTCGAGGATCAACTGGTACGAAATCCACGGTCCGGTATGGACTGGTGGATGCGACTTATCGTATCAGAGGTGCACTTTTACACAAAGCCTGCTTATAACTCAAAGCGCTACTGACAACATTTCCAGACTGTGATACTTTACGTGGATCTGTACATACTGGAATGTGCGCACTACCAGACCCTAAACTCATGTGACCCTTTTCCTCTGTACCATCTCTAGTACGCCCTTTTCCCTCCAGACCAGTGAACAAGCTCCCTGGCCCTTCCCTGGGACCTCCAGCAATGACGCTCTTGGGTACTGGGAGTCCGTCACCGGACTTCTTCCTCCCAGAGGTGTCACCACTTGCAATCTGTGCTTTAGGACCAGAGAGGCTAAAAGTCTCTCTTGGACCTAGCAACTGTCCACCACCGTCAATTCCTTTATGCCTTCCTGTGGCCCCTAGGTTAGGGACCATCTTTTCAGCAGCCCTGATCGAACTGTTTACCCCATCATCACCTTCTTTGACCAAGGCTGCTTGACCCAGGGACTACTTAGGTTGACCCCAAGTGGTCCCTCTCACCACTATGGGGTCTACTCTCACTGGGACTGGGGATAACATCCGCCTGCTGCTCTTCACCCTTGGAATGATCAGCACTTTCATCTCGTCTGGAAAGGGATCTGGGTTGTTGTGCATGTGTGCTTCCTGGGCGATACATTAGTGATATGGGACATTTGCGGAACCGATGACACTCGTCCCTGCAGAGGTCACATCTTCTGTTGCGGCAGTCAAACACCTGATGATCCAGACTGCCGCAATATCTACATCTGGGACATGGACACTCATCATAAGCATGACAATATGACGAACATTTTCTGCAAAAGATTGGTTGTCCGGTAAATCTAAGGTACCCCCTATCACTTCCTAATGTAAAGGAGGCAGGAGGAGTTTTCATCCCCTCTCAGGACTATCCGGATCCTCTTTAAAAGTTTTCCGTTCAAAATCCCAAATTGGTTCTGGAGGATACGGACCAAACTCCCAGTCCTACAATATCTACCCAGGAAGCATTCCACCGTTTAGTCATCTAAAAGGGATTGTACATGTGTACAACGAGAGAGACTTCCTCCCAGTTCTAACTCAATGCCCTCTAAAATTGGATGACCCTCGTTTTCTTTATACTGGTGGTAAAAATTGTAACAACTCTCGCTACTGTATAAAGTCAGATCATACCAACCTCTCAACTGGAATCTTGCATGCACAACACATATTTAGGTGAAAACTACAGCAGTTCTTCCAGTTCTTAAGGTCCCCCCACAAGGAGGAAACCGATGCCTCAAGGCCGAGGGACCTTGAGTTTGCAACAAAGAAAATTGATCCAACAGTTTCCCCCCACCTTTTCAGCCATTATGGGCCTCGTCAGTGAGGTGCAGCTGAACTCCCTAAGGCACAGTGAGTAAGGGGTCCACATCTGGAGTCCCCTATCACCCCTAGGGAGACTAAACCCTCCCTAAGGGTGATAGGGGACTCCAGACGTGGGCCTCTTGCTCACTGTGCCTTAGGGAGTTTAGCTGCACCTCACTGACGAAGCCCATAAAGGCAAAAACGCGCCTGGGGTTTGCGTGGGTTGTCATGTCCATAGAACGTACCTATTAAGGTTAGTTTGTTCTCTGATGAGCACCTGTGGCTTAGTTGTTTTAATTAGATATTATCTAAGAATGCACTATAATAAACAGCAAAAGGTCAATGATTTGTTAATTTCTCTTCTTCTGTTTGTTCTGTCAAAGAATTACTTCATATTTGATCAGAAGTAGTCCCACCAAGTCAGAGGTACTGCCACAGGCACACCGTGTGCACCAAGATTTGCGACCCTGGTACTTGGATAGTTGTAAATGACAAGTTTTTGACAATTCTATTTGCGATTACCGTACTTTGAAAAGATTATCTTGAGGCTAAGATACATTGAAGATGTGATCTTGATTTGGAATGGTTCGAAACAAGAATTTGAGAACAAATAGGTTTAAGATTCACCTCAGTCATACATCACAACCAAAACAACTTCTTGGATTTAATGATATTCAAAGATAGCAGGGGAAATGTTAGCACAAATACATTTTGTAAGAACACAGCAACAAATTTCCTGCTTCACTGGAAGAATCAACATCCCACTCCATTGAAGAAGGTCAAGTTAAAAGAATGAGGATTTGGGAACACATATATTCGATGAAGAAATAATATGATACTCCTGTAGCATGACAAGTTAAATCCTACTATCAAAACAATCCCTCAGTACTGTAATTTAATGCTATAAATGGAACAGAATGAGTCCTAATGACCTTAATAAAGGCTTTTTTCTTTAGTGCCTTCTTGTAAGGACTTTAGTACCCAAATATATTTATGTTTTATCTACATCAATAGAAGACTAGATTTAAAGATCTTCCTTTTAATGTTTTTTTTTGGAAGACCTTCCCTCTAAGTAATGTCAATATTTGTGAAGGGTGTTGAAATAGTTTCAGAATTATTTTTGTTTTTATATCTTTGGAGGATGTGGACACAAATTCATGATGCTGAAATATTTTTTGAATTATTTCTGACTACAGTTTTGCAATATTATGAATGTGTTAGTAGATGGTTATTTTTGCATGCTATGATGAATTTGAATTTGTTATTGATATACGCTTAAAATTTCAGTTATTTATGTATAAAAATATGCATATATTGTCTCATTACATGGATTATTAACATCTATTGTCACTCAGAAGAATATTGAGATTGATTATTTTCTTCAACTTCTGTTGAAGTTGTTCGGTTACATCATCCTTTACTCTATATTGGAATATTATAACTGGAGGATGATGATTGTTAAATGTGTGATCCAGTTGGGCATATAATATTAATATTTACATTTTTTAGCATCTATTGCTAGGAAAATAGGTAAAACGCCATCCTCGTATTGTTTTATTGTGATTTGTTTTTGTATCATCGTTTCATATATATTTTTAAGATATAATAATTAGGTATTATTTTTTTTTCATCTCCTGTATGGGTTTTAAGCATATTAATTTACACTATTATTTGAACTGACAAGATTAGTGATTAATTGCTTGGGGCATTTATCAACAATGTATATCATTGTCTTTCACATTTTATTTATGTTTTTCTACCACATTGTCAATTATCATGACCCTATTTTGGCTAGTTTATTCTCCTCATTTTGTTTGTATTTTTCTTGGAGAAGTCTTTCACCTCACATCACATTTCTTACTAGGTCATTACACAATTAATCAAAAGTGTTAGCTCACAACAAAGTTTATCACACTTGACTCTAGACTATATGTGTTTCACATTTATATTAATTTATGTGTCACCCACTAAGCTTATTAAACTTGACCTTATACAATATGTATTTCATATTAATTTGCATAATTTTCACTTCATCTACTTAATTAGTAATTTAGTTCACACCTAGGCCACATTCACCCCAAGAAGATAATTTTTCCCTTTTTTTTATTTTGGTAATTCCTAGAGGGCAATATAAGTATAAGCTGTTGAACTTTAAAATCTTTTATATGTTAACCTGGGGGGGGAGGGGGGTGGACTAGATATAAGTAACGGGGTGGAAAGTGGGTATAAGGGATGAATTAACAACTCATAGGGGAGGAGATGGGGGAGGGTTAATATAGTCAATAGGGAGGTAGTACTAAGTAACTCAGAACTACAGACTCATAACATAAGGTGTATGCTCGCTAATGCCAGAATCTTGCAAGGAAAAATGGGAGAGTTAAAATTATTAGCAATTAATGAAAAATGGGATTTAATATGCGTTACCAAAACGTGGTGGGATGAATCTCATGACTGGACAGTTAATCTGGATGGTTATAACCTATTTAGGAAAGATAGAGGCAATGGTAAGCCTGAATTTAAGCCTATAGTCAGAGAAGATATTTATGGTGGAACTAGTGATAAAGTTGAATGCTTGTGGGTAGAGTTAAAAAGGGGAGGAGAAAATTCTAAAATAATATTAGTAGGAGTATGCTATAAACCCCTAAATATAGCTGATAGTGAGGAAATACAATTATTGTTACAGATTGGAAATGAAGCTAAGCATGGGCAAGTTCTAATAATGTGAGATTTTAATTACCTTGAAGTAAACTGGAAAATGAGACCAGCAGTTCAGCTAAGGGGAGCAGGTTCTTGAGTACACTCAGGGATCATTATCTGGCCCAGGTTATACAAGAGCCTACTAGAAATGAAGCTATCCTAGATTTAGTCTTCACAAATAATATTGATATAGTATCAAAAGTTGGAATAGGGCAACCTTTGGGAAACAGTAATCACAACACAGTCTCATTTGAGATTGAATAAAAAAAAAAATGTAAGGGGCAAACAAAAACTCTTTATTTTAAAAGGGCAGATTTTAACGGTCGAAGGGCAGCAATACAAAGTATAGACTGGGACAGAAAACTGATAGGTGAAAACACTGAACATAAATGGACAACATTTAAATCCTTACTAAATATACACACACACACACATCGGCATATACCATGTGGGAATAAAAGTAAAAGGAGTATACCTATCCAATGTGGCTTAACAATGATTTAAAGATCAAGATACGGAGTAACAAATAGGCATTTAAATTATACAAACAAGAGGGGACAGAGACTGCTTTACAGGAGTACAAAGGAAATCAACAAGGCTTGTAAAAGCTCTATTAGACTGGCTAAAATAGAAAATTAAAAATTAAGTATATTAATGGGGAAGAAGGCGAGGAAGGAAGCTATAGGAACATTACAATGTGACACATGCCATCTGAAAATTAGTGAACAGGAAAAGGCAGATGAGCTAAATAGGTTCTTTTCTTCAGTATATACAAGGGAGGTACCAGTGGTTGGGCCAGTGCAACATAATGGGGCTACACTACCTTTGACAAATAATTGGTTAACGCAGGAAGTAATCCAAAAGTGGTTGGAAAAAATAAATGTTAATAAAGCCGCAGGCAAATCTGGGGAATTATAGACCAGTGAACCTCACTTCTGTAGTGGGGAAGCTTTAAGAAGGGTTAATAAGGGATAATATATACAAATATGTCTATTTAAACAGGATTATAAGGAGGAGTCAACATGAATTTATGAGGGATAGATCATGTCAAACTAATCTAATTCGTTTCTATGAGGAGGTTAGTAGGAACCTGGATCAAGGCAACTCAGTGGATGTAGTCTTTTTGGATTGTGCAAAGGCTTTTGATACAGTGCCACATGGGAGACTATTGTGCAAACTAAGAGATTCAGGAATTGCAGTAAATATTTGCTCATGGATTGAGAGCTGGCTAAAAGACAGGTAGCAAAGGGTTGTTGTAAATGGAACATACTCCGATTGGACTAATGTGGTAAGTGGGGTTCCTCAGGGTTCAGTATTAGGTCCTCTCCTTTTTAACATATTTATTAATGACTTAGAGGTGGGACTGGAAAATAGTGTCTCCATTTTCACTGATGACACAAAGTTGTGCAAGGTAATTAAATCAGATAATGGTGTGCTTTCCCTCCAAAGGATTTAGATAAAATGGAGGAATGGGGATCTACATGGCAGATGAGATTTAATACGAATAAATGTAAAGTTATGCATCTGGTAAGGAAAAATAGTCATGTAATTTATAATCTTAATGGAGCAAATCTAGGGGTATCAGATATTGAAAGGGATTTGGGAGTGCTTGTGTACAACCACCTATGTAACAGTGCTCAATGCCAAGCAGCATCTGCAAAGGCAAATTAAATATTAGAATGTATTAAGAAGGGTATAGAAGCAAGGGAAGCAAATATAATTCTGCCACTATACAAACCCCTAGTACGCCCTCATTTGGAATATGGAGTACAATTTTGGACACCACTTCATAAAAAGGACATTTTAGAGCTGAAAAAGATACAGAGGAAGGCAACAAAACTAATAAGGGGAATGGAAGGGCTAAGTTATGAAGAAAGACTAACCAAAGTAAACTTATTTTCTCTAGGAAAAAAAGGTGTCTAAGAGGAGATATGATTACCTTATATAAATACATCCAGGGTCAGTACAAAGATTTGTCAAGGGAGCTTTTTGCGCCAAGAGGTTTTTAACTGACAAGAGGACATCCCTTGAGGTTAGAAGAAAAAAGATTCCACCTTAAACAAAGAAAAGTTCTTCACAGTAAGGGTGGTTAATCTGTGGAATTCTCTAACAGAGGAGGTGGTGACAGCGGATTCTATAGATAACTTTAAAAGGGGACTGGATTTATTTCTAATTAAAAAGGAATTCAGAGTATTGATCCAGGGAGAAATCCAATCGCCTGTATCTGGGGTCAGGAAGGAATTCATTTTTTTTTCTTTGAGACGATTGGCTATGTTTCACTTGTTTTTTTTTTCTGTTTGCCTTTCTCTAAATTAATTAATAATTAAAAAATAAAAATTAAATTAAAAATAAATAATTAAAAAATTGATTAATAATTAATTAACAACAAATTACTTAATAACTAATCCACATATCGCAGATCAGAGATCTTAAAATGTTGAACTTGATGGACTGAAAGTCTTTTTTCAACCTTAATTACTATGGGCCTCATTCTATTAGCGGCCGTAAATCGGCCGTAAGGCTGCGATTCCTTGCGGGGGTTCAGTTAACTCGCGATTCTATTATACGGCCCCGCAAGGATCTCCCCTTACGGCCGGCCGCATATCTTGGAACCGGCCGTAAGCTGTGAAATATAAAAACTCAAAAATAAATTCAAGCCTGCACTGTACAGCTCTGTAAATGCTAGGGATCATATTGGGGGACATGAGGATTAAAAGGAACCCACTCTCAAGCTTGCACATCAGCCCAAACCCAAGTTCAAATTAACTGTTTATTTTCCGGCTGCGGCGTGGGCATGTCTGAGGTGCTCCAAGCACTCTGGACTTTTTACATGGATATTTTACGGATATTAAAAATAAAATATTTTACGGATTTGAGTATAGGATAATTATGTGCTATTTTTTCTAACACCTAAAATCCCTTTATAGTCTTCTCAAAGTGCAGGATGGCTTTATTTGAGCTATTTTATGTGCTTAATTGGTGCTAGCGGGACCTCTTTCCTGCAAGTGAGCAGCGGCTCGTTTTTAGCCTTGCAGAGAGGGTTCCCGGAGCAATTGAATTGCAAATAGGAATTTCTTACGGCCGAAACTTTTGCGGCCGTTTTAGATCAAAGGATTTCCTCTGGCGCGAGCGGCCGCAAGAGATAGCAAGGCACCGGCCGCAAGCCTGCCGGAGCCTCCGGCCGTAAGGGAATAGAATAGCAGAATAGCTTGCGGCCGGTCCTTGCGGCCCCGCAACGGCTGCGGCCGCTAATAGAATGAGGCCCTATGTAACTATGTAACCAAGACATACGTTATAATATTCCAAATAAATCTGATTTAGTTGACCCTGGAATTAAATCCAATTTTTGGATCTGATCTAATTAAACTATGAATAGGACATAGAGTCCGCAGCACCCACCCACTATGAATAAACTGTGTACAGCAGTGAAACGATCGTCAGGGTGTACTGTTAGGGCAAAACTTGATGATGTAATCATCGAGAGCCGGTGTTATGACGGGCTAAAGAGAAACAACAAAATAGCAGTTCTGGTTGTAATGTTGCAAATAAAATATTGAACAAATTACAAGTTTTATCAAGGTCTAGCTTGTTCAATCAATAGGTCCTGATAGCAGTATAGATTGTCCAAATTGTTAGTCTTTTGAGCTTTTGTTATCAACAGGAACACATTTATACTTTAAATATAGAAGCAACAACAGAGCTAGACTCCAAGGCCCTCATTCAATTGCGATTTGGCCAATTGAATAGGGCTCTAAATAAGCACATAGCATATTTTTTTTAAAGAAGTTTTTAGTCAGTGAAAACCTTGCTTTTGGATAGATGTTTACTAACTAAAAACTTCTTTAAAAAATATATGTTATGTGCTTATTTAGACCCCTATTCAATTGGCCAAATTGCAATTGAATGAGGGCCCAATTGTTTAAATTCATCATTTTAATATAAGAAGTCGTAGCTAGAAACTTTTAGTGGCTGCCGGTTTCATGAGAGAGAGCTGGGGTGAGGGAGATCGATAATGAAACCAAATGGCGGCAATGTCAGCTACTGGTCGGGAGAGTGTGGAAGTGCTGAAACAATAATATATATATATAAATCAAACATTTAGACTTTATTCATTTATACTAAAGCTACCAGTCCTGTATTTATGTAATAAAAGTTAGAATTTGTCCTATGATTGTTTGATGGAAAAGTGAGAGCCAGCATAATGCAGATGAAAATTAGATGAAAAATGAGGATTTTAGCTGCTATTTAAAGAACTCTATTTTAAACAGAGAGCAAGTATTACAATCTGATAATCATAGTGGATGACAACTAATAAAAGTTTTTATTTAATGAAGCAGTGATGTGAGCTGTAATCTGACATATATAAGTATGTGTGTGTTTGCGTCATTCAGTCGTGACTGACTCTCCGTAACCTCATGGACCATAACACACCATGCTGATTCACTTGACAGCAATACTGAAATGGGTGGCCAGTTCCTTCTCCAGTAGGCATCAGCATACAGCTCCTGATATTTCTCTGTGGTCCCCCATCCAAGTACTGACCAGGCCAAACCCTGCTTGGCTTCAGGGTGGTGTGACCTCTTGGATCCCTGACTGGAATTGAACCCAGGTCACAGCAGTGAAAGCACCGAGTCATATCCACTGGACCACCAGGGAATCCATTATACACAGTGGGACAACACAGAGTGGATAACCATCTGCATAAGAATAAAATTAAGGATATTTGCACTAGACTTATAAGTCCTGACAATAAGACTAGTTGGTTTTCTTGAGTTACCCGCTTGATGAGTAAGAACCGGTGTGATGCCAAAATAAATGAAATAAAAGTAGTGATGCAAACTATTATGAAAGGTACTAGCGACTTGCCCTTTAAAACTGAGGGCAATAACATTTGAAGCTTGGCAATGCTGTTTGCCACAAAATGCGAGGATATGGCCCCTTCGGCACTCATTGCGAGCCTCTTCCCCCTGTCTACAGGCCCCGCGATAAGGGGCTTTGCCGCTCATTGACGTTTTTGCCAAGCCACACCTTTCCTGCTTTGCAATGATCCCCTTCGGTACTCATTGCGACCCCCTTTGGCGCTCATTGCAAGCCTCGCACCCTGTGTACTTTATATGCCTGTGTAGTTTAGGGGCCTACTGCCTTGGGTTAGGTGTTACTGCCTTGGGTTTATTGTTACTGGCTGAGTTAAATGTTACTGCCTTGTATTAAGTGTTACTGCTTTGCGTTGTCTTAGTGCTTAGGGCTCCTATTTACATCCTTCGGCCTCGTTTTCATTGTGTTTATGTTTTTCGGCAGCCCTTTTTTTTCCTTGCTTTTGCGATTTACAACCGTGAAAAAATGCAAAATATGCCTCAAATTAATTTGCAACTTCCCTCACAGGCTCCCTGGCTCTCCCCCTGTGCTGTGTGTGAGTGTGTGAGTTAATTTTAGGCATATTTGTGTATTTTTGCATGTTTTTCCAGTTTTGTGGTTCGGCCGTTAAAGTCGTATTTTTGTGAGCCCAGCAGTCCGTCCACCTGCTTCGGGTCCCAAGTCAGCCCGTAATTTTGGCCAAGCCCCGCGTGTCTCGGGATGACGGCAAACTAAGTCCTGCATGTTTACGGCTGCAATGAGCGCCTTTGGCACCCATTGCAGCCTAAGTCCCGCATGCCTCAACTGCTCGCTTGGTAAAGTCTGATTTACTACAAGATACAACTATTTAAATTTGGACTCTATGTAGAAACAGTAAATACATAGGCCCTCATTCAATTGCGATTTGGCCAATTGAATAGGGCTCTAAATAAGCACATAGCATATTTTTTTTAAATAAGTTTTTAGTTAGTGAAAACCTTCCTTTTGGATAGATGTTTACTAACTAAAAAATTATTTTAAAAAATATGTTATGTGCTTATTTAGACCCCTATTCAATTGGCCAAATTGCAATTGAATGAGGGCCATAGAATTATAATTAATATATTAAATCATTTGAGGAAAATTCTAATAAAATGTCTTAATTCCCTGTAATAGTCCTTTATAAGTCATATAAATACTGTATCCTTTCTATAGAAATGTGTATAGTCACAACCAAGCATTCTGCTAATCAAGTATATTGTTTTTAATTGTAGTTAGCTTATATATAATCAGTTTCCCAGATGGTGTCCGAGGACATCGACCGTCAGCAAAGAGAATGCAATAGTGATGGGTTCATCTGCAAGGGGATTGAGTTAACTTTGAGTGGATGACTCCTCTTCGGTATGTGATGATAATTGGGTACAACCAAACATTATGGTGCAGTGTAGTGGAGTAGAGACATGGCAGGAGAGCAAGTAATTTAGAGATTGTCATGTATCATCATGTCATTGATTTGTAGGCATTTTCTTTCATGATGGTATTTAGCAAGGCCATTACCAGTGAATCCCATACCTCGTGCCACTGTGGCTATTGGTCTCACCCATGTCAGATTCCCAAATGAACACATATGAAGGCTTGTCTGACAGAATTCCAGGCCTTCGCTAGATAAAAATTAGGGTTGTGGGATTTTTCTGCCGGCACATTGATTGAAATATCCTTTTGGAGATATGCAGCCTTATGAAATTGTGGTTTGGCCAATTGAATAGGGCTCTATATAAGCACATAGCATTTTTTACTGAAGTTTTTAGTTCGTGAACTTCTATCCAAAAGCAAGGTCTTCACTAACTAAAAACGTCTGTAAAAAAAAAAAAAAATGCTATGTGCTTATATAGAGCCCTATTCAATTGGCCAAACCGCAATTTAATAAGGCTGATGGTCTCCAGAACTTGACACAATATATGAGCTTAATTAAATTGGCCTCCATAGCAGGCTATTTACCGAAATTCAAAAAATGAACACCCTTATTAAATTGCGATTTGGCCAATTGAATAGGGCTCTATATAAGCAAAGAGCATATTGGCCAAATTGCAATTTAATAAGGCTGTAAACCTGGGGGCATACTCTATTAGCTACTTGCAATTGCCTTGAACTCATACATTTGGCTTTGGGTGTTTTTATTATAAATGTTTATATGCATTCTATTGACTTAAGAATTCATTAGTGCCAATAAGTATAATTTGCCGAATATGTAGCAATATTAAGAGTGATTTTAAGTGTGTATAAATGTACAACTTAGGCAATAGAATAAGGCCCCTGGTGTGAAAACTGTGAACTGAAAGTTCAAGTTAACTGAAACAAAGACAACTTGGTATTCTAGAAGAAAGCCATAATGAGGGGATACCAAGTAAAGCTCCCAATCCTTAGCCCATGGGGAATGTAAACCTCCCACTTTTCAATGGCCAAGATGAGTGTGAATTCACCAGGGCAAGGAACATGCCTTTAACTAGTAATAGTTACCATTCCTTACTGGTAATTATATATATGAACTATATGTTCTCCCTTACCATAGAATGGACAACTGACTGGAGAGTCTGTGAAATGATCCAGGTATTTTCTTGTGTTTAGTGCACCTTGGGATACTCTGCAGCCTCAGTCCCTCCTAGGTCTTCAGAACAGTACAGAGTTCTAAGGTCTATTGAGTTGCATTAGTACCTCCATTCTCCTGGTAATAATTCCTATTCAAATAAGATCAAAAATCTATTGGTTTCTCCTGAATTGCTTGCTTCTTTTATAATACCTTCCAAGTCATATTATCCCATGGTGCAGGTTTATCAACACCACACATATCCAAGACGTCTTGGCATTCCTACATCTGGCCCACAATCTTTGCAAACATGCAGTTTATCATTTAAAACGGACATCTTTAATTTTTATATGATAAATGCAGAAAAATGTATTACATTGTACATGTAACTATCCAATTTTACTGACGTAAGCAAATAGTGGAATTTGGCCATACAGACAAACAAGTTTATTTAATCAATGTTAATATATTATTAGTACTCATTGTATATATTAGCCCACATGAATGAATATATTTACTGCTACATTAATTAACATACAACCCTATTAAAATAACAATAAACCGCCATAGAAATTAAAAGCTTCTTTTCCCTGCATGCACACCCCATTTAAAGTGACAAGTGAAATTTTAAATTATAATCCATGAGTTTAGATGCAAAATGTGCCTTCAATTACATTTTATTTTTTATTTTGGCAATATGCCTTGAACATATGCTCCACACAATATAAAATAATTTTGGAAAATGAAACAAAAACGCTTTAGAATATATCCCTGTATACAAAACCAGAGGGTCTGTATAAGCAGAAGTGTTACTATATTAAGATGTACATGTTGAGAAGGTTGAATATTTATAGAAGTCATAGAACTGACCTTTTTTAATCCAATGCATCCGTATGGCAGAGGACTTGATTGATGTGCCATATTAAAAGAAATTAGGCAATATGATTAAAAGACATTGATTTAAATCATTTAAGCATAAATTATAGATTTCCATTCTAATGTATCAGTAACAAAAATAACAAAATGCAAAGTATTAAAGGTCCCCAAGACAGGCAGGTTCCATAAAATATACAGTAAAACCCCCGATATCCGGCACCCACTGAGACTCCCTTATGCCGGATAAGTGTAGTTGCCAGTTAAACACCCCAAAAACCGCTCAAAATGCCTTTAAAAAGGCATTAATACCTAAACTTGGCCATTTAGGCCCAGAAAAAAGTAATTAGAAAAAATTTTAGCATTTTTTTTTTCCAGTCTCGAACTCAGGATATTGCCGGTTATGCCGGTTTATCGGGAGTTTTTTGAAAATGGGGAATTGATTGCTTGAGAGTCCTGGTTAGTTGGGTGCCGGATAACCGTGACTCTACTGTATATAGTTGCACTTCTCTAAAATGTAATATTTTGTATAACAGCAACAAATATTAGGATTGCATTTCCCCTTTAAATATGCTGCACTGAAAAGAAAAAAAATATTTGCTTAGTCATCTTCACTATCACTGAAGGTTGTGTGATTAGTATAGTCAAATATTTCAAAACGGATTGGTAGTTCACTCCACTGGTTGTACGTATTCTTTGGGTTTTTGTTGTCTGAATATTTGACAACAAAGTTACAGATTTTCAGGCAAGGTAGATCAATTCCTCGGTGTACCATCATTGTTCCCCATGTCTGAAGAAGAAAAACAGATAAGGATATATTTGAAGTTAAAATCTTTACAAATTGAGTGTAAATGCAGCAGATCAGTTATAAGAAATACTAGATGATATCCTGTATTATTTCCTTAGAGCTCAGCTGGTACAGTTGCTTGAGCAGCAAATCTGACTTTGTCATTTGAATTCCTGACATCAAACTCTTCCTTTCCAAAGGGATTGCGATTTCACCCTTACTGCATTCATAACCAATGCAAAGATACACACATTACATGGAGTCATTCTATACAAACTTATTTTATTTAAAAATAAAACTTGTTTTCCACACCCAAAGAGCTGCTTACATAGGCACAGTGTACCTACCAATAGAAACACTGCATTTGGGTACAGATTTTTACTCTTTACTAACCTTCAAGCCAGCAGCAGCTCAATGCAGAGATCTTACCCAGCAGTGCCTGGCACCCCCTGCTTCCTTATGCAGAGCACTACAGACCCCATGATTCCTTTCTGCACAAGCTGTTATTACAATGTATTAAAATGTATAGCTGCCTGTGAATCGCCAAAACAAATTAAGAATTTTATGCTAAGTTTAGAGATATCCAGGGGTGTTTACTCTGAAAGCAACTGCTTACACACTAAAGAGATTTAGCAAACAACGTGGTGAGTTTATTTTGGTATTTTCTCATGCAAAAAAAAAAATGTTTTCATACACTCTTCGTTATCAGATGCTTCATAATCTAGGAAACTTAAATATGCCTTAAAAATCAATCAATAAAACAGATTCCCAGCTGTGGCAAGGTGGCTCTTTATAGCCCACTTCTGTCCAAAGATACTTCCTGTGAAGCTTAAACACAAACAGACTTTAAGCCCAAGTGGTTTTAATAAAAGTCAGTGTTACAGAAATGAAAGAAAGCATCTATGTAAACAAACTTTACAGCAGGAACACCATCTCTAAACCAGGGCAGCTTGTCTGCTACAGATAGCAAAACACCACAACCACATCATTGTCTTAGGTGTCCTCTGCAGTTTTATTTGTTTAGCTGTGCCTGTAGAAATCTAAATTTGCCCCCCAAACTCCAGCCAGCAGCTGTTCTAGTAATGATCAGATACAAGTGGATAGAGCACTGGCCCACCCTGCTCAACCCCAGGCACCCTTACCCTTAAAGTGATTAGCCTTTTCACTGGTACTAACATGCTGTCTTGGTGCCACTCTTCCAGATGTATGTTTTTACTACTAGCAGCTCTGTCAGGTACAGTTTGTCTCCACAGTCTACAGGTGCAGTTTGTCTCCACAGTCCTTCTTGCAATGTTTGATTATCCTGGATACATTTCTCTCCTGAATACTTTCAGTCACATAGACTCTCTATATTAGATCAGCTTTTTTCAACAGACTCATTTTATTAGTCTCCTTCACTCTATCTCTTACAGGCGGTCCTTGGGTCCAGCTACCCCTGACCTCAGTAGAACTGCCTCATTAGGATGGTAGAGGCTGCTAACTTCTACTCAGTTGGACTAGACATAGGACTTTATTCAGCCTTAGGCTCACATATATGCCTTTAATTCATTCTCCATATTTGTCATACCACCATTACTCTAATAATAATTCAATAGCTGTTTCAATGTCTAACTTAATTTTTTTGTTGTAACATTAAGTTGATTTTACTATCTCTCCCCAAGGATATGCTTTTGTCAGAGGGCAAGCAAAACTGATTATTGTAATTGTATTTAACTATTATCAATATAAGTCTTTTTACTTTCCACTGTAAAAACTTTGCTTTACTTCTAGTAGAAAAACACTATAATAATAATAATAATAATAATAATAATAATATCATTAATATTGTATTTCTATTTTACTTACTCGGCCACAGGTTTTGCAAATTATCTCTCCATTTATTTGATAATCAGCAAACTTTTCTTGCAGTGTTTTATTTTCCCCCATGGTGTAGAGCTCTCTGAAAAATAATAATATAAGTATTATGTTAAAATAAATATCAGTTTGGTCCTGCCATGATTTATTATGGATTATACCCCTTTAGACAAGTGTAGATTTGTAACTTGAATGGAATTTGTAATGAAAAAAAAGTTCATATGCCTTATAGGATGAAACACTTACTTAAATTCTGGCGTTGTGTTCACATGATGCATGTTGTCAATGACCTGAATGTCCTGCCCAGAACACACTAATTTACTGCACTTCATACATAGGAAAGTTACCATCGATGGATTACTCTGATAGGTTTTGCATGCTATTTTGTGCTGTTTCACTTTTTTCTCAGTTATGCTCTGCAATTGAAATCCCTGGATCTAGAAGTAGAAACAATAGTATGTCATATAAGCACTTTAACTATTTTATTTAACAGTTAGAAATAACCAAACAATTATCAATCTCTCTATTTAGAAAAAAACATGTTTTAAATGTTTCAAAAAGTACTTTTAAGGTCAAAGTAATATATATGTATCCCACAAGCAAAGGCAATCTTAGGATGTTCTGCAACAAACGTCACTTAACATGTATCAGGTGCGTTAAATCACCCCAAAATAATGTTTATAGAAAACAAAATTATTCTGGTGCTCTAATAATCTCAGTTCACCAACAGTTATAACAATCAATCAATAAACTGAGGAACATTATTGACACTCACTAACATTTTCAGGGCATTAACCCATTTTATTCAATTCATCCATCCAATTACAACTAAACTAACGATATAGCCTGACTTGTGAACTGAAACAAATATGGGAGGAAGCATGCTGGTTAAGCCGGTTATCTGTGTTAGCATCGTTCAGTCATGTCTGACTCTCTGTGACATCATGAACCATACACACCATACTGTTGGTATTCATTGCAGAGATACTGGAGTGGTTTGCCAGTTCCTTCTCCAGTGGCATAGAGCATATAAATCCTGGCATTTCTAGGTGGTCTCCCTTCCAAGTAGTGACCAGGCCCAACCATGCATGGCTTCAAGAGGATTTGACCTCTTGGTTCCTTGATTGGAATCAAACCCAGGCCATGGAGGTGAAAGCACTGAATCCTAACCAATGGACCACCAGGGAGCCCTAGTTAGTTGTTATTTCAATTATGATAATAAATCACCTCCTTGTGAAGGAACAATAGCTTTATGCTACGCTGTCATGACTGGATTAGGAGAAAATAATCATAACCCAGTCTCACTTTATTTTTAATTTACTGCACTATAGACAAATTATTCAAATATAAGTCAAATATGCTCAATCTTAGAATATGTCCTATGGGCATTTGGTCCACTTGAAAAGCAATTTTGTATATATATTTTATTTTTGCATCATTTAGTCATTTCCAACTCTCTGTGACCTCCTTGACTGTAACACACCAGAACATCTTTATGTCATGCTGATCCACTTGTTTTTCATGGCAGAGATACTGGAGTGGATTGCCAGTTCCTTCTTCAGTTGGCCACAACATATAGCACCTGGTATTCCTAGATGGTCACCCATCCCAGTACTGACTAAGCCCAACCATGCTTGGGTTTAGGGTGGTGTGACCTCTTGTTTCCCTGACTTGGAATTTAACCCAGATTGGCAGCAGTGGAAGCACCGAGTCCTAACCACTGGACCACCAGGGAAGCCTAGTATATCATATACAGTGTACAAATATCATGTAGCATGCCATTCTGACCACATCTAAAATAATCCACAAAAGTAACTTCCAGGCAACAAAAGCCTTTTTAGTGATTATTTATATCCCACAACAGGGAATTATGAACTTTCCTTGTGAAAACTATTTGTAATTATAACCCGGCAGGTCACAATCTGGTTCTATGAACAATTGAATTTAGGGTCCTTTCCTTTTATGAGTGCGCCAGCACAAACAGCTGCAGTGGCGGTGAGCATCCGCAAGATGTCGCTGTCGAAGTTTGCTGCCGATATCATAGCTTTAGAAAGGGAACATAATATTCTAGAACAAAGAAAGTATACATTTGCAAAATAGAATTGATCTCGACAAAAAAATGGCTGAAATACCTTATTTAAATATATGGCATAGTCCATTTTCTGCACTATTTGAATGGCTTTATGCATCATCTTTTCTTTGTATTCGTTAGCATCTTCATGTTCAATAGCTCCTGATGAAGTAGAAGCAACCAATACATAGGTGCTGTCATTATCTCTAGCACGACCACGGGCCTAGTAACCATAAGAAGTATTACAAGTTACATTGATGATATATTCAATAAATATCAAAATCAATTACTACCTTGCTTTACGATTACCCAATACAGACACAATTTATGTTATTATAATTTGTTGGACACTGCATCATTTATTCATTAAAAATACTATGAAATTACAGATATTTTTTAAAAATTCCTGAGGTCCTATTTGGCCAGTGGACAGATTAATGTGCAACAATATCCCCAGTATTTCCCAACTCCAGTTCATTAGGATTAGCTTTAAAGAGGTCCATTGTTGAACATAGGTGGGTTAATGCCATAGTACCAAGCTAGTAAGTGATCTCCAGTAGGTTAAACCCAAACATCTTAAAATCTGGTCTATTACTTAGCGGACAGTGAGCACTGAAGATGAGAAATACTAGTTGAGACTAAACAGTATTTGTATATTTTATATAAATATTGGTAATATGTTCAACATACATAATAATACAAATACCTTCTTATTGATTCCAAACAATTTAATGTAAAAGAAAAACTAATTAAAAATTATTTTGGCTGTTCACTCCATTATCCAGCATCGATTACCTGCACCATGGCTATTTCATTAGTAACAAGGCCATATCGTATAACAATGTTGCACTCCTTAATATCCAAGCCTTCTTCTGCGACAGTAGTTGCAATAAGAAGGTTAAGTTCTCCTGTACTAAACTGTTGGATCACTTTCTTCTGTTCATTCTGAAAGAAAAAAGAAAACAACATGGTGCAAATTGTAACATAAGCCAATTATCTTGGTTGTAATTTCCAAGTGCTATAAAAAGTAGTATTGCATTTTTTACCTTGATTTTCATTCTCCAACACATAAGCTTGGTTATACAATTTACATACTCAAAAGGGTTAGTAATATTACAAAATATGTATTAACTGTGAAAAATAATTTCATCCATAGCGGTTAGTATAGCGCAATTATACAGAAATTCTTATCCCAGCATTCATTTTGATGTTCTCTTATCTTTAGGATGTTGCTGCAGTTCAGAAATGAAAAAGCCGCAGTGTAATGCAGGGAAATGCGCGTTGGGTTATCAGAAGGGTAATGTCAACGTCATATTGAAAGAGAGAGTTGGAAGGGGCAGAAATGGTCAAACCATTGGCAGGGCAAGTGTTTTTTACCAGTTTACGGAGTTTATTGACTAACTCTGATGTAAGCATAGAGTTAAATGAACCTGCTGCAAACCATTGGAGCTCATATATAAAATGGATATAAAATATGATTTTTGTCTTGTTCAGTATCCTTATTGCTCATGTCTTTTATTGATGCTAATTCATGAACAAGTAGGGTTTCCTAAACAACAGTGATCCTTTAAAGATGATGATTGAGAAGGAGTAAACTATGTCTAAAATTAATACAACTTGCCAACTGTAGATTCAGTTATTACCTGTTACATGAGTTAAATACAGTTTATCTATGCAATAGTTGTACATTATGGTGCGTATTAGGGTGTCTTTTACATTTCAGAAATAGTAAAGTGTTAAAACCCCCAAAATCTAGCTGAGAACATTGAATGAGCAATGCTGTCATTGTTTGATGTCTATAATAGAACATACCTGAGTCATGGGTTTAAAATCACTGTTGTGTCCTGCACCAATAAGGTAATGGGCACGAATTCCAACGTCCTTAAATTTCTCATTAACTCTGATCCATTCAAATAGGGCAGCAGCACTTTGCCGAGTCTTTGTGAAAATAATTCCTCGAGCTTTGCTATTTCTATCGAACTCTTCCAACAGGGATCTCCTTAATTTACCAAGCTTTTCATTCTCATATTCTGGATTCTTAGACAACTTTCTAAGTTGTTCCACATTGTCTACATGTGCAATCAAGAAATAATCATTATTTAGTGAAATAGAAATATATGTTATTTGTGATTTTTTTTATTTTTTATTGGAAATAGGTTTCTAAACTCACAATAAACAAAGAGGTTTCTGCAAAAATCCAGTTTTCATAACTTTTAAGCAGTATATTCAAAAATGGACTCAGTATCCTCAACACTGCACATCTTTGACAGACTTTAAGGAAATGAAGCACAAGCTCTGCCTCAGACTGGGCAAGATGAGAGGAATGCGCCTGCAGCACAGCAGGAGCACAGTGATGAAGGTAAGAAGAGAGGAGAGAGGGGAAAGTGGAGTTTTTTGAAGATGGGGAAAAGGAGACACAAGGGAGGGAGAGGTGGGGGAAAAGAAGACACAAGGGTGGGAGAGGAGGGGAGAAAATGAAGACACAAGGGAGGGAGAGGTAGGGGGAAAAGGAGACACAAGGGAGGGAGAGGTGGGGGGGAAAGGAGACACAAGGGAGGGAGAGGTGGGGGGAAAGGAGACACAAGGGAGGGAGAGGTGGGGGGAAAATGAGACACAAAGGAGGGAGAGGTGGGGGAAACAGGAGACACGAGGGAGGGAGAGGAGGGAAAAAGAAGACACAAGGGAGGGAGAGGTGGGGGGAAAAGGAGATACAAGGGAGGGAGAGGTGGGGAAAAAGGAGACACAAGGGAGGGAGAGGTGGGGGGAAAAGGAGACACAAGGGAGGGAGAAGTGGGGGTAAAAGGAGAGACAAAGGAGAGACAAAGGAGCGGGAGGAGGGGGGGTAAACAGGAGACACAAAGGAGGGAGATGTGGAAGGAAAAAGGAGACACAAGAGAGGGAAAGGTGGGGGGAAAAGGAGACACAAGGGAGAAGGGGGAATGAGACACAAGGGAGGGAGAGGGGGGGGGGAATGAGAAAAAAAGGGACGATACAGATGAGTGCCGAAGGTGCTCACACTGTGTGGTAAACAGCATTGCCACGCTTAAAATTTTATTCCCATCATTTTTGACAGGCAATTTCCTAGTAATAATTATAATAATAATAATAATCCCTAGATTTATGAGCATAAGTTGGTGTATGATAATTACTTAATCTCTCATTGATTGCCATGTTATAATGTGCTAGTTTTGTTTGTAAGATCGAAAATTTGGACACCTGATGGATAAACAGATGCTAAAGGACCACTGTGATAAATTATTCAAAATTTATCACAGTGGTCCCATATTGAAAAGAAATGTAGCTTGATCATGGGCAAAATGTTTTTATAAAATATAAGAACAAACACAACTTTTATATTTTTCACTTTTATATTATATTATTCTTTTACTGTTGGCTTCCATTTTCTTTACTGAGCTTGCTTCTTGCAAAATTCTGTTTTAACAAGGTACCGTTTGGCTCAAAAGTTTGCATACCCTGGCAGAAATTGTGAAATTTTGACATTTATTTTGAAAATATGACTTATCATGCAAAACATGTATTTTATTGAAGGATAGTAAACATATGAAGCCATGTATTATAACATAGTTGTTTGGGTGATTTCTGTTATTATTATGATTTAAAAAGAAGCCAAATGGCCCTGATCAAAAGTTTACATTCCATTGATTGTAAACCAACATAACAAGGTAATGGAACTTCATAATGATGGAAAAAAAGATATAAAAAGACATCAAAAGCCTTGAAAATGCCAGTCAGTACTGTTCAATCACTTATTAACAAGTGAAAAATTTGGGGATCTCTTGATACCAAGCCAAAGTCCGGTAGACCAAGAAAGATTTCAGCCACAACTACCAGAAGAATTGTTTGGAATACAAAGAAAAACCGACAGGTAACCTCAGGAGAACTACAGGCTGCTCTGGAAAAAGACAGTGTGGTTGTTTCAAGGAGAACAATACGAAGATACTTGAACAAAAAAGAGCTGCATGGTCGAGTTGCCAGAAAGAAGCCTTTACTGCGCCAATGCCACAAAAAAAGCCTGGTTACAATTTGCCACACAAAAACTTGACATGCCTCACAGCTTCTGGCACACTGTAATTTGGAGGGACGAGCCCAAAATAGAGCTTTATGGTCACAACCATAAGCGCTATCTTTGGAGAGGGGTCAACAAGGCCTATAGTGAAAAGAATACCATCCCCACTGTAAAGCTCACTGATGTTTGGGGGGGTGTGAGCTCTAAAGGCACGGAAAATCTTGTGAAAATTGATGGCAAGATGAATGCAGAAAATACTGGCAGACAATTTGCATTCTTCTGCACGAAGGCTGCGCATGGGACGCTCTTGGACTTTCCCGCATGACAATGACCCTAAGCACAAGGCCAAGTTGACCCACCAGTGGTTACAGCAGAAAAAGATGAAGGTTGTGGAGTGGCCATCACAGTCTCCTGACCTTTATATCAATGAGCCACTTTGGGTAGATAACAAACGTGCGGTTCATGCAAGACGACCAAAGACTTTGCATGACCTGGAGGCATTTTGCCAAGACGAATAGCAGCTATACCACCTGCCGTGATGCTAAAGGGGGCAATACACAGTATTAAGAACTAAGTATAGGTAAACTTATTATGATTTAAAAGGGAAGGTAAACTCATTATGATTTAAAAGGGAGCCAAACAACTATGTGATAATAAATGGCTTCATATGATCACTATCCTTCAATAAAATATTGTTTTTTGCATGATCAGTCATATTTTCAAAATAAATGCCAAAATGTCACAATTTCTGCCAGGGTATGCAAACTTTTGAGCACAACTGTATGTCCTTGTAAACTAACAAGCATTGTATTGGAGCTTAGCAACAGCACTGGAGCTAACAGCCCTGCCACATTCCTGTTGTGGACATAGAGCTTCTTATCTGCATTCAAAGTCTCCTCCCACCTCAGGAAGTAGGTCAGTGGACACCAAAATGGTAGATTCCACAAAAGCAAGTTGCAAACAAATGTAATAATTTAGAGGCTGTATTAGTATCTTTTTAACATTCTAAAATATGCAGCCTAATTGTTTGTGAATTTCTTCAAAAAAAGAGTACAGTATATTTTAAATGTATGACCATAGTGGTCAAAACAATATACGGTAAGTGAAAACTCATATATAGAGGCTTTTGTGTACTAATATTTATAAAAAAAAAAAGAAAAAAAAAAAAGAGTAGAATAATGTAAAAGGAAGAAAGTATATTTAAATATGTTAATACACAACTAGGTAGCAATTAAATAATCAAAACAATATTGCCATCATCCAGTTCATAGGAAATGTTTTGGGGAGAATTGGTTAGTTGGTCAATTGCTACAGAGTCATATTTCCTGCTAAGATACATCATTTCCCTGATTAGCAAATATTTCAAGAAAGTGCAAATTCTTCACAAACTAAACATTACATTACATTTCATTGGCAGACAAGTATCACTTATACATATCATACAGCCTCAAAAGAAATGTGTTTAACACCAATATAACATAATAGTATCATTCCTTAATATAACATTCCTTCCTAACTCTCCTATCTTCCTGTACTGTCTGACCCCAATCCATTCTCTCTCTTTCTTTCAGTGCAAATGTACTCTGGGTTTAAGGCCTACTTCATCTGTGACACACTCAGAACTGCATTCAGAACACCTCAGCAGTGCAAATGTACTCTGGGTTTAAGGCCTACTTCATCTGTGACACACTCAGAACTGCATTCAGAACACCTCAGCAGTGCAAATGTACTCTGGGTTTAAGGCCTACTTCATCTGTGACACACTCAGAACTGCATTCAGAACACCTCAGCAGTGCAAATGTACTCTGGGTTTAAGGCCTACTTCATCTGTGACACACTCAGAACTGCATTCAGAACACCTCAGCAGTGCAAATGTACTCTGGGTTTAAGGCCTACTTCATCTGTGACACACTCAGAACTGCATTCAGAACACCTCAGCAGTGCAAATGTACTCTGGGTTTAAGGCCTACTTCATCTGTGACACACTCAGAACTGCATTCAGAACACCTCAGCAGGTATGGAGAAGACTATGGAAACTGTGCCATCCCTGGAGCCAATATGCTTATTAATATCACTACTATATGCATGTTATTATATCTTGGCAGATAGAAATATTCTGACTTTTTGTTTTCAATTTTTAACTGTTTCCTATACCCTGCTCTGCTGTCCCCACCTTCCCCCCCATCCTCCCCCATTTATGGCTGGCATAAATACCTCAAATCTCCTCCCCCTCCTCAAATATCTTTATTCTATGGTCTCTCTCTCATTCCTTCCTAACTCTCCTATCTTCCTGTACTGTCTGACCCCAATCCATTCTCTCTCTTTCTTTCAGTGCAAATGTACTCTGGGTTTAAGGCCTACTTCATCTGTGACACACTCAGAACTGCCCTCCCTCCCTTCCCCTCACCCACCCACCCCAACTCAGATTAAATTTATAGAGCCATAGAAAACACCTGACTTCCTACTTGCAGATATATCATCTCAACACTAGGGGTCAGCCAACATACTACTCTTTCACCTCAGATCCATCCCCTCTCCCTCTAAAATAAAACTCTTTCTATCTTTCACTTACTTCCTTGCCCTTGCTATTCCTTATTTGTTACTCTTCCCCAGTTCTCTGCCCTTTAATTCCCTTTAGATTGTAAGTAGCGAGTTTCTAGTCTTGTAGGGTGCTTTGGGATAAAGCACTTTCTGCTAAGATTCTAAGCTCAAAACAGGGCTCTTCAACTTTTTTAATTTTGTTAAACGTGTATTTCCCTTGTTCTTATCCCCTGTACAGCGCTACGGAATATGTTGGCGCAATACAAATAAAAGATAATAATAATAATAATAATAGTATAATAAAATTGCAAAACGTTTTAAAAAATGTTTTTGAATTGGGAGTACCATTGAAAAATCACAGTGGTACATTATCAAATGCCCTCTTTGAGATGCATACAATGTCCCTTTAATCATAGTGTCCATGTCTATATTATTAAGAAAGCAATTTATCCTAAGTATCCTAAAATATCCTAAAGTGTCCTAAGCAAGTATAAAGTATATAAATATTTTTACTTGCAGATAATGCATTTATACAGTTCACGGGCAATGTAAGTGATCAAATATAATGGACACACATATGTTTAAAATGTTGCAGGTAAAATAATTTTAGATGTAGTGATACATTTAATGTTAGATAATTTTTCTGCTAGATAAATGAATTGGTGTTTACTAAACAGACTCAAAAGCATGGCTTAGTACATAAAGAGTTAAGCTAATCACAACCAGATAATGGTTCAAAATTAACAGGTCAACCAATAATAAAAGGCTCATACTAGTTTGGTCTATTAAAAATCCTGTTAAGCTATTTTTATTAGCATAGATTTCAATGGAGGGGGTTCTCCACAGCTTCACATTAAAAAGAACCCATTAACAAACATAATCTTTAGCCAGACTTTGCTATAGTAACAAGGGCAAGAGGTAAAAGTAGTATTTTTAATGTGAGGACCCAATAAGAATCGCTTCATACAAAAAAAAGTCTTACACCAAAACAAAGTAATTAATAAAGTTAATGAATAAATATTTCAGGTGATTGAACATACCATAAAATAAATTGATGAGAAATTTATCAGTTTCATCAATATTAGTGAGCCCGGCATCACCACTCTCATTCATGAGAATCTTCTTATTCTTTTCCCCATGATAAAATTTGGTGAGATGATTTAAGGCATCTTCCATGCGAATGGTGTCATTGATCTGTACAGCATCATTATACTTCCTTAGGTGTTGTGCACATACATGTTCTTTTCGGTTCTCTTCTTTAGCAGCTGTATAAAATAAACAAAAGGAATTGCAATTGTACCTTGTTGTAAAGGATGAAAATGGAAAGTAAACAATAAGCGGTATCAATATAAGCATCTTAAGAAATAAATTATTAAAGCTTATATCATATGGTCGATGCAACCAAGAAAACATCTAAATAATGTAGTTAGTTATTTTGGCTCTGTGCATAGAAACATATCAGTCTGGTCCCATCTAGGACAGTACATTCCTGAAGTATCAGGCAATTCTTCTCTCTGAGGCAGAACCTAATAACCCAACAGAACAAGCTATGATATTTATATTACTGTGTTGAAAATATTGCTTATTTAGTACATATCCTTTATGTTTTGTCAAACTAAGGACCATCAGATGAGCTTATGGAGATCAATTACAACTCAGTGCTAAAGCCAAAGGGTGTGTTTAACAGAATAACTGCTTGTTATTTTGATGTGCACCATCCTTTGAGATAGAATCAAAGTTATATACTATGGGATGTCTCTCCTTTATGCATGAACCAAGTGATCAAAATAAGATTGTACCCTACATGGGTCAAACACTCCAACAGCCTACAAAACATCTTTCATATATGAGATTGGCAATAAATGTTTGAAATGATTGGTCTATGATGACTGGACAATGTCCATACACTACCTGATTTTTCTCTCTGGACAACCCATTGTTCGTAAGATTGAGATCCAAGTTCCAGTTCTGGACTAAGAAGGCTATACTTTTGAATCTTCAACATTATCTGTTTGATTTTGTCCCCAAATGGATTCTGTAAATGTGTTTTAGTAAAAATAGTTGATTTGAAGGATATCAATAATATAGCAATACAAGTATATTATATATTGATAAGGGAGAATACTGTCTTTCATCATGAACAACAACAACAATGCTCTTGTTTGCTATTGTATATATATATATATATATATATATATATATATATATATATATATACATATATATATATATATATATATATATATATATATATACTTTAAGTTCTGTATTGCACAACCCTAAATCTACTAATCTGACCACAGTGCTTTTTATTGCTTCGCCACTTGTGGCCACTAAACTTGAGTAAAAATGACAAGAGTATTAAAGAAAATAGAATCCACTACACAGAAGATTAAGTAGTCAGTAGTCAATCCAGGGTCAGTATAAAGATTTGTCAAGGGAGGTTTTTGTGCCAAGAGGTTTTCAACTGACAAGAGGACATCCCTTGAGGTTAGAAGTAAGGGTGGTTAATCTGTGGAATTCTCTACCAGAGGAGGTGGTGACAGCGGATTTGATAGATAACGTTAAAAGGGGACTGGATTTATTTCTAATTAAAAAGGGAATTCAGGGTTATCATGGATAATTAGAGAGGGAGTATTGATCCAGGGAGGGATCTGATCGCCAGTATCTGGGGTCAGGAAGGTTTTTTGTTTTTTCTTTGAGACAATTAGCTAAGTTTCACTTGGAAGGGGATTGGTTCTGTTTGCCTTACTCTGGATCAATCAATTAACAACTAATTAATTAACAACTAATCCGCATATTGAGGATCAAAGGAGATCTTAAAATGTTGAACTTGATGGGCTGAAAGTCTTTTTTCAACCTCAATTACTATGTAACTATGTAAGTACCATATGCATTAAATAGTAAAGTGTAGGATAAATCTCAGAACATGGATACAAATGAATACAAAAGTTCTTCAACAATTCCCCAACACCTTAATCTTTACTTTGTCTTGTCTCAGGTCTGTGTAATAAAGATTCTCATTTTCTTTTCATTAAAAGGTCAACATTAGCAGAAGTATGCATTGAAAGACTTAGAATACACCAGTCTTTAGTCAGACTGTGAGTATGTTGGTTTCATTGGAATAACTTATTTAAAACTGTACTAAAATAAAATGTTACAAATAAAGAATATTTTTTTTTTAAAGCGAACATCGATGAGACAATTCTATGAGACACTTCCTTACAATTTTCTTCTCCTCTGCAATTTCCACCCTCTTACGTGGTTCTTTCACTTGATTTTTCAATTGAGCCAAGTTCTGTTGCACAGTCATCATCTTGTATGCATCAAGGTTGGCACATATCTAAAGCAAAAACAAAAAAAAACAATAGTTTGATATGGCATAACAATATAATATGTACATTTATATCTAGATTAGATTTCACCTATGTTTTGTGTTATAACATTTTTTAGTCGTTTATTAATGATATTGAGCTCTGAAAGGAATTTCATCATGTTTAAGTGGGATCATGTTGTTTATTAGAAGTTTAAACTGCAGAACCACCCAAATTTGCTCTCATACATATAAAATAACATTTTAAGTATTATAGAAGTTTTATTGTATAAAATCTAGTGCAACAAAGGTTAATGTTAATTATTTATTTATTTTTTTAATTGAAGGAATGAATAAATCTGATAGTGAATGAGTCGGGGCACTGTACCAACCAAATTATGGAACAGTTACTAGTGCTAAAATGGCACTGGCAAATCTGGTTTGTTGTTGTTTTTCTCATAAGAAGATCTTTGGATTGGAATACAGCAAGGGGAAGGAAGAAGTAGTAACTAGGGCATAGAGAATGCATAAATGGGACCATTTTAGAAGCACAGAATACAAATATGATCGTTCTTCCCATTTGGGGGAAGTTATCACTTCCTAACTGAAAGTGTGTTGTTGCTAGGTCCTTTTCACAAGAAACACATTTATTACAAAATTGACAAGTTTCAAGGAAATATAAGTAGGACTGTATTAATCACACTCTTCATGTAAATGTTTTTTCAGTAATTTGGTCAAGTTACATAGTTACATAGTAATTTAGGTTAAAAAAAAGAGTTTAGTCCATCAAGTTCAACCGTTTTAGATCTCCTCTGATCTGCAATACACAGATTTATTGTTAATTAATCCAGAGGAAGGAAAACAGAAAAAAAAAAAAAAAAACAGAAAAGCTTTGCCAATTGTCTTAACAGGGAAAAAATATATAAAATTCCTTCCTGACCCCAGTTACTGGTGATCGGATTCATCCCTGGATCAATACTCCCTCTCTATTTATCCAGGATAGCCCTTAATGCCCTTTTTATGTAAAAATAAATCAAGTGCCTTTTTAAAGTTATCTATCGAATCCGCTGTCACCACCTCCTCTGGTAGAGAATTCCAAATATTAGCCACCCTTACTGTGAAGAACCCTTTTCTTTCTTTAAGGTGGAATCTTTTTACTTCTAACCTCAAGGGATGTCCTCTTGTCAGTTGAAAACCTCTTGGCACAAAAGGCTCCCTTGACAAATCTTTATACTGACCCTGGATGTATTTATATAAGGTAATCATATCCCCTCTTAGACACCTTTTTTCTAGAGAAAGGACATTTAATTTGGTTAGTCTTTCTTCATAACTTAGCCCCTCCATTCCCCTTATTAGTTTTTTTGCCCTCCTCTGTACTTTTTCCAACTTTTAAATGTCCTTTTTATGTATTGGTGCCCAAAATTGTCCTCCATATTCCAAATGAGGGTGTACTAGAGATTTGTATAGTGACAGAATTATATTTGCTTCCCTTGCTTCTATACTCTTCTTAATACATGCTAATATTTTATTTGCCTTTGCAGCTGCTGCTTGGCATTGAGCACTGTTACCTAGGTGGTTGTCCACAAGCACTCCCAAATCCCTTTCAATATTCGATACCCCTAGATTTGCTCCATTAAGATTATAAATTGCATGGCTATTTTTCCTTCCCAGATGCATCACTATACATTTATTCGTATTAAATCTCATCTGCCATTTAGTTGCCCATTTATTTAAAGAAAATTCCATTGCGATTTCTAGATGATAATCTGTCCCGTTATGCCATAAAATTACTTTGATCCTCTGTGTATAACATCCCTGAGTATTTCAGCATTCATTAATTTTATAGCTTAAAGTAACTTTCTGATGGTTTTCCCACCCAAAGAGTTAGTTTAAGCAGCCAACAAAATAGTACTTTATGTACTAAAGACAATCTTAAACATTCTTTAAAGCAGCTAAAATATTACGTTTATTTTATTGATATAATACAATTTGGATGTGTCTTAAATGAATTCAGCCGATATCAATAAACCTTTATTCTGATGAGTAAAAACGGATTAATATATTACCTTCAGAATGTGCTCTTCAGCTTTTTTACTATTTGTGGCTCCCCCTACGCCTGGTGACGCCGTCAGTCCAACTATCTGAGGGAGTGGAACTTGTGGCTTTTGCATTTTGTTGTTTCTTATGTTTCTAAACTTTTGTTTTATATACCGTGTCATAATACTATTGTAGACACCTTCCTTCTGAGTATGGTGGCACTCATCAATGATTAAAAGCGAAAATTCTGCAAAAAACAACATAATAATTACACTTCCAAACTGGTTTAAATGAAATTTTCCGTCCTCTACATCCTGCTGTTTTCTGTGGCGAACTTCAAGGCAGGGAAGAATCGCATCACAACCTAACATTACAAGAATAACTTAGAAGCAAGAAAGATGTTCTAGAACCCTATAGTTCATTAGGAGCCTGGTACAATACATTATACTTTGGAAAATATTTAGGAGCCAGCGCTACTGGCTCTCATGCTCCCAGGAAGTTTCCACCACTGAACAAATGTATTAATTTATATATTTATTCATAATATTATAAAATATTTTGTTTAAGTTTGGACCACAAGTTCTCTGGCCAGTAATAATCTGCCCCCCGCTGCTCTACGTCATTGGTGGCCAACACCACTTACTTTATTCTACAAATCAGTCTTTTTCTTCATTGTTTTTTCTTCTTCTCATCTTTCCTGATTATTCCTTCTTATTCCTTTTTACTTAGGTCTCTTCTCTCAACATCTTAATCCTTCTTCAGGCTCATGTTCACCATCTGTTATCACACTTTATATTCTAATTGCTCTATGTTTTTGCTTTAATCTTTCTATTCCTCCTTACCCCTCCCTAATAATCCACACCAATCTCTTTCAATATACTGACAGTCTCCCCACAAGACAATATACCTTTGAACTCAGCCTACGTCTACAGAATTCATCTCAGGCCTAATTCTTTAAATTGTTTATTTTATCTTAGGCCAATCGTAAACTCTTCTGAAAGGTAAACTATTACACAACCAGAAGCATAAACATTACACTATATAGGAAAAAAATAGTTGGAAAAAAGTAGTATAAATGTACCAGAAAGTTTGACACCCTCTTCTTCATCGTCAGCAGCTTTGATCAGCGAATTCTCCAAGATCTGAGCTGTGCACAAGATGATGTCATGTCTTTTAACCATGTCAGGGAATGTGATCTTCAGCGGAGAATCCCCACTTATTTTAATGATCTTATAGCGATCCCTCAGGAACGGATTGAACTCACTGCTGAAGAGCTGTTCTACTAAATTTACCTGAAGGAGAAAACCAACATCAGGTTCTGTTTAATGCAACGTATAAAGCTGAATTTGTGTAGAATTGCTTCAATTAGACTTGTTTTTAGGAATACCTAACAATATAATCAAAATATTTGAGTCGAAATAACAGAATATAAAAAATGCAGGTTATAGGGTTGAATATTACACATACCCTGTTGGCCAACACAATAACTTTACCAGGACGCCCTTCATCCATTCTCTTATCCAGATGATGTTTGGTGATATATACTGCCACTCTAGTTTTCCCACTTCCCGTAGGGAGGCATATTACAATATTCTTTCCTTCCAATGCTGGCTGTGCCACCTCCATCTGGTAGTCTCGGAGGGTTAGTTCTCTCACTGGTGACGCTCTGCTTGTGCTCGTGTCATCATCTGAACCCGATTAGAAAAAAACAAACACAAATTATTCCAACCATTTGATATTAAAAACAAGATAGAGTTAAAAAAACATCTCATTAAATACGAAGGCATTTGAAAATAAATCCTTTTAGTGAAATCAATCTTATGATTATGTTTCAATCTTGTACAGTTGTAATATTCCATATTCTGTTGCATGAAACACCATTATTTAAAAAATATCTGCGGAAAGCTTTTTTACGTACATGAAAAAGACCTGGAGAGGACATATGAGGTTCTGAATATAGACTTTGATCTTGTGGGACCTGGTTTGTAGACCTGTGACATTGTTTTGGATATTGAGAAACATTTTAGCATACGGAAATGGGAACCATTTTGGATCTTGGCCTTTGTCAGCATTTTGGTAATCAAATAGGGTACCGTAAATGAAACAACTTGGTAGTGAAAGGGCACTCATGACGATATATTTGTTAGACATTGGTTTTGTGTAACAAGAAAGAGGTGGCTAGTAGGATAGGTTCCAAGACAAGAGCATGGGCGGAGGTACCGCCGGTGCAACTGGTGCACCTTGGCCCTGACCTGGGGAGGGAAGGGCTAGTGCTGTCTTTTTATTTATTTTTTTGTATTGATTTATTTTATTTTTTATTAAGAGAGAAGGTGGGAGAGAGAGGGGAGAGGAGGAGAGAGAGGGAGGGGAGAGAGTGGGGATAGGGAGAGAAAGAGAAAGCATTGAGAGTGAGGGGAGAAAGAGGGAGGAGGGAGAGAGACATGGAGAGAAAGAGAGAGGGAGAGAAAGTGAGTGGAGAGAGGGAGAGAAAGAGAGGGAGAGGAGAGAAAGAAAGAGAGAGAGAATGGAGAGGAATGTAACCGTGGTCATTTTTTTTCAGCTTGGTTCAGCCTTCTATTTTCTTTCTGCTTCCACTGCAGCATAATTGCATGAGATAGTTAATAAATTAATTGAAGACTGTATTTTTTCCTGTGCAATGTAAACATAATTTTCCTATTTAAAAGAGTGTGTTTTTACTGTGAAAACCAACAAATGGTATCAAGCTTATGAATTACCCATCAAGTGACTAAAAGTTATATTTTAGGAAGAGAAACCTGCCAGAACCTGGATCTGTTTTGTAATTTTGGAAATATGCGACCACTTCCTTTTCACTCACTCATTGTGGTCTGGTGACCGTTAGCCAGGAAAGTTATAAAAAAAATACAGGGAGACTCTCAGCAAAGAGACATACAGGAGAAAATCATTGTACAGAGATAATTCCTCTCTCCTAATTTAACTAACTGAGATGCCATGTCTATCCTGCTTTAAACAAAACTACATTTGAATTAAATATGTTCATGTTATACAAAACTGCACTATTATATTTATTTTTAATATTAAAAGAAAACTGGGATCATTTTTTTTTAAATGTACTATTTTGAAGAACTACACTTGAAAATATGCTCCATATTTTTAGAGTTTAAAAATAATGAGTGTGTGTCATTCAGTCATGTCTGACTCTCTGTGACCTCATGGACCGCAGCATACCATGCTGACCCACTTGGTGGCAGAGATACTGTAGTGGGTTACCCGTTCCTTCTCCAGTGGACCATAGCATACAGCTCCTGGTTTTCCTAACTGGCCTCCCTTCCAAGTACTGATCAGACCCAACCCTGTATGGCTTTAGTGTGTTGTGACCTCTTGGTTCCCTGACTGGAATCGAACCCAGGTCTCAGCGATGAAAGCACTAAATCCAAACCACTGGACCACTAGGGAACCCTTATATACAGCATCTGATTTATTATCTTCTATATTCAACTGTACCATTTTGTTTTCGGCAGATAAAAATTCTGAAGTGGGAGGAGACTTTGAGCATACAGGAAGTTTATATCTGCACAAAAGGAATTTGGCATTTGCAGCTGCCAGTGCTCTCAGGAGCTGTAAAAGGAATTTCATTAGTTTACCTGAGAAAACAACAGGCACAGAGTTAGTATAGATAATATAGAGTGTGTAAGACATGCTGTACAGAGAGTGTGTGCAAAAAAAGGATAGAAACTATAGTACACACATGGTTCAAACAGATATATCATGTAGAAGAGGGGCTGGATAAAAATATGGGGGCTGCATAGTTAAAGAGAGATCTTATCATGGTAATGTATGTGTGTTGCATTGTGTAGGTGGATTTGGTGTGTGTACAATGTGTACATTGTGCTATATAGATGGTAGTTGCCGCTGGAAAACATTCTCAAACCACCGCACATTAGTGTGTATTGAACTCTTTTAAATTACCCATATGGCGTAGTCTCCAATTTTAACACATGACATTAAATGTAATCTTTTTATGTACTTACTTATTAGGTGTTAAATCACCAAGAAATTTAACATAGAGTTAACAAAGCTATGTATGTACAGTAAAAACCCCGTTATCCGGCACCCACGGGGACTCCCTATTGCTGGATAACTGTTGTTGCTGGTTAATCGGGAGTCCCTGAATTAAAGGGTCTAAACCACCCTTAAACCCCCCAAAAAACAATCAGAATGCCTTTAAAAACGCATTAGCATCTAAACTGGGCCATTTAGGCCCAGAAAAAATAATTATAAAAAAAAGTTAGCATTTTTTTTTGCAGTCTCGAACTGTTGGTAGTGCCAGTTTAGCGGGAGTTTTTTGAAAATGGGGAATTGATGCCGGTTGCTTGAGAGTCACGGTTAGTTGGGTGCCGGATAACCGGGATTCTAGAGTGAGTGCATGTACATATATATATATATATATATATATATATATAATAAATAAAAAGTAAAAAGTTTCCAGCTCAGAGTTCAGAGAAAAACAGTTATTACACTGCATTCTGGGAAGCTGAGCTGGGACGTTCAAATGTGCCCACAAATGCCTTGCTCTTCATTCCATAGCCATTATCAAACATGGCTTGCTTTAAGCTTATGCATGCTGTATTACACAGCTTTTATGCAAAGCCAAGATTGGATTAAACACAGGCTGAGTATCCAATCCATGTACAGCTGTTTCAAGCTTACTGGCTCTCATCACCATGGAGCGGGATCTCAGCCTGTGTTGTGGAAATTATGAGTAGGTAGTTCACCACAACAATCATTTATAATATGGTGGGCAAAAGAGCGATAGAAGCCCTCCACCGTACAGTAGTACAGTAAATAAAAAGTACATCTGTGTTCACATTTGAACATCTAAAACAAGCTAAAAAACCTGCTTCCAGCTCAGAGTTCTGAGAAAAACAGTTATTACACTGCATTCTGGGAATACATATATACATACACACAAAGTATGTGTATGCACTGATTCTGCAATTCTAGCATCTAAATGAACATAATTGAGGAGCAAATCTTGTACTATGTCTATAGGTAATAACAAGTAGTTTATCAACCAGACCCAGGGGGTAAGTAGCCTAAATAGTTAAATAGTCTACTATCAGAAAGTGCATTTTAATAACATTAAAATAGGATAGTACTTGTTAGTATTGTAGAAATCAAGAAGACTATAGAAGGTGATTCCTTTTAATGGACAAAGAAAAAATATTAACAGATGTTACAGAGCGTTCAATATACCTAAGGTAAGAAGAGATGTACTAAAGGAAGAATGTGGAAAAGAAAACAAACTTGCACTTACTTCACCCTTCCTTCAAGGACAAACAAAATTCTACGTTTACGTAATTAGTCATATAATCCTTGCTTGAACATTTCCAAATGTAGGCAAAATAACTCATAAAATATGCTTACAGCTCCACATTTACTTTTGTATAGGATTGTAAAAAGGAAAACTTTAAGTTGTTATAGATATATTCAAAGATGAATAAATCTGTAACTATTTATATTGCCCCAAAAGAGTATTGCTCTTTTATTTTCTATAAATAATCTCGTCTCTGAATAAGCAACCGCAAGAAAATATATGTGGATTAGTGCGTTCCTGCTTCAGCATTCCTGGATACCACATGATTTCAACATCACAAAACTGAAAAGTGTTGAGTTGTAAGAAGACAAAAGCTGGGAGATGCCATATCTTGAAGGTTTCAGACTTAGCCTTGGTGTATTAGTTAAAGCGTTACTCAAATAGCTCGGATTTTAGGGAATTAGATTCATTTTCTTAGTGCTTACATAAGATGTACTGGCAGGAGGACTATTTTATCATTTTTCATATGGACCCTCTGGTGATTGGAGAATAACATTGATGGTCAGAGCTCTGGATCTTTCCTGTTTGATGGGCACAAACAGTGGCGGCCATCAGCCACTATGTGGTGCGGCTGAGATGGCAGTGAATTTATTGGCAGTGTAAAGTATATAATCTGCCAGTACCCTAACCCCTAACTCTAACACCTAGCCCTAACCCTAATGCCCAAAACCTAACACTAACACTAAACCTTAAGAAATTCACCGGAAAAGTGGTTGCACCAACTAGTGGCCGATGTCCGTCACTTCATACGGCCGGCCAACAGGAAAGGTCCCTTACTCTCCCAAACCCTTCCATTGCCAGAACCACTTGCATCAACACTAAACACTAATGGAATAAAGCCCCAACCACCATTAGAGGAATAATGAAAAGACAATATAAAAAATTTTCTAAATGAGATACCACCTGCACCATCAAAATTAAACAATAAAAATAAATAATATACAGGGTTATTACTAAAAAGATCATGTATGTGTTATATGCATATGCTCCTACTTAAGATTTCAAGAAAAAAAGTTGAGGAGATAAAATGATACAAGAAAAGTTGATCTTTTAAGAGAAAATTTAAACTGAAAATAACTGGATTTCTGTTTTGTTTTTAAGTTGGAGCTCCTCCCATTTTTTTGCAAACCACCCTTTTTTGTCTTCCTCAGAGCCTCTTACATACCACCAATTTCTCCTGAAACAACTTAACATCCTGTTTAAGAAAGGTATCTTTGTTCTCCAACCAACAATGCATATCTTGTTATATTTTGTAACTTATACCAGCTGTGTATATTATAAGAGAGTTGTATTACTGTGTCTCATTACCTCCCCCTCAGAAAAGACACCCCCTCCATCCTCTCTCCCCCTCCTATTTTGCCAATTCAAATGCTCTGTTTTCTCCTACCTATAATTATTTGCAATCTGTCACTTCTTTTCTGACCCTTGCTATCCCCTATCTGTTCCTCCCCAGGTCTCTGCCTCTTCCATTCCCTTTAGATTGTAAGTACCAAGTTTCCAATCTTGTAGGGTGCTTTGGGAAAAAGCACTTTCTACAAAGATGCTAAGCTCAAAACAGGACCCTCCATTTTTTAAATGTATTAATATTGTATTTTCCTTGTTCCTATCTCCTGTACAGTACTATGGAATTAGTATTGTACAAACCCTAAAGTGGTAAAACAACAACAGCTAATAGCCAAAAACGTGTTCAAAGTCTCACACTTTAATAGCATAAAGATGTTCCAAGTGATATATCTGTACAGATGCCCTCTCTGCTGCCTACGAAACATGCCCTGACATATATATATATATTTATATATTGATAACAAAAAAAACAATAAAAAATAAAAACAAATAAAAAAAACAAAAAGTGACCAGTATACCAGCAAACTGTAGGGAACTTAAAAATGTATGTTATGTTGGATTTGCACTATTCTGTAAAGAAGCATTTCTCTAAACATAATATTCTTACTCCTGACTCGCAATTACCATGTCTTGGTCCAAAATTATATTTTTAAATTACGCATATGTTTGTAGTGGACTGTTTAGTGTCAAAGCATGTTGAAAATTCATCATTTATTTGTATTGTTTTTAGGTGCTATGCTGTCACTTTAACTGCTGCTGCAGTACTGTGCAATGGTTTTAAAACTATTTGCGAGTGGTCTTTGGTACATTTAATATTTTCTTCATCTTTTTGTAGCTATGGCACTGCCCTGATTTGTAAGTGATCTGTAAGTTCTTATAAGCAAAGGGTTTTGGTGTAAAAGTCTAACAGAGTAACTTGTATTCTTCTGTCAAAAATCAATGGAAAATGTTGTCGTAAGTAATGGCTCTGTCTTGCAGTAGTCACTTGTAGCAGTTCTCTCGCAGTGTTTCCGGGATGGGTGATTAGCATAGCTAGGGAGATTTCCTTTCTCTTAAACATGATGTAATCTTCGATATAGGGATTAGCATGGAGGCCTATGTTACCAACGCTCCAGTATATCTATAGAAAAGGCAATGTGTGCTATAGATTTAACATAATCTATAGCATCCTGTAAGTAAATCCTTGTGTTAGCTAATTCCCGGATGAAACAGTTTCCTTTCTCTAAGTTTGATATTTACTTTACATTTACTTAGTGCTACTTTCTCCAACTAAAATGTGTTTAATCAATAAGTGATGTCAACTGGACATTTTGTTATCTGCATTGAAAAATCAAATAATATCATCAGCTCAAAATTTTTCGATTACTCTGGATTGTAATGGTTTTCCAGCACTGACAATTGTGTTTGCATTTCAAGGCTATACGGATTCTAGGTTTTTTTTTTTATTGATTTTTGCACGTTTCAACTAATGGAACAAGAATTAAGCTAAACATCACTCACTAACAGTTACACTTGTATTTTACAGTTGCCTAAATTAGTTTTTAAAATTAATTTATTAATCAGTTTGTCGTGTGCACCTTTACTAATGTAAGTGAATTGCGCTCATATCGATCCGCTCCTCTCGTTTACTTTTGTTCCTATGAGCACCTTCGGCTCTCCTGACAAAGACAGATATATATGCCAATTTTTTTGTATCATTATTAATTAATTATTTACTTAATAAAATAATATACTTTACCTATTTGTAACTGATATATGCAGCAATGAATAGCCTGAAGAGCTAAGTATCAATTTATTTTCCTGCAGCATACAATGTTTCTGCCCTGAGGAGAAAGTGTCATCAATGTCCCAGCTGTGCGTTAGAAATATTCGGCGTGCGCGAGGGCAAAGCGTTGCTTTAGTTGTTTAATTCTCCATTTTCGATTCCTAGTGATAGTGTTGTAAAATGCATCGTTTGTCTATGTGCTACGCGGGGCTCGACCATTTTCCGTGCTGCCTAAGAGTGTATTGTAGTACCACGTACGTCCCTGGCAAAAGTCGTATGTGTCTGGAGGTGTTTCGCGCATTTCGGGGTCATGTAGCCTCGTTTTCATTTGTTTTGTCTGCCATTTTCTTCCTCGCTTAGGCGATTTAAAATTGTCTAAACTCATTAAATTGTACTTTAATTAGCGTGCAACCTTAGTGACAGATGTCATGGCTGTCCCCCCATGCGCTGTGTATTTATTTTTTTGTATTTTGTATTGTTTTGTATTGTATTTGAATGTACGCATTTCGTCCGTTAACCTCGTATTTTTGCGACCTCGTCTTATTTTTTTTCCACGGGTCGTACTTTGTTAGTGTTTTATGAGCTTTGGGGTCATTGAGCCTCGTTTTCATTTTTTCTGCCACTATTTTTTTTCTCGCATAGCCGATTTTGAAGTAGAGAAACTGATTAAATTTGACTTTACTTTGTGTGCAACCTCACCCCCAGATGTCCTGGCTGTGCCCCCGTGCTGTGTGTGATGTTTTTGTATTTGTCTTTCTTTTTTTTTTTTTTTTTTTTATATTTTTTTGTATTTTTTGCTGTACGCGTTTCGACCACTAAGTTCGTATTTTTGTGACCTCATGTTTTTTTTTTTGCATAGTAATGCTTTTCTGGGGTTTATTTGTCCCGGGAGTGAGGCGGCGTAGAGCCTCCATCTCCGCAAATGCAACCCCTCGCTTCACGAGCGTCCGCATTTGGGGCCTGCAATGAGCTTTCGGCTCATTGCAGCCGACGTTGGAGCCTCCACCTCCGCAAATGCGTCCAGAACTGCGTAACTCGCTTTGCGTGCAACGCAGTTCTGCGAGCTTGCAAAGCGTGACAATTTGGCAGTTTGACAACCATTATATGTGATTGGTATAAAACAGCTGTTTTTCGACCATCCTCCCATCTTTTACAAACTCCTTACTTATTACTGCAGAATATACTGCCACTTCCCTGCAGATTCCTCATTGCTGCAGAGTACAGTCAACATACATTACAATCTGATGGTGCTGTACTTTTGAAATCATACATTTTTGATTCTAGATAATATCTTAAATGGAAAATCTGTATCTGACCAGCTAAAAGGATAGGAGGTGAGGGGGAGCGACTGGGAAACTGCTGGGGAGGGAGAAAGACCAGGGATAAAGAATCTAGTATCTATCTATAGTACATTTGTGTCTAAAACAATTTAAAAAACCTGTTTCCTGCTCAGAATTCCTAGAGGTACAGTTATTACACTGCACTCTGGGAAGCTGAGCAGGGATGTGCAAATGTGCCCACAAATGCCTCTCTCTTGAATCCATAAACCATTTTAAATATGGCTTCCTTTAAGCTTATGCCTGCTGCATTGCACAGCTTTTATGCAAAGCCAAGGTTGGATTATTTACATATAGATCTCTCTCTCTCTTTCTCTCTCTCAATATATATATATATATATATTTATTTATATTTATATTGATATATTTATTTTTGTTTCTCCACAGTTGTTCCCCCCACCCCCCGTTTTCTGGTACATCAGACTTACTCTAAAAGCATCTCATAAAGAAGCAATTTCCAAATGCTTCATTATTTCTAGAAGGACAGGGTTATTAAAAGGACTAGGTTGGCATGAAAAAAATAAAATGAACATCCCAAGATGTCCTTCCTCTCAATCCAGAAATGTGTTTATCCATTCACGTGATCAATCCCCCTTACATCTACCAGCATAATGTTTTGTGGTCTCTGCATATCAAACCCTGTATTCTTCCTTTCAGTAAATAGCCTCATTGCAAATTACAGGCCCAAAAGCACTGAGGTTGTCAAAAACGTATTTTCGTCTTATCTCCTCCTTTGATGTTTCAAGCCTGTACATGTTACCAGTGCTAAAAATCCAACATTCATATTCAATTACAACAATTCAATAAGCCTGCAATTGCCTTCAAACCGCTAAATGGCAAATGTTTTAAAAAGACAGGACTCACAAAGGGGTTAAACACCTGTTCATATAACTGTCAAAGCAAAGAAACATACACTACTGTACTTAAAAGTACTGGGAAAGCGATGTAAGGCATGAGAATTAATTGCACCACAATCTCAAGCTCGCAAATATGCAATAAAACATTTTTTCTTTTACGTTTTTACCATGTTATACTAATCCCAGGAATCAAGGAGTTAATACATTACATGGAACCCGTATATAGACTAGAACAGTTGATTTATTGATTTCTACATGTCTGGATTGCGAGTCTGATTGCAGATCAGGCTTCTAAACACTATTTAATTGTAGTCAAAACTCCATATTTTACCGACGTCATGATGACGGTCTCATTTACTATTGGCTCTGTCTAAATTGTAACTTACGGGCTTGCTTACTTGATCATGATCATTCCCTGAAATGTTACTCACAGGTTCATGGTTTGCGTGTTGGAGCTGTGAGCCTGTAATTGAGTCAATTACATTCCTTTGTAACTTGCACATTTCTAACCCGCAGATATAAGGACAGTATGAAGGTAATTACAGGCTTGGAATTAAATGGGTGCCAAAGTCACTAATTAGTATTCAGAAGTCCCACATTAGCACAACAATGCAGCAAAAACAGTGCTGAATATCTCAATAATGATTTACAGTAGAAAAAATAGCTCATATGATGTAGAGCCAATTTTTCATGCATTTCAAAATGCTAAATTTTTGGGGTGGAGTCCCTTTATTACAAAGTACAGGTCTGCCACAGATTTTTCCTGCATCGGTTAAACCAGAACTTCTTTGAAACCGGACAAAACAAAAAAAGTAGTCATGCGTCTTGACGCGCTCAGTTTGTTCAAATGCAGAGGTTGGTATTCTGTTTCGCGATTTGGTTCATTAGAACCTGATTGGAGCCTATTCTGAGCAATTATCACAATCTGAGCAATTTTTGAGCTGTGGCACGTGCTTCGCGCGCTGGAGAACAGCCCGCCGTCATCAGGACGCCAAGAAATGTTGACATGAGCGCGCCAGACAACTGCGCTCCAGCTTGCTTACTGGGTGGGTGCTATGTCTGCAGGGTGTCCCCGACCTGTCTCCCCCACAGGCAGATCCACAGGAGATATGAAGACTGATCACATACATACACTCACCCACAATACATCCACCCTACAAACACAGTGAGAAACCATTAATAAAAGTATTCCTGTCATTAAAGTCCCACATCTATACCGGTCCATAATATACAATGTGTGGTAAATAACAGAGTGCTCCCATACACAAGCACCCTACCTCAGCCCCACAGATACACCATGCACATGGATGTGATAGGAACCCATGTACTACTGTCATCAGTAAATATGAGATGGGGAGGATACTGCAAGCTGTGTAACTGATCCACTCTACAGATCGCTCGCAGATGTGGGCGCGCATTTCTCGGCGCCTTGATTACGGCACGCTGTACTGTAGCATGTGAAGGTCGGGTGCCCTTTTTGAGCACATTCTCAGCCTATTTAACCATCTGAGCATACTTGACCTCCTGTAAAGTATATAATTTTTGAGTATTATTGCTAAAAATCAGCTTTTTTTGAGAACCCACAGCTTGTCCAGCAAAATCGATTATCCGGCAAAGCTCCGGAACGGACAATGCTGGAAAATCAGTCACTGTAACCAGATACATTGTCGTTACAACTCATTTTTTTTTTTAACACAAGGAAACATATATAACAACACATTTGAAACAACTCATTTATTAATAAATTATACCTGAATCATCTCCTTGTTCTTGGTTTTCAGATGGACTAGTTCGTTTTAATTCATTAAAACATGTATCCAAACCTATAAAAAAAAACAAAAAAAAAAACACCTATTAGAAACCTTTTGTCTCTGGTACTTGGTCAACTTAAAAGTGTTATTATTTCATTTCGACCAAAGCATTTGTGTATGTTTTTTGGCTAAGTAACACAATTGTACAGCATAACCTTGTTTGGTAAATGAGAAATGACCTTTTTATATTGTCTATTTGTTCATCCATGTATTTACTCTTTAACATCTCTTGCAAGAATGCCCGCTATGAATAAATTCTTCGGACACATTGGTTTCACGTGTACTTACTACATAAACAGAGGTTTGGATAAAAATCTTCCAAACATTAAGATCCAAACATATGTTTGCAGTCCATGATTGGATCTGAAAATATAGTTCTACAGTTTTATTTCAGTAAATAAAACTAAATGGCTTAATTAATCATTGATTAGCAAAATTCCTATACAATTACTTTAAAAAAGATCATTATTCAATAGTAAACTTATTGTAACAAAACAAGCTTGGTTTGGGAAGGTGACAAGTGTCATGGGGTTTATGAACAGTGCATATAGAGAGACCTGGTTTATTTTCTAATCATTAAAACCACTTTAACACAGCAAATCCCCAATGAAGCTAACGGTCTAGCCTATCTGTGTATCCGTATGGAATCCCATTAGACCAGCATCCCAACCACAACCACTTGATGGGTCTACAGCAATGAATAAAAGCAGCTTCACTTGACACTAAGAAGTTAAAGGGCCATTTACCTCGCTGTAAGTGCTCTTCATGGTGTGAAAGAGCACAGGATTGTATGTTAAAATTATATATTTTTTTAAATTACACTAATAAGAAAAAAAAACTCTAAAGATTTGTCTATTTAAAAACACATGGTCCTATTCTATTGACAAGATCATAACTTTATACACACTTAAGTCCACTCTTAAAGTTGCCTCACATTTTATTAGCTCCTCGCAATACCATTACGAGTTCACCGTCCACAATCACTATGGGCTGCCAAATACGCAACTTGGGGCTTTCATCTCCATTGGTTTTAGCACAGCTCGAACATTACAAGCTCTGAATAATTAAAGTTACACTAAATCGATATTTTAGGAGACCCGTAGGGCTAGATCGCAAATAAAGTCTGACCCACAACTGAAAAAAGTATTAGGTCTCTGTCAAAAATACTACAAGTAATAAATAGGACGCGCAAGGACTTTTTCAAACATTTGTTAAAGCTGTAACTGTAATTGAACACACAATACTGCACTATAAAAGCGTGGTAAGGCATGGAAAGACATAAGAATTAATTGCACAACAGTCTGAAATTCACAAATATGTAATTACCGTATATACTAGAGTATAAGCCGACCCGAGTATAAGCTGAGGCACCTATTTTACCACAAAATACTGGGTAAAATGAGTGACTCGAGTATAAGCCGAGGGTGGGAAATGTGCTGCACCCTATGTCCCTCTTGTGCCCTCTGTGTCCCCCCTCTCTCTCCTGTGTCTCATCTCCCCTCTCCCTTCCCTGTGTCTCTTCCCCCTCTCCCTTCCCTTTGTCTCTTCCCCCCTTTCCGTTATCACCCTCCTCATTCTCAACCTCCCTCCTCAACCCCACTCCTCATCCTCAACCTCCCTCCTCATCCTCCCTCCTCAACCTCAACCTCCTCATCCTCAACCCCCTCCTCATCCTCAACCTCCCTCCTCATCCTCAACCTCCCTCCTCATCCTCAACCCCCTCCTCAACCTCCCTCCTCATCCTCCCTCCTCAAACCTCAACCCCCCCATCCTCAACCCCCCTATCCTCAACCCCCTCCTCAAACCCTCTCCTCATCCACATCCTCCCTCCTCAACCTCCCTCCTCATTCTCCCTCCTCATCCTCCCTCCTCAACCCCCCAATCCTCAAACTCCCTCCTCAACCCCCGCATCCTCAACCCCCCCATCCTCAATCCCCCTCCTCATCCTCAACCTCCCTCCTCATCCTCAACCTCCCTCCTCATCCTCAACCCCCTCCTCAACCTCCCTCCTCATCCTCAACCTCCCTCCTCATCTTCAACCTCCCTCCTCATCCTCCCTCCTCAACCCCCCCATCCTCAACCCCCTCCTCAACATCAACCCCCCTCCTCAATCTCCCTCCTCATCCTCAACCTCCTCAACCCCCCCCACCCTCAACCCCCCTCCTCACCCTCCCTCCTCAACCCCCCCTCAACCTCCCTCCTCAACCCCCCCTCAACCTCCCTCCTCATCCCCCCCATCCTCATCCTCCCTCCTGAACCCCCCCCCATCCTCATCACATGTAAATTGCGAGCTGAAGTCAATAGAATACATTTAAACGTTTAGAGAAAAAAACAACTGCAGACAAAATTACGGGTTAGAGTCACTTACAGGCTTCTAATAGAATAGGACCCATAGTCTGTCCTGCCTACTGACTGGTGCATGAGAAATAACACTGCCATGATAATTGGTGAGGACACTGTTTGGCAGGACTTGTTGAGGACCTGTTTAGGTGTTTCCAGCAATCCATGATCTGCACAGACCGATTTGCTGAGGGTTAACAGTTTTGCTCACTACACAGAGCTGTAGCGTGCGTCTGGCTGGGGGCATGTTAGTTACACATGTAAACACAGACATTACTTTACTGAATTCTTAGTGAAAAATGTATGTATTTAAAAAATTCAAAAAGTATTTCACCATGCTTTTAGGAGATTTTTACTGTGGTGTGGTCCAAATCATGCTGAATTAAGTGGCCTTTTATTGTTTCAATGTATGTTTAATGCTGAATATTTTTTTGTGTTTCTTAATGAATTGAATATTAATTATTTACTTATCTATGGATAAATTTATGATCTAGTTCCTTGGGTTAGGACTTTATAGTGAGACTAGTTAAGAAAATGACATTGTTCATCTGTACAGTAGCATAGAGTTTTAATGCTCAATTATTGTAGCTGCTCTTGTATGGATGATAACATAGGACCTTCCCTGTGATTTGACTGCCAGCAGTGGCCGCGAGTTATCTTTTAGGGTTAGGAAAAGAGGTTAGGGTTAGGAGATAAGGTTTAGAGTTATGGTAGTGGCAGATGATATGTTTTACACAAGCAAGAAATTGACTAAAATCTCGGCTGCGCCAACTCGAAAACATGAAAGATCCGATAACTTACTAAAATATCCAATGGAGCTATCCCTACTTACTGAGGATTTTTACTAAGGCAATGTACGTTGTTTAAATTATTTTAAACTTGCACTGAATACATTTGCTTCCAAAAACTTCTTGCATTAGTAGGACAAAGACTTTTAGATTTGAATTTGAAATGTAATTTTATTGCCATCTGCTGGAGAGCTATGTGTATTGCTTTCCCATTCTGATTCACATATTTGTGACTAGTAACTTGCCCGTCATAAATGGTGGTATCATATGTTTGTTATGTTCAGTTGTCTGTTCTGTCCCTATCTGTGCTGTCTCTCTCCGTGTGCCCTCTGTCTCCCTCTGCGTCTCTCTCTTCAATGTCTCTGCGCTGTCTCTCTCTCTCTCTCTGCCCTCTATCTACGCTCTGTGTGCTCTCTTTCTCTCTCTACCTCCCTCCCTCTCTGCCTTCCTTCTCTCCATCTCTCTCCCTACTCCCCTCTCCCTCTCTCTCTACCTCTGCCTCTCTCTCTCCCCTTCTCCCTACCTCCCTTTCCCTACCTCCCTCTCTCTCTTTCTCTCCCTACCTCCCCCTCTCTCTCCCTCTCTCACTAACTCCCCCCCCCTCTCTCTCCCTGTCCCTCCCTCTCCCTCCCGCCCTCTCTCTTTCTCTCCCTACCTCCTCCTCTCTCTCCCTCTCTCACTAACTCCCCCCCCTCTCTCTCCCTGTCCCTCCCTCTCCCTCCCGCCCTCTCTCTTTCTCTCCCTACCTCCTCCTCTCTCTCCATCTCTCACTAACTCCCCGCCCCCTCTCCTTCTCCCTCTCCCTACCTTCTCCTCTCTCTCCCTACCTCCCTCTCTCTCACTCTCTCTCTCCAACCTCCCTCCCTCCCTCCCTCCCTCTCCCTCTCTCACTAACTCCCCCTCTCTCTTTCGCTCTCTCTCCCTCCCATCCCTCTTTCTCCCTGTCCCTCCCTCTCCCTCCCATCTCTCTCTCTCTCCCTCCCGCCCTCTCTCCCTCCCATCCCTCTCTTTCTCCCTCTCCCTACCTTCCCCTCTCTCTTCCACTATCCCTACCTCCCTCTCCCTACCTCCCTCTCTTTCTCTCTCCTCTCCAAGCTACCTCCCTCCCTCTCCCTCCCTCTCTCACCAACTCCCCACCCTCTCTCTCTCTCCCTCCCATCCCTCTCTTTCTCCCTCTCCCTACCTTCCCTTCTCTCTTCTTCTCTTCCTACCACCCTCTCCGTCTCTCTCCCTACCTCCGTCTCCCTCTCTCTCCCTACCTCCCTCTTCCTCTCTCTCCCTACCTCCCTCTCCCTCTCCAAGCGACCTCCCTCTCCCTCTCCAAGCTACCTCCCTCCCTCTCCCTCTCTCTCTCCCTCTCTCACCAACTCCCCACCCTCTCTCTCCCTCTTTCTCCCTGTCCCTCCCTCTCCCTCCCATCTCTCTCCCTCCCTTCTCCCTCTCTCTCTCTCTCTTCCTCCCATCCCTCTCTCTCTCTCTCCCTGTCCCTCCCTGCCTCTCTCTCTCTCTCTTCCTCCCATCCCTCTCTCTCTCTCTCCCTGTCCCTCCCTCTCTCTCTCTCTCTGCCCCTTCCTTTTGGGTCTGGATCACTCTAGTGAGTGGGACCAGACTGATATACTACAGGATATTTCTCCCATGAAGGGCTCACGTTAGATAAAAGAGGCCGCTCTCAGCGTGGATTATCACATCCATAGAGCTAACCTATTAAGATTAGTTCATCCTCTAAGTAACAATGCTAGTGGAAAGTTAATCATCTTCCACTAACTTAACCCTAAACCCCTAACCATAAATCCTAACTATAAACCCTAACCTCTAAACCCTAACCCTAATTCTAACCCTAGGTAATTTACTAAAATCTCGGCCACTCCACCTAGCCTCTGATGGCGTCCACTGCTGGAGATCAGAAAACAGGAAAGATTATATTATCCTATATTATGAGGCATATATCCTCAGCTATAACATAGATAATTCTCTGCTACTTGATATTTGTCCCCGAAACTGAAAAACCACCAACTACTAATAAAATTGAAGCAATAGCACCATCTACTGGTTATGCTAACTAATACAGTTCAAAGTTTCTATTTGATCACATAAAAAGTAAAAAAAAATACAATGATCACAAAGATTAGTAAATAAATACAGTTATGATTAAATAAAAATAAATATAGAAAGGTAGAATAATGAATAATAATAGAGATTAAATAATATAGATAATGGCGTGGCCAACGGACGAGACCGGGTAGACGTGCATCGGCTGGGCTCTGCACACAATTACCCCAATTCCCGGAGATATCCCGAGCCAGGGGGTGCTGAACCCCATAATTCCAGCACACACACGGACAGGAGTGCCCCAGGAACACGGGGACACTAAAATCGGGCGGATCAGGCCGGGTGAACGGGAAAACAAGCCCACGGCCTAGTCAGATCTGCCTCACAATCTGGCGCTGACACGCAGGGACAGCCTCCCATACAGAACTATCCCCCCGCATGCAGGGAAAGAGAGAAGACCCGGCAGACCCTACTCCCCACGCTACGCGGACCCACCTCTCAACGGCACACTGCACCAAAAGTGAGTACCGCAGGGGGGCCACAAGGGAAAGCCAAAAAAGTTAGCAGAAGCAGGGGCCCAGACAGGGCGACCAGAAACGGCATCCCACCCCTTGGGGGGCAAAAAAGGGAGAAATATAAAAAAAAAAAGAGGAAGAGGGGTGATTCTCCAGAGGGGCAGCGGGAGAAGGGACCCCAGGAACCATCTAGGGGTCAAAGTGAGAGAAGGGCGCGAAAAATAACAGGGACGCCATTTTAGACCACGCATCCACCTAAAAATAACAGCAAAGGCTGCTGCCGGTAAACAGGGCTCTCTCCCCGCTTATCAAGAAGCCCTGAAGGAGCTGAGAAACTCAGAGCCCAAACAAATCCAGGCAAGCTACCCATCTTATCTGAGGAGGGGGCACATGAACTAACCTTCCTTTCATGCCACATACAGGAGGTGGCGGCCATTTTGTTCCCTAGAGTGGGGGAAACTGAGCACCATTATCCAACCTGGAGGGGTGCAGGGCCCCTTGTCCATCGGGAATTTGCAAGGCTATTTAAAAGGATCCTGGACTGATCTAGGCTAAGCACCCTTGGCAAAACATAAGGAGAGTTATTACAGTATCCTGTGGCTTCAAATGGGAGCTGGATAAATGCAGGTTCAACAACCTCCACAGAGCATACATACTGAACTGACTCCACGGATATCCATAGCAATGTTAAACTAACAAGAAGGAGGAGGCCCTACCAGGGAAAACACAGCACAGCTATACAGTACGGCAATGTATTAACCTAAAAGAAAGGGATCAGAACATGGGAAACCCCGCTACAGACTACTAAACCTCATTCCTCAGGACCTGGACCAACAACGGCGCCCCAGTGAATTACAAATGATAACCTGCATGGAAAATGAAGGGTAAATCACGCAAGAGCTCGGCAGCCAAAGGAATTCCAGAACACTTCCAAACGCTCCCAAAACGTCAACCCTCGCTCCAGAGCCCCGCTGCAGATCTATCTGACAATTCAGACATGGAGGGAGGACAGAAGAGCACTTTACAGGAGCCAGAGATGATAGACAAGATTATCACAAGATTTGAAATCTTGCTAAAGACCCAACTTTCCCAGGCCGTGCAGGACTTTAAGAAAGAAATACAAGAGCTGGGACAGAGAACCCATATGCTAGAGAACCTCACGGACCAATTGGTATCAACTCAAGGGCAGGACAGGAAGGACATCTCGGCTAATTCTGCCAGAATCATCCTCCTGGAAAACAAACTGGAGGATATTGAAAATCGGTCCCGCAGAAATAACATTCGCTTTAGAGGGATCAACAAACGGGTAACTAACCTGGTACCCTACATCAAGGAGGTAGTTCGATATTTGCTGCCGGAAGGAGAAGATGAAGAGATTGAAATTGAAAGGGCTCATAGGGCCTTGGGAGCATCCGTCAACCAGAGTCTACCTAGAGACACTATAGTCCGATTCCTCCGACAAAGAACAAGGGACAATATCCTCTCTGCTGCCAGAAATTCTCCACGAGTGGTTGGCCCAGATGGATCCCAACTACAGATCTTTGCGGATATTGCCCCATCCACTTTGCTCAAACGCAGGGAAATGAAACCAGCTTTAAATGTTCTTATAAAGAACAAGATCCCGTACAAATGGGGTTTCCCATTCCGCTTACTGTTCCAAGCCGGAGGAGCCACTTATTCTGCTCTCTCTTTGGAAGACTGCCAAAAACACTTGATCCAGCTCAAACTGGCCACCAGCGAAGAGTTTCATATACAACGAGCAGAGAGGCCAAAAGACAGACCATCAAGGCAGTGGACAGAGATACCGGTTCACAATAAACAAAGAAACCAAAGAGAGACTGCATGTTTGCTACAACCCGAGCCTGGGACTTCCGGCAGGCTCACCCCAAACACTCCCCCCTTACCGGTGGAGGAAGGGTGAACTTTAGCAATATCTAGAAATGTGAGAAATATCAAATCAAAGTACAAAAGGTTTAATATTAGTTAGTAAGCCTAACAATGTATAAAAATATCATTGCATATTGTGAATCGAAACTCATACGCTTAGATATTACCCTAGAGAAGAATGAGTTCATGTCAAAAAGTATATAGATCTAGATATATTTTCTTCTTACATTGCTAATGTTTTCCCGGGTACAGGCCAAATCCAAGGTTATTGTTTGGTAGGGTAAAGTTATTACTTGCCTATTAAGGAACTACTCGAAGGTACACTTCTTCCTCATACTAGGGACTGGGAGAGGACTGTTTTTCCTCTCCACCCTAGGCATCTAGGTGCAATCGGTAAAATTTAATGAGGATCACTGTCTTTGAAATGTTCTCATGTTATTTTCATTTGTTTCTTTGTTATGTCTTATTATTTCCTTACTGTTTCACTAGCTTGCTGGCTGTTCCTTACTCTCCATTCCTGAATGTAAAACAACCCAAAGGTAATTCCATCAGGTTAGAAAACAGCCGTCCCTCAGACGATAGACTCCCAGGGGTTATACCCGCCGGGTCAGGGGGCGATCCACTCTCCCAGCATATCTCTCCAGGCCTCAGGGCCTTAGGGACTCCTCCTCTGGATTGGGGTAAGTCAAAATATCGCTGCACTTCTCCACACACATGGCAGAAAATCTGAATAATTTAGATATAATAATCCTAACACACAATGTCAAGGGTTTTAACTCACCATTTAAACGCCGCAAGGCCTTTCTATCCTATAAAGATAGTAACCCCTCTGTCATATTCATGCAGGAAACACACTTTGTCCACAATAACCACCCAAATTTTCTCCACAAGAATTACCCAACGGTTTTCCTAGCGAACCAAAGAACTAAAAAAGGAGGGGCGGCTATTCTCCTTCACAGGAACTTCCCTTTTACGCTAGAACACAGACAGACAGATCCGGCAGGTAGTTTTGTAATAATAACAGGACTAATACAGGGCATTAAGACAACCCTTGTTTCTATCTATGCCCCCACATCTAACCCACATCAAACGGTAATAAACGTACTAAAAATGTTAGACAAGCCAGGGCTCGGGAAAATAATAATAGGGGGGGACCTGAACCTGGTGATGGACCCGACGCAAGATAGGACGGGGAAGGGGGGTCAAGAGAGGTTCACAAAGAAAATAAAGATAATTAAGCGCTTACTCCTTAAGTTAAATTTAACAGACGTCTGGAGGGAAACACACCCTACAGCTAAGGAATACTCCTTTTTCTCCCAAGTACATAATACCTATTCCAGGATAGATTACATATTGGCAGATTCCTCACTTTTAGACCAGGTAAAAAGATCAGAACATACTCCCTGTACATGGTCTGATCATGCCGCCGTAAAGTTGGCATTGAGCTGGGCTACAGGGGGGAGGCCCACATTCTCTTGGAGACTAAACGAACGAATTCTAGCTAACCCAGAGATCAAAAACCAAATTTCCCACGAGTTAGATCTTTTCTTCCAGATTAATCTCACCCCAGAAGTAAGGGCAAGCATTGTATGGGCCACACACAAGGCCTATATCAGGGGATCCCTTATTAAAATTGCCTCTCACCACAAAAAACAAAGAAAAGCTAAAGAATTTGAACTACAAGCAGAACTAACAAGACTAGAAAAACAAAACCAAGCCAAACCGGACTCCAAAAACAGACAGGCAATTGAAAAGGTTAGGACGGATCTAGACGCTGTCCTCTCAGACCAAACTGAGAAAGCCCTAAGGTGGACTCAGCAAAAATTCTTTGACAAAGCAAATAAACCAGGCCCACTCCTAGCCAAAAAATTACAATCAAAAAATACACAGAATAAAATCCACCAAATAAAAACACGGGAGGGTGAACTCACAGCAAACCCAAGTAAAATTAAATCTACCTTCACCAATTACTTTAATTCCCTCTATGAAGGATCCCCATCTCTCAACCGAAATGAGATGAAATCATTTCTCAATTCAATTGATCTCCCCACCATAACGGGGGAAGAACTGGGAGCCCTTAACGCCCCAATATCGCTAGATGAGGTGCGCAAAACGGTTCACAAACTTAAAGAGGGTAAAGCTCCGGGACCAGACGGTTTTACCAATAACTATTATAAAACATTTATAGAAACGTTGGGACCACACCTAGTTACACTCTTTAACAACATTTTAGCAGGAGAAAAAATACCTGCAGAGCTTAACACTGCTGAAATTGTTCTATTCCCCAAGGAAGGGAGGGATCCCCTAGAAACGAAAAACTACAGGCCAATCTCACTCCTAAATTGTGACATGAAAATTCTATCCAAAATCATGGCAGACAGACTAGCTTCTTTCTTGCCAAGACTGATTCATAATGATCAGGTGGGCTTTGTAGCCCACAGACAAGCGGGAGATAATATTAGGAAAGTCCTTAACCTCATACACGAAGCCAAAATCTCCAAAACCCCTGCATGTCTTATGGCCTTTGATATAGAAAAGGCTTTCGATACTCTAGAATGGCCATATCTATTTGCGACCCTAAATAAATTTGGCATCAGTGGACAGTTCATTAACCTGCTGAAATCTTTCTATAGCTCCCCTTCGGCGAAACTGAAACTCCCAGGTCCTGTGAATCCGAACATAACAATAGGAAGGGGGACTAGGCAGGGATGCCCGCTATCACCTTTGCTTTTTGCTATGGCTATGGAACCCCTAGCCAGGGAAATCAGGGCAAACTCGGAGATCTCCGGAATTAAGGTGGGACATCACCACTTCAAGATCTGCCTGTTCGCAGACGATCTACTATGCGTAGTAACCAACCCAACTAAATCAATTCCGGAACTCATTAAAACACTGGAACAGTTTGGCCGACTATCGGGACTAAAACTAAACTTAGAGAAAACAGAGACCCTGGCCATAGATGTTCCTGCAACAGAAAAAAATAGTCTACACGATAAGTATAAATTTAATTGGGACATAAAATACATAAACTACCTAGGAATAAGGTTAACGGCAAACCTGGGGGATCTTTACGCTGAGAACTATTCTAAGCTACTAAAAACATTGATTACAGATTTAGGTCGATGGACGAAATTTCGCCTCTCCTGGGTGGGGAGAATTAACACCATAAAAATGAACATTTTACCCAGACTTCTTTACTTGTTTAGAACCCTCCCGATCCCGGTAAGAAACAAAGAGTTGTCTAATTTCCAAAGGCAGATCTTTAGATTCATTTGGAACCAGGGCCCATCAAGAATCGCGAAAAGAATCATGTATTTGCACAAACTAGATGGAGGATTATCCTGCCCTAACTTTAAACTTTATTACAAAGCCGCTCAATTATCCTGGTTGCCAATCGCCCATTCAATATCACATCAACCAGCGTGGGTTTATATAGAAAACCAGTCAATGAGACCATTGACTTGGGACACAATTATGTGGCTACCAGATATTCCCCCAAAACTGAGAAATATTCCCAATCCTATGATAAAACACACGCTCACTTGTTGGAAATGGGCCCACATGCATACGAAAGTATTTCCCAAACCTTCTTACATGATCTCTCTCCTTAATCACCCTCAGATGTCAGTTGGCCTAAACTCGGCTTCCCAACACTGGTGGAGGAGCAAAAAACTAGATAGGCTGGGAGAGTGGATTGAGAAGGGGCAAATCATCTCGTTTGAAAAATTAAGGGACAAACACGATCTACCCTTGACAGAACACTACAATTTCTGCAGGCTTAAACATCTCGTATTAACCTTGTTAGAGAACCATAAAATTCCGGAAATGAACTGGCTATCAAAAACGTGCCAAGTGGCACCTCTAACGAAAGGCACCCTAGGGATGCTCTACAAAACATTTAATGCTAGACCGGTAGGTCTCAAATTTAAACACATGGTAGACTGGGAATCTGACATGAATACGAATTGGGATTTAGGTAAATGGAGGATAGCTTGGTCCAACATATATAGGGGCTCCCTGAACTATAGCATTTTAGAAACAGCCATCAAGGTGTTACACAGAGTATACATAACCCCGGAAAAACTTGCTAAATGGAAAAAGTCAGAAAACCACTTGTGCTTTAGGGGATGCCAGGTAGTTGGGACATTCCCCCATATATGGTGGTCCTGCCCCAAAGTAGCAAAGATATGGGACCTGGTTTCGGAACTAGCCTCGGACCTATTCCGCACCCAGGTGGATAAGTCTATAGACAACATGCTGTTGGGGATCCCCCTTAACACCCTTACACCCCCCCAAAACAGGCTGCTTCAATACATAACCCTGGCAACCAAGAGTCATATTGCTAAATCCTGGAAATCCAGTAACCTAAGCTTCCAGCTGATCAAACATAAGATAAATTATATTGCCATCAACGAAAGAATTACCCACCTACTGGATGACTCTATGGACAACTTCAGGATAATATGGGACCCATGGATAGTATACATAGGCCTAGCCCTAGGCTGTTAGGACTAATGTCTAGCTAAAAAGTAGAATCTCTCCCCCAAATAGGTCGGACTGAGGGCCAAGGGAGGTAGTATGGGAAGGGAGTGGGGGACACCCTCATCATAAATTACCGGTATTAGGGGATTTTCTAAGGGACAGGACAGGCCAGCAAGTAGTTTAAATTTGAAGTTTTGAAACACGTTGTTAAAAGATTTATGTTCAAAATAAAATGGAAAAAAAAAAAAAAAAAAGGAGATAGTCACTTTATATGTACCATAGCCTTAAGGCTCGATTTGCAACAGGTGAACACTCATCTTGACTGTACATGCTGCGTTATTACAGAGTTTTTCTTTTATGTGTTGATTATAAATACATGTATGTTGGGATTCATGGATATACGAAAACCAGAAAGGCCTGCGAGCCAAGGTGCAATGTGTAAATTGTTATATGACATGTGGTGACAATAAAACTCATTGTTATAAAAAAAAAATAATATAGATAATTTCCGTGAAAGAAAATAAAGCTATAGTAAAATTAATAGCAATAATCAAATGTAAAGGGAAATTAATGAAACAAATAAATAAATAAAAATAAATAGGTGTAATTGATTAGATTTTTATTCTGTTTTGATTCAATATACTGCATTGCCACATAGATAAGAATTTATCATTTTGTCATTTGTCTACTTATTGCATATTCAATGTTTTCAACATAATCAGGTTTTTCAATATATGTATGTATGTATATATATATATACCGTATTTATCGGCATATAACACGCACCGGCGTATAACACGCACCTCATTTTAAGAAGGGAATTTCAGGGAAAATAAAAAAATTCAAATAAAGAACTTTGAAGCAAAATCTCCAACCTCAGCCTCCCTCCTCATCCTCCCTCCTCAACCCCCTCCTCAAACCCCCATCCTCAACCCCCTCCTCCACCCCCCCATCCTCATCCTCCTTCCTCAACCCCCCTCCTCAACCCCCCCTCCTCAACCTCCCTCCTCATCCTCAACCCCCCACCTCATCCTCAACCCCTCTCCTCATCCTCAACCCCCCACCTCATCCTCAACCCCCTCCTCAATCTCCCTCCTCCTCCTCCCTCCTTAACCCCCCATCCTCAACCCCCTCCTCAACCTCCCTCCTCAACCCCCCTATCCTCAACCCCCTCCTCAACCCCCCATCCTCAAACCCCTCCTCAACCCCCCCATCCTCATCCTCCCTCCTCAACCCCCTATCCTCAACGACCCTCTTCAACCTCAACCCCCTCCTCAACCTCAACCCCCCTCCTCAACTTCCCTCCTCATTCTAAACCCCCCTCCGCATTCTAAACCCCCCTCCTCAACCTAAACCCCCCCTCCTCAACCTAAACCCCCTCTCCTCAACCTAAACCCCCCTCCTCCTCAACCTAAACCCCCCTCCTCCTCAACCTAAACCCCCTCCTCCTCAACCTAAACCCCCCTTACTTACCTGCTTCTGCTCCGGCCTCCCGGTGCCACCCGGTATATGCTAATGACGTGGCGCGCTGGCGCACATGTGACGTCACCGGGTCAAGAAGCGGAGCGGAGGCTGGAGCAGGTAAGTGAGGGGGAGGTATTTAGCGGGGTTTAGGTTGAGGAGGGGGGTTTAGGTTGAGGAGGAGGGGGGTTAGAATGCGGAGGGGGTTTAGAGTAAGGAGGGAGGTTGAGGATGAGGAGGGGGAGGGAATATTGGCGTATAACACGCACCTATCATTTGCCCCCTATTTTCAGGGAGAAAAAGTGCGTGTTATACGCCGATAAATATGATATATATATAAATACAGAAAATAAATAGTACATTTATAATTTCACTTAAATGTCTTAAAAACAAGTTTATCGACTTTTTTCCTGCTCAGGTTTCCCATAAAATACAGACATTGCACTGAGACACTGGGCAGGGACATATAAATAGGACCACAAGTTACTCTCACTCTTTTAACCCAAAACCACTATATACAGGTGTCTGTAAGGGCCCAATTGCAGCCTGTCTGTGCCTGTAAGTGCCAATCTGCATCCTGTGCCTGTAAGTGTCAATGTGCATCCTGTGCCTGTAAGTGCTAATGCACTGCCTGTGTCTGTAAGAGGCAATCTGCAGCTTGGGCCTGTAAGAGCCAATATACAGCCTGTGCTTACAAGAACCAAAGTTCCAATCAATAACCTGTCTCCTCCGCTACATCGCTCCCATCCCCCTGGACCCTCAAGCCCTTTGAGTACAGTTAAATGATATGTTATTTGATATAATTATTGTTGTTTTTCTTATTTATGTCGGTTTAGTTTTAAGGTTTTGTATCACAAAACAAGATCATCAGTTTGAAAAATACATTGGTATGTTGATTTCTATGGGAAATGCTTGTTTGGAACTCATCCTGCCATACAGACAGATTAAGGATGAGAACCAAGATACCACTGTGTATATATGTGTGTGTGTGGGGGGGGGGGGGGTTGTACCAGGGCCCTCCATTATCTAGTTCCGCCACTGGTGGTAACATTACCTAATAATGTATAATCTATGTCCAGTGGCAGAGCTAGTGCATGGAGGGCCCTGGTGTCTCGCTCCCCGGTGCCCCCATATCTAGATGGAGTTGTCGGAGCAGGGGCTGCGGGTCCAATCAGAGGCCCTGAAACACTGAGGTGGAGTGGAAGCCAATGACGCTAGAACGCCCCACTGGCATCACCGCTATCTTCGCCCCTGTAAGTGTCCCTTTTTGGCCATTTCCAATGTTGGGAATGTAAGATATACTGAATAAGAGTAAGTTACCCAAAGCCTACCTTGGGATCACAACAATATCCCTTTAAATTGGTGACCAGGTTTGATTATAGAACAGCTTGAGCACTATAAAAAGCTTTGAATGAAGAAAAGTGGTTACACTTTTGTTTTTTTATTAACTTTTTTGACATGTTCAACTGACTTGGTGATTTCACTGGCCTCTGTAAAAATATAATTGCAATTATATTTAATGAGCTTCCAAAGTAGATTATTACCAGTGTGCTACAGAAAAAAAAGAGAAAATGTGAAACTGATGCATTGTTTACTTAGTCCCTCAAAATCCTTAATCCCAAAAAAAAAAAAAAAGAATCGAAATGCAATATTTTAATAAGCTTCTGATGCCATGGAAATATCTCATAAAGCAACATCATTTCAAATATACAAATAAAGTGTACATTTTAAGTTATAAAATAATTTTTATGCAAGGCACGGACTTGGACATAAAGGGAGTCATTGGGCAAAAAAATGTTTATATAAGTGTTTTAACTAGTTTAATTAATTAATTTTATTTTTCTGAATGATTGATGTTTTTTACCTTCAGGGACTTCTCTCTCTTTTCCTGTTCTCTATCATGTATGTGCGATGTTGCACAGCTGTGACCTAAAACCACACCCACACTACCAGTGTAATGCTGATAGCAAACAGAGAACTGAGCATATTATTAAAAAAACTAAGGATTACTTATTTTTTAAGCATTTTATTTTTATTCCATGTGACTGTTTGCAGCTCTGATCAAGAAATAAATGTTATTTTTCCCGGTGTCACTCAAAGAGACTTCTATGTAAATTATAAGGGGGTATATAAGTACACAAAGTTGCTTCTGGGCTCCGTCTCAGGGCCTTGAAGAACAGTATGTACTAACACACAGCTCATCATTATCGTCTGGAGTAGTTCCAGATGACTGGGTAATTGCTAGTGTATTTGTTGTTGTTGTTCAGTCGGGTCCATGACCCCATGGACCACATGAAGCACGTCTTGTGTCTGGTTGATGCTTATCTATAAGGTTCTGGAGTGTGTTGCCAGTTCCTTCTCCAATGGACCACAATTTGTCTGACCGGTCTGCTATGACCTGCCCCATCTTGGGTGACCCTACATAGATTAGCTCACAGCTTCACTGAAGTACACAAGCCCCTTCACCATGACAAGGCAGGGATTGTAATGGGGCTAATGTAGTACTGCTACACAAATATAGTAGTAGGGAAAACACCAGTAATTACGGTCAATACTTTGACATCAGTAGTATGCATACTAAAGGAGAAATGTAATGATTCACAAGATAATAGTCAACATGAACTTTCCCTCTTCACCTTCGCAAAATCTACTCGCTGCAATCCCGCCGCCAACCGACAGGTGGCACTGCAGATTTTCATATAAGGCGAGCCAACAGAAGAGGCCTTGAGCTATGAGAGGCGTGCCTGAGGCCCTGGGTGGCCGAGTGCCCAGGCTGAACATAGCGATGGCCTCGCTGTCGACTCAGCGTCATCAAGTTGCCCCACGTTGGAGGGGAGAATAGTTCTTTGCCTTACATCAAACATGACGGCGCCCGAAAATTGACAGCGCCCTCTGCCGGATGGATCCTGTAACTGCAGATGTCAGTGCTGACGAAGAAATGCAAAGGTAAAGAGGGATAGAGCCTCAACTTTACTTTTTGGAGACTAATCTTGTTTACTTTTTTGATTATATAAACAAAATTATAGACCAATGTGGAACAGTAAATGTAGTAAAGCATCTGACTCTGCCCCACACAGTGTGGGACTAGGTTAAAACATAGCTCGCTGGATAGGATACTGGCTGAAGGAAGGTGTCAGAGCCACTGTTAATAAGATACAGTGAGAGGAACGGATGGTTACCAGAGCAGTGCCACAGGATCAGTGCTGGGACTTCTTTCACTTAATATATTTATTAGTGAGCTTCAAGGGAAATTTTACCTCTTTTAAGATGACACATACATGTATATATATATATATATATATATATATATATATATATATATATATATATATATATATATATATATATATATATATATATATATATTCAAAGATTCTTAAAGGTATATGTACGTTTCCTGGGTTTCAAATGTTTCCTAATAAACAGTTACTGATTAGTAGCAAAATATGTATTATCTTGAAAAGTTGAATGTACTTACTTATTTATATGCTATATACTGATATGTGGATGTGCACACCCCTAGGAAGCTTACATAAAGTGTACCCTGCAGGGTACAGTGTGTGACCTCTAAAGGAAATGATGGTTCCTGGGGACACAGCTGGAATTGACCATAAGGAGACAGCAACAGCCAGATTGTGATACAAATGTTTCAGTCTTTACTTCCTCCGGATTGGCCAAAAGAATTTTTCAAATTGCATACCAATTCAGCCTAGGTTTTGAGGGTGTTAATCCTAAATTTCAACTGACAGAAATTAAAAGATATTTTGCTAACTTCAAGGTAAGTGTTTAAATGCTTATTTCGACTGTTTTCATGCAAAAATGTTTTTCATACACTACTAATTCTCCTCTATCAGATGCATTCATAATCCAGCGCACTTACATATCCCTTTAAGACAAAATGTATAATGATTTTCCCCTTCTGTATAGCTACCTTGTTGTGGTGAAGGGGCTTGTGTACCTCAATGAGTCTTAACTATACCATGTAGGGTCACCCAAGATGGCAATGTCATAGTAGAGAGGTCAGCCAAATTGCGGTCCACTAGAGAAGGAACTGGTAAGAAATCCATATTGATAAGCACAACCAAAAACACAGAGAAATGTGCCTAGGTGCTGCAGTCCGCATGGTCACCCAGAGTCAGACACGACTGTACAACTGAACAGAAACAACAACAGTAATGATTTAATAAAAATAGACCAATGGTCAAGTTGTGAATAGCATTCTAGTTAATAGTGAGTGATATTTACTAAGCGATCACAGGGATTGTGATGGAAAATGTTATCACATGGAGGTACTGTGAAATAAATTGTAGAATCTGTTATTCTTAGTAAATCCCCCTCAGTATGTATTTTTTTTCAGTAATATTTATTCTTCTTTTGCCTACATAAAATGTTGGAAGATATTATAACAGCCTTTCTTACGTGAGTCACCAGGTCTTGCCAGGACATTGCCACTTCTTAGATCAGAGTTTCCATCCTCCTTGTATTCTAGGACTAAATCAGAAACAACCGATCCTTCTTTTGCTTCTCTGGCATCTCCCATCGGCTCGGCCATTCCGTTGCATTCTGTTGTGTAGAGAAAAAAAAAATCACTATTTAGTTCAGTAGTTATACATCAAACTAGGGAATTGCCCGTCAAAAGTGACTGCAATAAAATATAAAGGCTGGCAATGCTGTTTGCCACACAATGCGAGGTCCTCCCCCCTCTAACATGCGGCCCTCGCGATGAGCGCCTTCAGTGCCTCTCGCACCGTCTACTTTAAGGCATGACATCCTGGCTCCTGGCATTTGTTGAGCACTTTAAAATTCCATTTTTATTTAAAGTAAAGTATTCAATTTTTTTCTGGTTGCTTGGGTTCTGGTTAACTGAGAGTCTACTGTACATATATATATACTAGCGACTTGCCGTCAAAAATGACGAGGCAATAACATTGTAAGGCAGGTAATGCTGTTTGCCCCAGACAGTAAGTGTTTTGGTGGTCTGAGATCCTTCAGCGCTCATTGCGAGCCTCTTGGTTGGTGTATTTTTTCTTATCAGAGGCGCTTTTGCGCTTATTGTAAGGTCGGCGCTGATCTCCTTTTGGACTTATAGTGAGGCTCTCCCCTGGTGTAGTTTGTGTCCTATGAGCACCGTTGGCGCTCCTTGTGAAGCGCGCTGTGAAGGTCTTTGGTGTTTATTGCAATAGTGTTGTTTTTTTGTGTCTATGTAGGTTTTCATGATAATTATTTCAACAATTAAATCATAAATTAATATACTTTACCTATTTGTAGTTAATATATGCAGGAAGCATTGTGCTGAAGAGCTGACAATCTGTTTTGATGTTCCTGCATCATACAATGTAGGTTTGTACTGTTGTGGAGCTGAGGTGTGTCAGCAATGTGTGCAGTGTGTAGTGTAAATAGGCTGCGTGCGCGAGGGGAAGCCGTTAGGGTAGCTGTGTACTTCCGCATTGTGTAAGTTAGTGTTGTTAAATGGCGGCGAATGTGTATGTGGTACGCGGGTGTGGATGATTTAGCGTCCTTGTTAATAGTGTATTTTGGACCTCGAACGGCTTTTTGGAAAAGTTGTATGTGCTTGTCAGTGTTTTGCGTCTTTAGGGGTCGTGGAGCCTCGTTTTTTTTTTTTTTGGCGGCCATTTTTTGTCTCGCTTAGAGGATTTCCAAGTGTTTAAGCTTTGTAAATAGTACTTAAATTGAGGAGTAACCTGACTTCCAGACATCCTGGGTGTCCCCCCTTGTTGTGGGTAAGATTTTTATTTTATTTTTGTGTGTATTTAGTCTTTTTTTAATGTTTTCCGATGTGCGCGGTTTGGCCGTTAAGGTCGTATTTTTGCGAGTTTGTAAATGTTTTTTTTTCTCTCGCGGCTTGTATTTTTTTGTGTAAGTCTGTATTTTTTCATTGCGTGTTAGATCTATTTTTTCAAAGTCACGCTTCTGTGGGCGTTTGTAACCTCGTGTGAATCGTCATAGAGCCTCCACCTCCGCATTTGCGGCCCGAACTGCGTCCCTCATTCTTAAACTTGCTATTGTATTATCATTGTAATATATTCCTTCCTTTTGGTAGAAGGAAATAATAAAAATTGCAAAAAAATATAATATGAAAGTCTCACATTATTACACATGCGCAATTTATGTAACGTGTTTTGGTGACATACGTCCACAGAACTGTGAAACACAAAAGAACATGCATTTTGAAAAACCTATTCCAATATTTTTGCAAATTTATTATTTTTTCTTTGCCAGATCCAACTTTTGCAACACACCAACACAGGGTCTACGTTACTAACTGAAATATGTGCAATTTGTTTTTCTGAGATATCAAATATTTATTTCTTGGGAGTCAGAAAGCACGAATACCAAGGATATTCTCCCTCCCTCTCCCCTTCTCTTTCTCTCCCTCCCCCTTCTCTCTCTCTCCCTTCTCACACTCTCTCTCTTTCCCTCACTGCTCGCTCTCCCCTCTTCTCCCTCACTCCCCCTTCTCTCTCTTCCTTCTCTCACTCATTCCCATTCTCTCTCTCTTTCAGTCTCTCTTTCCCATTCTCTCACTCCCCCTTCTCTCTCTCACTCTCCATTCTCTAGCTCTCTCTTACTCCCCCCTTCTCTCTCATTCTAGGTAATAGTGAGGAATATTTACTAAGCGATCACAGGGATTGTGATGGTAAATTTTCACATGGAGGTACTGTGAAATAAACTGCAGAATCTGTTATTCTTAGTAAATCCCCCTCAGTATGTTGTTTTTTTCAGTAATATTTATTCTTCTTTTGCCTACATAAAATGTTGGAAGATATTATAACAGCCTTTCTTACGTGAGTCACCAGGGCTTGCCAGGACATTGCCACTTCTTAGATCAGAGTTTCCATCCTCCTTGTATTCTAGGACTAAATCAGAAACAACCGATCCTTCTTTTGCTTCTTTGGGATCTTCCATCGTCTCGGCCATTCCGTTGCATTCTGTTGTGTAAAAAAAAAAAAAATCACTATTTAGTTCAGTAGTTTTAATCAAATACGAATTCTTGGCACCACAAAATGAACATATTTTGTCACTATAGTACTCTGATCCAAAATTGATAAAAGACTGTAATACAGTAGCTAACAGACCAAAATCTCTAATGGACCAGAACATCTAGTAGACTAAAACGGTCAAATTATCTAATTAACCTGTATTTTACAGCAGAATGATTACTAAGAGCTTGGATATTTTATATGACTTTTTGATCCCTATGAAATGATTACTATCAATCTATATAATATTTTTTGTTTTGTTTTTTCCTTAAACTAAGTTATTCATATATATATAAATACATAAATGTGTTTTAATTATTATCTATTACTTTTAACGTTATATTTTACTTCTGTTATTCTTATACTTGCTATTTTATTATTATTATTATTATTATTATTATTATTATTATTATTATTATTATTATAATACTATGTTCCTTCTTATACTTGCTATTTTATTATCATTTTAATATATTTCTTCCTTTTAGTAGAAGGAAATAATAAAAATTGCAAAAAATATATAATATGAAAGCCTTACATTATCAAAATATGAACAATTAGTTTTTTCTGAAATATCAAATATTTCTTTATTGGAAGTGAGAATTCAAGAATACCAAGGAAATAAATAAGGATGCCCCGAAGATTTTTTAGTTTTAGGCAGTGGCGTAGCTAGAGCTATTGCCACCCGGGGCCTTCCCTCTCTCTCACTCCCCCTTCTCTCTGTTCTCTCTCTCTCTATCCCTCCTTGAACTCTCTCTCCCACCCTTCTCTCTCCACTTTTCTCTCTCTGTATACAATACCGTAAACGCTTATCTTTGTTAAAAAAGTGAAAATGGTAGCAAAGATTTTGCAGATAAAGCATTGTTTTTACCCTGTCGCTCATTACAATTTCCACCATACACACATTTTGAGGGTTGTAAACTAACATTATTAAACTTAAATATAAGTTTGCTAAATCTCGAGTTTGCTAGCAATTAATTTTGAAAGTTAACACCTCTAGAAAATCCCAGCTAAATTGGCATAAAATTCATATTTAATGTGGGTCAATTAGAGGCAGGTACAGCAATGTATCAAGTCACTGGCTTCCCTGAGCTCTGACCTGATCACATGGGTTCCCACAATTCCTCTTCCTGTAAGGCAGTAAGTATTGTTCAGCAGTGTGAGGTGTGGCACATGTAACAGTGTGTGACTGCGTTGTGCGTCTGTCTACTGGTCATTAGTGAGACTCAGAGATGTTGGCTGTGAAAAACTGTATGTGGCTCTGTGTGGGCATATACTGTATCTATGCAAAGATAAATCACACAAAGATATATATATATATATATATATATTATTGTTTATTTGTAACGCGCCAACATATTCCATAGCGATATACATAAGTTTGTGTGTGTAAATTATTTATATGTATATAGATAGATAAACATGTTTTAACATAAAAAAATTCTAAATGTTATCTTTTAATCTTTTATGTCAAGTCTAAATACGTGATGTTCCTTTTCAAACAGAGACTACAAGACACTGCAGTCACATTGTGTATCCACCTTTATCTTGGACCAAAAAATAGGCGGATGATACCGCCAGGCGTTGTGAAAACTATGAGAAACTCTTATCCTGCACCAGATGGCACGTTTATGGGTCTCCATACTGTAGATTTTGATGGGGAAACAGCAGACATGATGTATGACTGATTTCATAATTTTTGTGGGTATAGGATGGTTTATAATTTATGCAAGTTTCCATGCTTTTATATATATATATATATATATATATATATATATAATGTTAAATGTTGCGCTGGATGAAACGGCTCCATCTGACTAATGATCATTGGACAAAATGTACTACTGGACGAGAACATTTTTATACAAAGCCTGAATTGGCCCAAAGGGATTGGACAAAATGACCTACTGGATGAAAAAAAGTTTTGTACGAAGTCCATAGATTGGAGAGTATTTGAATTGGACGAAAGGAATTGTACGAAACGTCCTGAAACCCAAACTCAGGAACATTATTTGAGATTACACAGGCGTATAACTACAGTCAGCAGAACAAGAGAAATGATCCAACAGAAGCAGGGTGGAGTAATCAGAAACCCAGACAGAGCTTATAGTAGATGGTACAGTGAGCAAGGGTATGGAAGTTGTTGTTTTTTCAGAGCCAAAGTTTTGGTAAATATTCAGCTTGAACCTTTTTCTGTGTAGTTCTATGCAAGAAGTGTATGGCTGGTGTACTTGTATTGTTAATATATTCTTACAGGAATACTGGTTGCCTAGTTTTAGACTTTAGCTCAGATTCCCTGAGAACCTAAATAAATAAAATTATAGGATCACTATTGGTATTTATAATAAATGGCCTCATGATATATAGACAATTCCCTAGGTATAAAAGGAAGGTTATTTTAATCACCTGTACTTTCTTCACATCCTCCTGTTAAATAGTTAACAAGTTCTACAAAGTTTGTTTGACGTAAAATGCTCACAAAGCGGTGAAACCAGTCTTTCTTTTTAGTTATCCTACTGAGAAGTTCTCTGCTTCCTTGTCTGGCCCCATGATTTTGGATGGCAGCATTAATCTGCAGAAAAGAAGAAAGAAAGGAGACTTAAAATGTATACAAATGTAAACATATATAATTCTCAAAGCTTACCTGTCAAATGTTCCAATACCAAATTGGGAGCTATACAAGAAGACATCTTGACACATCAGCATTAATTACTGTCCATGATGACGAATTTTGTACATTTTATAACAGACACCAGACTAGGGCCCCTATTTAATTGTCCAAATCGCAATTACATGAGCCTGATATTCAATTGGTTACATTTAGCTATTCGCATTCCAATTGCGAGTTAGAGGCTCAAAATCACTGCAGGTGTCAAAAACATAACTCCGATTTTTTATCCTCCTCTGATGTTTCAAGCCCGTAAATGTTACCAGTGCTAAAGAGGCAAAATGCATATTCAATTACAACAATTCAGCAAGCCTGCAATTACCTTCAAACGTGTATCAAAAAATAATAAGAGTACTAGATGGGACAAGCAAGTGGGTTAAACACCTGTTCATAACACTGCAAAAGCAAATAAACATGCATCACTGTACTTAAAAATACTGGGGAAGCGATGAAAGACATTAGAATCAATTGCACAACCATCTCAAGCTCGCAAATCTGTCATAATCTTTTTTTTTCAGTTTTACTTCCGTGTTATATTAGTCCTGGGAATCAAGGAGTTAATACATATCATGGTACCCGCATGCACTATTTAATGGAACAGTTAATTTATTGATTTTTATTAATTTCTATATTGCTGAATTGTGAGTCTGATTGCACATTGTACTTCTAAACACTAATTGATTGTAGTTTAAACTCAATGAGCCACATTCAATTGAGCTTTCGGGAGATCTGGGCTTTGGAAATGTAGCCCGCAAGTTATTTTGCTATTCAAGTGGCGTCTTTTTGCGGGCTCCGATCGGGTTACGGACGCCAGCCTCTGATTCAATGCAATGTTTAACATCGCAAGTTAATGTCCCTCCAAGCCCTTGATCTTTCACGGCCGCAAGACTTCTGAAAGCTAAAATCGCAAATCGCTATTCAATTGCTTCGATTCCGCCTCGCTAAGCAAGCCGTCAAGCCTGCAAATGGCAAAAGTTGAACCACAAGTCACGGGTACCAAGGAGGACTTGCAAAGGGCTTCATGACATGTCCGGAGCACTGTAAATGCATATGTAAACACTGTACTGTACTTTTATTAAAAGGGAAAGTGATGTTAGGTCTTAGAATTAATAGCACAATATTCTCAAGCTCCCAAATCGCCCCCCCTCAAAAAAAAAAACTTGATTTCATGTTTAATTTCCATTTTATATCAGTCAATGCTGTAATACATAAAAGGGAATTTGCATATAATAGAATATCATATTTACAGCGTTATCAATATTGCATTACATCTGGAATGTGGGTCTGATCATAACCGTAATTCAAGCCCGTAAGACTTAGAAATCCAAACTCCATTTTTCATAGACGTAATGACGACAATCTCTGTTTCTAACTCTGGAGTTACGGACTTCAAGTTCAAGCTCGCAAATGCTACACACGACGGCATGGTTTACGATGTGCTCTATCAGGCCGGGATTTGAGGCCTCGCCCAATTGAATAGCACCATAAGTTGCGGAAGCTGCGGGCCCACAGACTTACGGCCTAAATCACAGAAGTTACGGCCTCCAAATTTAATGAGGAATTGCCCAAAGCAAGGAGGGACACCCAGGACGTCTGCAAGGCAGGTTACACCTCGATTTCAAGCACATTTATACACTCGACAATTGCCGAAGTAAAAGAAAAAATGGGCGACGAAAAAACCCGAAAACGAGGCTAAGGATGTAAAATTACTACACTGACTCGCAAAACGGAAGGAACACTCAAGAACACTTCATGCGGCACGTAACGCACACTATGCGGCACGTACCACAGTGAAATTTTCCACCATTTCACATGCAACACATAACTATTAGCCATAAAATGGAGGCTGGAACACAAAAAGCACATGCGTATTGCATTCTAACGGTTTCAACCACCTCAAAGTTTATAAATACTGCACACTTTCCAGAAATTTCTACATTTCTCCTCAGGTGAGGAACAGTGTGACTGGACATTTCACTGCTGGCGTTACCAATTTACAACTTTACAATCTGCAAATTACAACACAGGAAATCCAGACAAAAAAAAAAAGTGGGATTTAAAATATTGACAACACAACTGGATTCATGTATAGTAACATTTCAAATACACAGATATGTCTATGTGCCCTATAAGAAGCTGAATTTAACAAAAAATTAGAAAAAAAAAGATTTTAGTCATATCCATTGAAAAAAAAAATGTGACACATACATATTTAGCCTGCAGTTCAATATTTCCCTTTTCTGCACATTTCCAACAGACTCTGCATCAACAGCGTCTCTGAAGAATTTGCAGCATGGACTGTGAAAGCTGAACAATTTTACACAACACAAAGAAAGAAGAACAAGTAAGATATAAAAATACATTACATTCAGAAAAAGGCCATGCTCTTCCCAAAAAAAAAAACAATAAACTATTTATCTTTCTTTTTTTAAACAGACACTGCCTGTAGACTGGCGGAGCAACATTGGCAGTAGGGGACCCTCTGACATTGATACACCAAAAAGACTTAAATGAAGGTATAGTATAACAAGTAAAAAAAAAAATAGCCTGTTTGCTGGCCACAAATGTCAAAATGAAACTAAAAACAAATAAGAAGCCCCTAATACAAATTATAGGGAACAGAAAACACCATACTTCAATAAATATTGCTAACACATATAAAATGAAACAATGCATCCTGTTTACCCTGCAAGAACCTCTAACCCGAACCCATAACCCAAATCTAGCATTCCAAAAGTGGCGGACACAAAACAGGATAGTATAACAAATATTGGTAACATATAGAAAATGGAACAATGATGCCTGTTTAGTCTGCAAGAAACTCTAACCCTAAGCCATAACCTAAATCTATCACCCCAAAAGTGGTAGACACAAAACAGGATAGTATAACAAATATTGATAACACAAACACAATTGAAAAAATACTAATCCTGTTTTCTGTGCCCAAAACTACAACACTAAATCAAGAATCGAATTACACCAATGGTGTACACAAAACAGGATAGTACAAAATAATTTGTAGAGCTGCACAGTTTCTAGAGAATGACAAAAAACATGGGCAAAGCAGCAGACACCGGAGCAGAAGGAAATTCTATGAGAAAAAGAACGCAAAAGACTTGCAAGCAAAAGACTATCAGATAAAAAACTTAAATCTACTCCTAAGAAGGCAACTAAAAAACAAAAGCATTTAGAACCTGTTGCTGAACAATCAGCTAACATTTCCAATGATGACTTACAAACTCAGACTGATATATGTTCTTCAAATTGTCCTTTGCTTAAGTCTTTAGCAGTATAGGTTCATAATTGTTGTGCGATGAATATTCTCTGTCAGTTTTGCGGGGCTTATCATTTCAAACAGGAAAGACCCAGAGATGGCGAGTTCATTAGTTTAAACTTCATAAAATATCAACAAGATAAACTATGTGTAGAACAGTATTGTGGATTGATGGATTATGTCGCTGAGGTTGCTACAACCAGAGAGATGACAGCTGGCAAAGCCATCATTTTACCATCTTTTTTTACAGGGATCTCCTCGCAATATGTGAGAAAGATACAATGATGCCATGACTATCCTAACAAAATTTGGCAAACCAGATTTATTTATTACATTTACATGTAATCCACAATGGCCAGAGATTACACACAATTTGCTAATTGGCCAAACTGCTTCCGATAGACCAGATTTAGTGGCAAGAGACTTTAAAATCCAATTAAATGAATTAATACGTGACATAACCATAACTCAGTTATTTGGCAAATGTCTGGCTTATGTTTATACCATCGAATTTAAAAAAAAGAGGACTTCCACATGCACATATTCTTATAATCCTTGAAGAAAAAGATAAGTTAGATACTGGTGACAAAGTGGATTCAGTAATTATTGCTGAACTACCAGATCCAGAAATACATGGTAGAATATATGAGATTGTAACTCATCGCATGATTCATGGACCGCGTGAAGATATTAATCCACAGTCACCATGTATGGAAAATAATAAATGGACAAAAGAATTTCCAAAAGATTATAGAGACAAAACGTATGCTAATTTTGATGGATATCCATTATATAGAAGAAGAGAAGGACAAACTGCCATTATTCGGGGCAAAAAGGTAGAAAATCGATATGTGGTACCATACAATCCACATTTACTCATGGATAAATATGTCTACAAATATATTTACAAAGGCTATGATGCAGCTACTGTAGTGGTCAAAAGTGCTGAAAATAACGAACCCAGTGAGTTAGTACATGATGAACTTGCATCCCATGTAGATGCTCGCTATGTGAGTGCGCCAGAAGCAATGAGGCGTCTTGTAAAATTTGAAATGCACGATCGCTCACATGCAGTATATCGATTAGCTGTACATTTGCCACAAAGACATTTAATGTATTTCCATGCTGGAAATGAAACAAATGCTTTGGCACAAAGTGAGCATCGCCACACTACACTATCTGCATGTTTCAATTAAATTCAACAGATTTAGAGGCAAGGGAATTGTTATATATTGACATTCCATACCATTATGTTTTCGTTAATGGATTATGGCAAAAAAGAAAAAGCTGTGGAAATAAAATAATCCCAAGAATTTACACTGTAATCCCAAGAGACCTTGAACGTTTCTGCTTACGGTTACTACTTCTAAATGTTCCAGGTGCACAACGTTTTGAACACTTAAGAACTGTTAATGACATAGTATATGAATTATTTAATTTAGCTGCGTGGCAAAGAAACTTCCTAGCTGATGATACAGAATGGGAAAGATGTCTAGAAGAAGCAGCACTATGTCAAATGCCACGGCAGATGAGGAAACAATTTGCATTCATTTGTATCTTCTCAAATGCTCCAAATGCATTAGCTTTGTGGGACACATTTAAAACAAATATGGCTGAAGACTTTTTGCAACGATACAATGAGCCTATTGCACAATTAAAAGCATTAATTGAAATCCAAGAGGACTTTTTAACTCATGGATTAAGTTGTGCAAGTTTTAATCTGCCAGATCCAGGTTTTATAGACAACAAGGGGGAAGGAGACGGCAGAGAGACAAGGGGGGAAGTAGACACTGGGGAGGGAGAGGGGGAAAGAGTCACAGGGGAGGGAGAAAGGGGAAGAGTCATGGGGGAGAGGGATGAATCACAGGGGAGGGAGGGGAAGAGTCAAAGGGGAGGGAGGGGAAGATTCACAGGGGAGGGAGGGGAAGAGTCACAGGGGAGGGAGGGGAAGAGTCACAGGGGAGGGAGGGGAAGAGTCACAGGGGAGGGAGGGGAAGAGTCACAGGGGAGGGAGGGGAAGAGTCACAGGGGAGGAAGGGGAAGAGTCACAGGGGAGGGAGGGGAAGAGTCACAGGGGAGGGAGAGAGGGGAAGAGTCACAGTGGAGGGAGAGAGGGGAAGAGTCACTGGTGAGGGAGAGAGGGGAAGAGTCACCGGTGAGAGAGAGAGGGGAAGAGTCACTGGTGAGGGAGAGAGGGGAAGAGTCACCGGTGAGGAAGAGAGGGGAAGAGTCACCGGTGAGGAAGAGAGGGGAAGAGTAATAGGGGAGGGAGAGGAGGCAAAAGAGACACAGGGGAGGGAGAGGAGGGAAAAGAGACACAGGGGAGGGAGGGTAGAGAGAGGATGGAAAGAGAGAGGGAGAGACACGGGAGGGAGAGGGGGGATAGACACAGGGTAGGGGGAAAGGAAACACAGGGGAGGGAGATGGGGGAAAAAGACACAGGGGAGGGAGAAGGAGACACAGCAGAGGGAGAGGGGAAGGAGACACAGCAGAGGGAGAGGGGAAGGAGACACAGCAGAGGGAGAGGGGCCCCACCACCCCAGGCTCTCTTACCCCCCATCAACCATCTAATCTCCTGTACAGGAAATCCTGAATGACGTCATGTGTGTGACATCATTTGGGATTCCCTGCCAGAACAAAAGACGCAGACAGAAGAGAAAGCGCAGAACCAGTGAGTCTAAGGGGGCCTGAGGATGTATAGTTAATTTAAGAAAATTAAGTTAAATAAAAAAAGCATTTTCACAGCACCCTCCAGAGCAGGGCCCTGGTGCATTGCACTGGCAGTAATCCTCCTCTGGTGGGAGGGGCTGATTGTGTTTGTCAGAGCTCTCAGCTCTGCAGATACTCTCTCTTCCACTGTGGCAAAGAAGAATGTAGAGTTTATTTATAAAATGCAATCATACTGCTATGCCAGGTGCTGGCTGCAGTGTGGGTTCAGCTGTTGTTACTTCTATTCACTTTCTACCAGCCCTGCTGGAAGGCAGTTCTATATACCAACTAGTGATACATGTTTTCTATTTGATTGATGATGGTGGGAGGGGCTAATTATGTTGGGCAGAGCTACCAAACCCTGGCTGTTGTGTTTGTTCAACCTTTGTTACTTCTCTTCTTGTTTCTACCACCTCTGCTGGAAGGCATCTCTTACGCCGCCCAAACATGTAATTGGATATAACAGGCAAATCTAACATTACCGCCATTCAGTGAGTAACAAACAGGTTAAAATCTGTACTTGAATGATATGCTGCTCTAGTCAGGGACTAGGTTCTGACATAGACAGCTCTGGGGGTGTGGAAATACAGATTTCAGTTTAGTAAATTTGTATGGATGTTCACATTTTCAGTCTAATACATAAACTCCCTTTTTCAAGATCCTGTAAATTCAATGTGCAACAAGTATCATTGATTGGCTGAAAGGATATGTTGTTGTACTAAAGGGTCATGCATAGTTGGACACGACTGAATGACTAAATAAAAACAACACATAGACCACTCAAAGCTTCTATACACAAAAAATACACATATAGGCGGGGGGGGGGGGGTCCCCTTCATCCCCCATGGTTCCTACATCCACGTAACAGGATAAACTTACCACATCCATATCTTCTTTGCTGCATAACTTTTCTTTAAGGCACACCTGGGTGATGTCCTCTGGATTCATCTTATCGACCAGCTGTGGATAGAGGACCTTGATAAGTTCCTCACAATAGTCATATTTTGTTTCCAGAGAGGGTGAAGGAAGATCTTCCCTCTTGACATACAATAAAGCCTGGGTGCATTCACCCTCTTTAAGACTTGTAACAAACTCCTCAAACCATCCAAGTTGCCTGGGACCGGTCACTATGTGGTCTAAGAGCTCCCTTGCTGCCTCCTGGTTGCTCCTGTTAATGGCTATATTTTTAATTCTTTCTTTGACCTCACGATCCAGGGAAACTAGACAGTCCAGCACTGGAATCACCTGGATGTTTTCACTCAGACGCTTTCTAAATGCTATTATCATATTTATATTAATGTCTTCATCTGAGCTGCTTTCCTGAGGCATTGTCGGACCTGGTTAGTGCAAATACTTCAGGCAAAGCTTATTAAGATGCACTAAAGAGCAATGCAATAATTCCTTTACACCAGGACTGTGTTTCCTTCTCGGTTCCTGACTCCTCCTTATATACGATGCAGTGAGTAGGCCGAGCCTCCAGTGTTCAGTTTCGTTTCTCTCTGTCTACAGCAAACAGTTGTGTTTCTAAAATAACCCTGCAGGCCCAACCCCTCCGAGTCAGCTGCAGATTTGTACGATTCAGAATAAACTGGTTCTGAAAGCTAATATGCAAATAATTGTGAGAGGATATTGTGAACAAGGGTATTGTACTCTGAAATTACAGTTTGCAAAAAAAAAAAATATATATATATATATATATATATATATAGATATATACAGGTATACCCCACTTAAAGCTACCCTGTTTAGAGCTGAATCACTATAGCTCTGTTTTTGCCTGCCGGACCCCTTTGAATGCTCTGTTTCGCTATAAGTAAACAGAATCCAGGATGACCCAGAAGCATCAACATCAATAATTTAAAGTTTATATTTCTGCTAATGTTCAGATGGTGTTAGTGTTATGTTTGCTGTTTCTTTGAAGTTCATATAAAATCAAAAAAGTTAAAATTTCAATTGAAATAGTTTTTTTTTTTTTCATGAGTTTCCCTATCCCTATCTTCCCCATGTTAAACTGCCCCATTTAGAGCTGTTTTGCTTAACACTCCTATTGCCTGGAACCGATCTATGTTTATATTTATATATATGTAAATATATGTGTAATAGTAAATTGACCGGTATCATTTTACATTTTTCTCTCCCCCCTACTCTCCTTCCCATGTGTCTCTCCCACCCTTCCCTGTGTCTCTCCCCCTCCCCTCCCCTGTGTCTCTTCACCCCCTTCCCTTCCCTGTGTCTCTTCACCCCCTTCGCTCCCCTTTGTCTCTCCCCCTTCCCTCCACTGTGTCTCTTCCCCCTTTCCCTTCACTGTGTCTCTTCCCCCCTTCCCTCCCCTGTGTCTCTTCACCCCCTTCCCTCCCCTGTGTCTCTCCCCCTTCCCTTCACTGTGTCTCTCCCCCTTCCTTCCCCTGTGTCTCCTCCATCTCTCCTCCTCTGTCTCTTTCTCCCCCTCCCCTCCCCTGTGTCTCTTCTCCCCTCCCCTGTGTCTCTTCTCCCCTCCCATGTGTCACTTCTCCCCTCCTGTTTCACTTCTCCCCTCCTCTGTGCCACTTCTCCCCTCCTCTGTGTCTCTTCCCCACCATCTGCTGTGTCTCTTCCCCACCCTCCCTTGTGTCTCCTCTCCCCTCCCCTTTCCTTATGGAAAGGTAAGACTGATCTGCATACATTTTGGGCTATTTTTATAGACCCCTCAGGGGTTTATAGAGTTGTGCAAGGGATCCCCCAAAGGATCCTCCATTCACTAGCTCCGCCACTGCAGAATCCATATAAAAATGTGTGAATGATTTTATTGTAACAATTATACAAATAATAATTATATATGCAATAATGCATTTTACTGATTATAAATGTGTTCTTTTAGTATAATTATATTACCTGGTATTTCTAGTCAATTACTTTGCTGGACTGTGTTGTAAACTACTGTGCAGGATGATGGCGGCATTATATAAGCAAGCACAGAATTCAGTCCATTTCTTTGTGCCGGTTCTCACGGGGCTTTGTGTCTGTGCTGGCATGAGGTGCCCAGAGGTCTCTGACGTCACCGGGTACTGCGTGTTTACTTCCTATTCTGCAAGTGACCCAAGGCTACCTTTCTGCTTTCTCGCCTCCTCCCTTTTCCCAATATTGGCACACCCCAGGGACCATGCCAGGCCACAGTAAATTATGTTTTATAATAATTACACAATTCATCTCCTGTTGATTCTTTTTTCTAGGCCAGGCTTTCAGTTTCCATTTCACCAGCTAACAACGAGCAGTTTCATATTCATTTCTCAGTATTTTCTCAGAAAATGAAACTAATATTAAAGATAATAAATATATAGTAGTATTAATTAAGCAATAGAATATCCTAAATATTCTGTAATAGATATGATATATATCTGCATCAATTTCTATTCTGAAAGATATTAGCTAGATTATAAACTAATTTGTCACCCAAACAATAACAATAATAAAGTGCAATTTTATTGTTTCAGTTTAAATTAGTTTAGATTCTATCTATCTATCTATTATATCTATCTATCTATCTATCTATCTATTCTATCTATCTATTTATCTATATATCTATCCTTCTATCTATCTATCTATCTATCTATCTATCTATCTATCTATTCTATCTATCTATCTATTCTATCTATCTATCTATCCTTCTATCTATCTATCTATCCTTCTATCCTTCTACCTATCTATCTATCTATCTATCTATCTATCTATCTATCTATCTATCTATCTATCTATCTATCTATCTATCTATCTATCTATTCTATCTATCTATCCTTCTATCTATCTATCTATCTATCTATCTATCTATCTATCTATCTATCTATCTATCTATCTATCTATCTATCTATCTATCTATGTATGTATTCTATCTATCTATCTATCTATCTATCTATCTATCCTTCTATCTATCTATCTATCTATCTATCTATCTATCTATCTATCTATCTATCTATCTATCCTTCTATCTATCTATCTATCTATCTATCTATCTATCTATCTATCTATCTATCTATTCTATCTATCTATCTATCTATCTATCTATCTATCTATCTATCTATTTTATCTATCTATCTATCTATCTATCTATCTATCTATTATATCTATTCTATCTATCTATTTATCTATATATCTATCCTTCTATCTATCTATCTATTCTATCTATCTATCTATCTATCTATTCTATATATTCATCTATCTATCTATCTATCTATCTATCTATCTATCTATCCTTCTATCTATCTATCTATCTATCTATCTATCTATCTATCTATCTATCTATCTATCTATCTATCTATCCTTCTATCTATCTATCTATCTATCTATCTATCTATCTATCTATATATCTATCTATCTATCTATCTATCCCTTCTATCTATCTATCTATCTATCTATCTATCTATCTATCTATCTATCTATCTATTCTATCTATCTATCTATCTATCCTTCTATCTATCTATCTATCTATCTATCTATCTATCTATCTATCTATCTATCCTTCTATCTATCTATCTATCTATCTATCTATCTATCTATCCTTCCATCTATCTATCTATCTATCTATCTATCTATCTATCTATCTATCTATCTATCTATCTATCTATCTATCTATCTATCTATGAATCTATCTATCTATCTATCTATCTATCTATCTATCTATCTATCTATGTATGTATTCTATCTATCTATCTATCCTTCTATCTATCTATCTATCTATCTATCTATCTATCTATCTATCTATCTATCTATCTATCTATGTATTCTATCTATCTATCTATCTATTTTATCTATCTATATATCTATCTATCTATCTATCTATCTATCTATATATCTATCTATCTATTCTATCTATCTATCTATCTATCTATCTATCTATCTATCTATGTTTTCTATTTATGTATGTATCTATCTATCTATTTTATCTATCTGTCTATCCATCTATCTATCTATTATATCTATCTATCTATCCTTCTATCTATCTATCTATCTATCTATCTATCTATCTATCTATCTATCTATCTATCAATCTATCTATCAATCTATCTATCTATGAATCTATCTATCTATCTATCTATCTATCTATCTATCTATCTATCTATCTATCTATGTATGTATTCTATCTATCTATCTATCTATCTATCTATCCTTCTATCTATCTATCTATCTATGTATTCTATCTATCTATCTATCTATCTATTCTATCTATCTATCTATCTATCTATCTATCTATCTATCTATCTATCTATTATATCTATTCTATCTATCTATTTATCTATATATCTATCCTTCTATCTATCTATCTATTCTATCTATCTATCTATTCTATCTATTCATCTATCTATCTATCTATCTATCTATCTATCTATCTATCTATCTATCCTTCTATCTATCTATCTATCTATCTATCTATCTATCTATCTATCTATCTATCTATCTATCTATCTATCTATCCTTCTATCTATCTATCTATCTATCTATCTATCTATCTATCTATCTATCTATCTATTCTATCTATCTATCTATCTATCTATCTATCTATCTATCTATCTATCTATCTATCTATCCTTCTATCTATCTATCTATCTATCTATCTATCTATCTATCCTTCTATCTATCTATCTATCTATCTATCTATCTATCTATCTATCTATCTATCTATCTATGAATCTATCTATCTATCTATCTATCTATGTATGTATTCTATCTATCTATCTATCTATCTATCTATCTATCTATCCTTCTATCTATCTATCTATCTATCTATCTATCTATCTATCTATGTATTCTATCTATCTATCTATCTATTTTATCTATCTATCTATCTATCTATCTATCTATCTATCTATTCTATCTATCTATCTATCTATCTATCTATCTATCTATCTATTCTATCTATCTATCTATATATCTATCTATCTATCTATTCTATCTATCTATCTATCTATCTATCTATCTATCTATCTATGTTTTCTATTTATGTATCTATCTATCTATCTATCTATTTTATCTATCTGTCTATCCATCTATCTATCTATTATATCTATCTATCTATCTATCTATCTATCTATCTATTATATCTATCTATCTATCTATGTATTCTATCTATGTATGTATCTATCTATCTATGTATGTATGTATCTATCTATCTATCTATCTATCTATCTATCTATCTATCTATCTATCTATTATATCTATCTATCTATCTATCTATTATATCTATCTATCTATCTATCTATCTATCTATCTATCTATGTATCTATCTATCTATCTATTATATCGCTCTATCTATCTATCTATCTATCTATCTATCTATCTATCTATCTATCTATCTATGTATTCTATCTATGTATCTATCTATCTATCTATCTATCTATCTATGTATCTATCTATCTATCTATCTATCTATTCTTTCTATCTATCTATCTATCTATTCTATCTATCTATCTATCTATCTATCTATCTATCTACCTATGTATTCTATCTATGTATCTATCTATCTATCTATCTATCTATTTTATCTATCTGTCTATCCATCTATCTATCTATTATATCTATCTATCTATCTATCTATTTATGTATCTATCTATCTATCTATCTATCTATCTATCTATCTATCTATGTATTCTATCTATGTATGTATCTATCTATCTATGTATGTATCTATCTATCTATCTATCTATCTATCTGTAACGGAGTTGGAACACGAATCCAATATCTCCGCTGGTATACGGTAAAATACCCAAGAGGCACTACAGTTTCACCATTCCCAACCTCCCATATTGGACGACACTCAATTGGAAGTCAAATGAATACTGACTTTATTTTGTTATATGCAGACATATATATACACATCTCTTTGGCCACAGGTAATACACATGCCCATATTTGGCCACACAATACACATAGAGGGACAATAGGTGGGTCACACCTCCCTGAGGCTACCTGGCAACTTTGATACAATCAGACAATGATTAGATCACCCTTCTTTGTTCTTATGTCTGAGAATGAAAACACTTTATACAATAGACTTCCTTATCTTATGAGGAGTCTCTGTAATATGATTATCTATTATGCCAAGGTCTGCAATAGTCAGGGCTAATATTCTGCAGAGCATAAACCAACATACATACAGTATAACAGTAGGATCATATTTTAACCAAGAATTAAATAACCATAAAACAGGGTAAAACAGTGATGGGCTCCGTTACACTATCTATCTATTATATCTATCTATCTATCTATCTATCTATCTATCTATCTATCTATCTATCTATCTATCTATCTATGTATTCTATCTATCTATCTATCTATGTATCTATCTATCTATCTATCTATCTATCTATCTATCTATCTATCTATCTATCTATCTATTATATCTATCTTTCTATGTATTCTATCTATCTATTTATCTATGTATTATATCTATCTATCTATCTATCTATCTATCCTTTTATGTATTATATCTATCCATCCTACGTATTTATCTACCTATCTATTTATCTTTCTATCTTTCCTTTTATGTATTATATCTATTTATCTATCTATCTATCCTTTTATGTATTATCTATCTACCTATCTATATCTATCATTTTATTATCTATCTATCTATCTATCATTTTATGTATTATCTATCTATCCCTCTATCCATATATCTATCTATCTATCTATATATCCTTTTATGTATTATCTATCTATCTATCTATCTATCTATCTATCTATCTATCTATCCTTTTATCTATCTATCTATCTATCCTTTTATCTATCTATCTATCTATCTATCTATCTATCTATCCTTTTATATATTATCTATCTATCTATCTATCTATCTATCTATAATTTTATGTATTATCTATCTATCCCTCTATCCATATATCTATTTATCTATCTATATATCCTTTTATGTATTATCTATCTAGCTATCTATCTATCTATCTATCCTTTTATCTATCTATCTATCTATATATCATTTTTTATTTCTATCTATCTACCTATCTATCTATCTATCTATTCAAAAGCCCTATTACTTCAGTTATTGTTGCTGGGAAGCTACAATATGTACTATACCATCTTTTTCTGAAATTATTTAAAGATAGAGGAATCTTATGGAAGTTTTTTAATTTTAATTTGTATATTATTTTGAATGTGCATCTGGCTTTATTATGACAGCGAACTCATTAATTAATCAGTTAAAGGATTGATGTAGTGCAGTTACAAGAGAAGCTCATATGTTTGATGGGCATAGGCTATTAAAAACAGTATGCATTTTAAAATAAATACAGTTAGTATTTTCTTAACTTTAATCTGACTGTTTTCTCCTCAAGCAGAGCTGTGTATGTACTCCTACCTGTGTCTTTCAGGGGGCATGGCCAGCTGCCTGTGTATTGGATTATCAGAGAGCTTCGAAGCAGGCTGGACTAATGTTACTGGCCCTGCCCTATGATATCATTAGCTCCGGCCCCACAATATACACAGAGGTAACAGCTCTAATGTAACATGCTTGCAGCTGAGTGCATGAGCCATTATAACCCCCACTCATTCTTTACTTTCAGTCTGAAGCAGAACTTAGACCGGTCACAATTTATTTTTAGCCTAGTATACAGGAGGAGCTGGCGAAACACCTGAAGACACAGGTAGACGGAGATAAGCAGTTTTGCGGTTTTACTCTTCGGTGGGCTTGAAAAGGCCAATGAGACCAATTCTCCCTGTAGACGCATCTAACCACAGTCTTTTTCTTCTTTGGACCCAGCTGAGACTCATGATACAAGTGACCAATAGCCAGGTAAAATAATAAAGCCTTCCCTCCAGAATGAGAGACACACATTGGTTATGTGTATTCCAAACACAGCCTTCTTTTTTGGGAAGAACACAACATATTTATAGAGTAGAAAACAATAGGCGCAGTGAAACATTGACATAACTGGGGGAGTGAACACTTCACCTGACTGAATATTAACCAATGATAAGCCCCTAGGTGGCACATAATTGATGGGCTTGTGTGGCCAATAAGAAAGAAGCTAGCCATGTGGGCTCTGTCCTATCCATAGTTCTACTTATTCTGCTATGGGGTAGGGCACATTAAAGGACCATATGTCCTGTGATGTGCCTTACCCCCTAGGTGTAGCCAGACTGTTTGGAGCCGGCATACCCTTTAACAATAGGGAAAGGGGCATGGGAGAACAATGACCAGTTTATTCTGGTTGGGGGCTGGTGTTGGCCAGACACAGAGGTAATATTAATGAAGCTAAATGGTAGTCCCTGGAAACCCAATGCATTATACTAAAAAGATTGTCTAAACCATTTCTGTCACCTATAAGCAACAAATGGTGAATACCCCATTACATAGTAAACTCCAACTGTGATGATCTGGGGATATGGGACTATTACTGACCAGGGCCATCTGCCATAAATTATAGGTTAACTACCCACAAGGACCATTGGGTCCTTGAAATCTCAGACCCAGCACCCTGATATCTGGCTTTTGTATCAGTCAGGGTCTCTCCATCGGGAATCAGCATTTCCAGGAGTCTCAGTAACCTTCCTGTGGTAGTGACCAGGGCAAATTACTTGCATGGTGGAGATAGGATCAGTATTGCAGCCACCAGGATCCAATAAGAGAGCATATCATTTCTATGTCTCAGCAGTGACCTGATGTATTTTTGGAAAGTCAACAATATTTATAGGAGTTAGATACAGATGTGGTGTATATAACACAACAATGGCAGGGAGTGGCAGACAAACACAGGGGATTGACTCCACATGGGGTCTAATAGCCAGGTATCCTGTCTGGCACATGTGAACAATAGGCCAACCTCCAAATACACATAATGCTGTCTCCATGTCTAGTGGTCCAGACATCAAATAGAGTACATTAACGTTATCTGGCAAGCAATGGGACAAAACAGATTACAATACAAAGGAGGTGTTTATGCATGCAGTCCAGTGGCTGGAGCCAAGCTGTCTGCCTTTTATGGTGGCTTAATGGTATATGATCCAGGAAATGAAAAAGGGGTCCGTGACACCAACATTCCTTATTCTGGCCAGTTATAAGACAACAAACAGTAGGCTATGCCAGTGATACAGCAGACACAAAATACAACTAATAAAGTGGAACCAAGTTTATAGTCTTTTTGTGATATGTGCTTGGCTGTGATAAATTTCCATGGGATATGGAGGCAGCCCCTTGTTTTATCACTGGCCCATCTACTGTGAGGATATTGGACGATTGTAGTATAAAGCAGGAGGGTCACATACAAGTATGCTAGATGGTTCATACAAATACATATACAATGCATTATAGCCCTTTCTAGCAACTTGCTGGCCATACATACATAGTAACCCACACCTATAACAATTCAATACATTGATATGCTAGTGCATGGTGTTTTGGGATCATGGGCCAGGTGGTGGTAACAGCCCTTGTAGGGTAAAGCAGGCCCCCCAAGCCCATGACTTAGCAAGGCCCAGTTGGTATGTGCACATAAGGGTTTATACACAATCAACTATTAAAATATAATGATTAGACACAGACAACTTCTTGGGAGGATAACTGGCCACAGCATTTATTGGTAAACACAAACTGATGTAATAACCATAACAATAATTAACATCACCACATGAGGGGAGGAGCCTGGCCAGAGACAGTACGCCCTACGCCCTGAACCCTCGTCCAGGGCCTACCGTGTTGGAACATCCGTACCACCGTAGGGTAGGATCTCACCCATTTTACCACTGTCCCGGCGACTCCCCTCACCACCCGCCGCTGCGACAAACACATAAACATAATTTGACATCATATAATAGACATTTAATAATAACCAACAAGTGCTTTAAGACAATATACAAGATAATACCTCCAATTTTCCATTACTCATCCTTATTTATTTTTTTTATTATTATTTTTATTTATTTATTTATTTTATTTCTTTATTTTTTTTTATTTAGCAACATATACATACTTTAGACAACAACACTTTAGGGATGGGTGGGTGGGTATCTTTACACATGGCTAGCTGGGGGCATAATGGTGGTAATGGCGGCAAACTCCTACAACTGACTCCCCTCCCCCAGCTAGCCACCTCCCTTCAGAACCCGCATCTGTCCGTAGTGAGTCCATAATGATATTTCTGTACAAATATTAAAGAGAGGTTATGAATTATGTCAGCAACACTCTCTTATTATGCCACATATTCAGTAATACTGAAAACAGGATTAAGGAGACTTACTAAAACCTCCCCCAGCCCTATATTATCACTATATTAATCTCTCCCTACAACGTCCTCTGACAAGACTTAAACTAATTAGCAAGCTATTGTTCTTAGGGGTGATAAGATGTCTTAGTGGGGGGCCTCCATGCAGTACATGGCAAGGAGCAGTGAAAAATGGAGTCACACTATCAACATGGTGTGCCGGATACAATAATGGCAGAAACAGGCAAATGTATCTATTTCTTCCTTCACAGGCTCTTATTTCCATTTAGCAGCAATGTTTCCCGCTTGTTACCTCTAAAATAACATTGTGGCAGTACAGTGTAGTAATTACCGCTGCTACTAGCTTACTTATGAAATAAAGCCCTTCAGCCAGTAATATATAGAAGGATATTTCTAAAACCACATCAATGCTTTTACCATTATAAAAATTAACCTGAGTTGGTTAAGCCCAAATACTTGCAGAAATGACTTATTGGAGGTTCAGATCCTGATGCCCAACACTACATTACACTTAACTGGAAAAAAATGTCATAGTACTTGTGGGTAAGCCTTTGTCCTTGTAAAGCCCCTTGAGGTTGGTGGTCCCCTGGGCTAGTGGCCACAGTGGACCAGTGGTTACCCAAAAAGAGACCATGATGGGTTTTGGCCCTGAAAGAGCGTTCTTGGCGAAGCTCAAGGGGTTCCCACCCTGTCCCAAATATATGGGTCATTACATTATTGACCTATCATCCTTATCTAAATACCCTCTGAATGAAGGTCTACTCTTTCAACCTTGACCATTTATGAGGTAAGCTGTGCTTTTAAATTATATTTTTTGGCTTTGAGTTGCTGCTGGCTAATGCTGGTGGCTCACCTAGTGAGGGCCGCAGTTGCTCGCAAGGAGCGCCAAAGGCGCTCCTTGCCAGCCACTGCGGACTTTAGGCCCACAAATGCGGACCCTCGCAAAGGCGGTGGAGGCTCTCACGACGTCCGCAAAATTTACAGACTTAGCATCCACAAATACGAGCCGCGGGACTTTACATCCATAGTGCCCGAACCCATGGCACATGAAAACATTAAAAACACAATAAATACACACCTCAATTTAAGTCCAAATTCAAGAGTTTAAACACACGAAAATCCCCTAAGCAAGGGAAAAAATGGCTGCCAAAAAAAAAAAAAAACAAGGATACAGGACCCTAAGCATGCAAAACACCACCAAGCACATACAGATTTTCCCGAAAAAGCCGTACGAGGTCCAAGATACACTATTAACAAGGACACTAAATCAGCCACAGCCGCGTACCACATACACATTCGCCGCCATTTTACAAACACTAACTTACACAATGCAGAAGTACACAGCTACACAAACGGCTTCCCCTCGCGCATGCAGCCTATTTACACTACACACATTGCTGACACTTACACAGCAGCTACACAACACTGCAAACCGACATTTTATGCTGCAGGAACATTTTGATGGGCAAGTCGCTAGTATTTCTATAGAGATGAAGGGCAGTATTACAGTCCAGTTGTTGAGTTATAGACCTACAATTAAACATCTAATATTTTTCAGCAGATTGTGTGCGGTTTACTTGATTGATCCAGACTTATAAATCTTCTTTTAGATCATATGACATTTAATACTTTGGGATAATCCACTTCTCACTATTTACATTATCTTCCACTGACATCTTATGTATATTCATTAACATATCAGTGCTGATTCACTCCAATATAGATATAAATGTAAATTCACCATGAGAAAGATGTCCTAAACCCCTCCTACAGGATCTATATGCTCACGTATAGCTAATATATCAGACTGGACAGATATCAGACAGGGCAAAACATGAGAAAACGCAAAAAAACTGCTCACAACTCCGATACAGAGCAAGTCACTATCATAAGAGAAAGTCACTTAAGTCGAATAGAGCGGAACAACTGAAAAATAAGATCTCACTAATCTTTTTCTTATTTAGTCTATTTTTACATCAAGACTCAACATGCAACGTCCTTTTAAACATGAAAACTAGAACAAATTCCTTCATCTTCCAGAAGAATACCAGAAGTTAAGTAGTTGTAACCTGACCCTCAGCCTGTTTATTGGAATGCTCTTATACATGAATACCACAAGGTTAATTATAGGGACAAATATATTAATATTTTGAAAGGTAAAGTGATATGAAACACACAAACTAGAAACAGACAGGATAGCACAGGAATATAACTAGTATTTATTATAATTACCATGGATCTGGCAACCAGACTCTGAAGGACATTAGCCATGTGGCCGGCGAAACCAAAGGCTATTATTATGGCCATAAGGACTTTTTAAAAGACTATTATATTTCCTCAATGTAGAAAACCATAGCCGGAATGGGTCACAAGCCTTGCGGTTATAACATTGGCCACTTAAAGCAGCCCTCCAACGACTTGCGGGGTAATGGCGACAAAAGGCTATTTTAATTTGAACTGCGCGCCTGCAAATCCAATGATCTGTCAAGCTCGTAACTGTTATGTTCCAAGCACGCTATTAAATTGCAAATAATTCCCTGCGTTCAAACCTGTAACGCACAATTGGATCCCAAAAGCCAACGGGTACTAGAGAGGACCCACTAGGGGGTTAAAGTCCTATCTGTAGCACTGTAAATGCAAATACACACACACTACTGTATTTATAGGTAAAGGGAAAGTGATGTTAGGTATTATAATTAGTAGCACAACAATCTCAAGCTCGCAAATCTGCAATATAAAATACTCAATCAATGTGTTAATACATATAATGGAACTCGCATGAACTGAAATATCATATTTACGGATTTATCAATATTGCAATATTTCTGGAATGCTGGTTCGAACGAAACTCGTAGTTGAAGCCCGTAGGGCTTTGAAATCTAACCTCCATTTTTCAGTGACGTAATGGTGACGATCTCATTTGCCATTGGCTCCGTCTAAACCCGTAACTACGGATTTGACTAATTGATCATGTTCACGGCCGCACATCCAACGTGCGAAATATGACGGGACGTGGAATGTGGAACTTGGAACTTCGCACCTGCAAATCCTTTGTTCTGTCAAGCCCGTAACTGCAACAATTGCAACAAATTTCAAAAAGATGCCATGGAGTTCAAGCCCGTAACCCGCAAATGGAGGCCAAAACATTACAGCCTCCAAATAGTACCCGCAAAGGGTTTACAGACAAGTTTTAAACACTGTGAAGGACAATATAAAGCATGGAAAGGTATAACAATTACTTGCACAATAATCCCCAAATAAAAAATAGACCTTTGAAAAATATATTTTTTTATCATATGTTGTAATGGTCATGCACATGCCAATATGAAAAGCCATGCTGCAACATACAGAAAGCAATTAAATACATACTACCTGATTAAATTGCACCACAAAAACATGAAACTCATACCATATTAACCCTTTCTCACTCACAGAGGCTCTAATGTGGACCCTGGAATATATATATGATTACGTATACATCTCGCTCATCACATCTACATTTGGGAAAACAAATTGTGGCCAAATTACACTGACACATCACATAGATCAAGTACCAGGGAACATTTTATTATTTGTTGTTCAGTCCTTCAGTCGTGTCCAACTCTCTGTTACCCTGGCACATGTAGGTAGGTCTTTGCCTGTGCTGTTCTACAAGGTTTGCATGCCAAAGATACTGGAGTGGGTTGCCAGTTCCTTCTCTAGTGGACTGTGATTTTTCTGACCTGTCTGCTATCACCTGCCAACCTACACTGGCCCCTTCACCACCACCACTTAGCAATCCACACTAATGTAAATTGATTAATAGTCAAACATAATGGGAGGTCACCAAATGGGAATGGATATACATCTTGGCACATGGCCACAGCAATTATGTGAGACTGGATGGGCGTAGCAGAGATTATCCCTGATGGAGGTGAGTTGGCTGTTGCTTCACATGCCTCTGCACAGCCTCCATGTGTTTTTGCGCCACTCAACCGCCACTCAAATTACCTCCTCAGAGCCAGGCCTCTCAGATACTCCGCCCCCTGCGCTGGTTCCTGCTAGGTGAGGGCTTGCTCCTCCACATCCTGCTCAGATGATGCCGACGCCCCTGCCTCTGGCTCGTCACTGGACCCAGACCTCCTTCTGGATGCTGAAAGATAGAAAATAAAGGTATATGTCATTAAGATGATGAATAATACTTTGTTTGCATTAATTCCTAACTATCTGACATCTAGGCTTGAACCTGGGTGGTTCTCCTAATTGCAACTCAGATTAGCTTTCATATGCTAAATATGAGCTATTCTTTGTTTGTTTTATGGTCTTTATCGCTCTTGGCTCCTAACGCTATCTTGATTCTGGCTGCATTCTGTAACTGTATAGGCTGCAGTGGGGACACCAATAAATGGACTCTCTGTTGCTTAATTACTGTTGTTGTGCCCAGGAATGTCAGTGATGTGTCAGCTTCATGGATTTAATGATGCATCCATCTATCTCTTGGTCATCATGTACATGTGTAGTGTGTGATGCACATGTGGTGGCATGTTGGTGTATGTAATATTCACCTGACATGGAGACTGGGTCTTGCTGGGCCACCGGGTCTGAAGCTCCAGCGGCGGGCAACAGTCCCAGAAGGTCCCTGGCGACTCTCTCCCACTCATTATAGGTCACGCTGTGGTCATTGTACTCCTTAGCCTGCATCCTCCTCACCTTGGCCCTGATGTCGTTGAATCTGTGCTTGACAGACCTCACATCCCTTGGCGCTGTGCCTACCACAGTAACCTCTGCTGCTACCTCCTTCCAAGCCTGAGCTAGGCCCTGGCTTTACTTCCAGAATGACTGGGTGGCCACAGATAGCACCACGGAGGACCACATTCTCCTGCTGCGTATAATTGTGGGCCCTGTGCATGCCCTTAGCCTTTTGCCTCTCTCGACTGTGGATGGTAACCTTTGCTTCCCTGACCTTTCCCTGGAGCCTATCCCTTCCCCGAACTACGCCCCTCCCTGGGATCAGGCCCCTTCCCCTCTGTTCATCTGCTATGTATGCCTGATGCTCGGGCCTCCTGGCCAACACCCACCACTGCACTTTCATCCTCCTCCTCTCCCTCCTCCTCTCCCTTGTCCTCCTTCTTCCTCTCCCTTCTCCACCGCCTCTCCCTCCTCCACCTCCTCTCCCTCCTCACTCTCCTCTCCCTCATCACCTTCCTTCCTTCACCTCCACGCCCTCCTCGTCCTCCTCCTCCTCCCCACCTCTAATCCCCATGGCCACCTCTCTCTCCTCCTCACCTCTCCTCTTCTCCTCCTCCCCAACTCGCCACTCCTCTCCCCTCTTCTCTCCTCCCTTTATAATATCCCGAAAGTAAAATAAGGATAAATAAAAAAAAGTATAACTCTCTATATGTCTGTTGGAAAAAAAATGTGTGTGCTATGTGTTATTAATAACTGTTGGGGGATGGGTGTGGGGGATCGAATGGGGGGGGGGGGGGGTGACCTAACTCTATATGTCTCTATGTGTGTTCTTTAAATTATGTGTATTCCAATTATGCGTAATCTGTAAATATGTGTAAGCGAGTATTACTTGTAAAATTGTATGAAATAGAATATAAATGAATAAAATCCCCAACTACCTCGCTCCAATCTCTCCTACTCTTTCTCTCTCACTCTGAAAACCCACCAACTCTGGGACCTGCGTGCTAATTCGAAAGAAAATACAACACAGTCAACGCATGGGCGGGTGGAATGCAAATTTATAATCTCCCTCTGTCAATCATCTTCGGCTAGACCACTTTTTATTAGCTGAGAGGTCTGTGTCGCACTATGTTATACCTCCATTGGACAGTAACAGCTGATCACGGCTCGTCCATCCCCTTAACAGCTTGCTTGTGTGGAAAGGATTTACGGGCTTGCTTCTCAAGCCCGGAACTTGCGCCATGGTCTAATTTAATAGCTCTGTAACAAATATCAAGCCTGTGGGATTTGCGGGCTTGCCGATGCCGATATGGGCTTGGAATTGGTAAGGGAAGGGAAACAGCTCTTTCCCTTAGGGAGGGCATCTATAGGAAGCTTGGGTATGGGAGCTATTATGGGTGGAAAGGGCAGAGCAAATAAACAATTACAACCACCCCTGGGGGAAGGGGCCCCACATTTTTTTTTTTGCACACATTATCTAGCTCTGCTACTGGTGTTATATATTGCTAGACAATTTTGGAGCATGGATGTACTTGAGGGTTTAAAATACTCCTATCTTTTCAACTGTCACTGACCTTTTATTAAAATAACTTCATAGAGATCACATTGCTCGTTGCACATTAAAGACATTTCACAGAATTCTGTTCTCTAGACAAAAAACATGCGAAAAAGTAAAAATGTTTGTCTCTTTTCAGTGGGTTATAATAAATGACTGATAAGACAGATAGAGAGGTGAGAACATGTTAGCTGTGGGTGAATAACAGGTCAGTGAGGGAAATAAGTATTTGACCCCTTCAACTTAGTACTTGGTGGCAAAACCCTTGTTGGCAATCACAGAGGTCAGACGTTTCTTGTAGTTGGCCCCCAGGTTTGCACACATCTCAGGTGTGGTTTTGTCCCACTCCCCTTTGCAGATCCTCTCCAAGTCATTAAGGTTTCGAGGCTGATGTTTGGCAACTCGAACCTTCAGCTCCCTCCACAGATTTTCTATGGGATTAAGGTCTGGATGACTGGCTAGGCCACTCCAGGGCCTTAATGTACTTCTTGTTGAGCCACTCCTTTGTTTCCTTGGCTGGGTGTTTTGGGTCATTGTCATGCTGGAATACCCATCCACCACCCAGTTTCAATACCCTGGCTGAGGGAAGGAGGTTCTCACCCAAGATTTGACGGTATATGGCCCCGTCCATCGTTCCTTTGATGTGGTGCAGTTGTCCTGTCCCTCTAGCAGAAAAACACCCCCAAAGCATAATGTTTACACCCCCATGTTTGAAGGTGGGGATGGTGTTCTTGAGGTTATAGGCAGCATTCCTCCTCCTCCAAACAAGGCGAGTTGAGTTGATGCCAAAGTGCTTGAGTTTGGTCTCATCTGACCACAACACTTTCACCCAGTTCTCCTCTGTACGTGTGCTTTCTTGAGCAGGGGGACCTTGCAGGCACTGCAGGATTTCAGTCCTTCACAGCGCAGCGTGTTACCAATTGTTTTCTTGGTGACTATGGTCCCAGCTGCCTAGAGATCATTTACAAGATCCTCCCATGTAGTTCTGGGCTGATTCCTCACCGTTCTCATGATCATTGAACCTCCACAAGGTGAGATCTTGTATGGAGCATCAGACCGAGGGAGACTGGCAGTTATTTTGTGTTTCTTCCATTTGCGAATAATCGCACCAACTCTTGTCACCTTCTCACCAAGCTGCTTGGCGATGGTCTTGTAGCCCATTCCATCCTTGTGTAGGTCTACAATCTTGTCCCTGACAAGCTTTTTGGTCTTGGTCATGATGGAGAGTTTGGAATATGATTGATTGCTTCTGTGAACAGGAGTCTTTTATACTGGTAACGAGCTGAGATTAGGAGCACTCCCTTTAAGAGACTGTTCCTAATCTCAGCTCGTTACCTGTATAAAAGACACCTGGGAGCTGAAAATCTTGCTGATTGATAGGGGATCAAATACTTATTTCACTCATTGACCTGCAAATCTATTTTTGACATGCGTTTTTCAATATCAGAAGGATCAAATACTTTTTCCCCCTTTACTGTGTATTACTGCGTTTTGGCTTACAAGCCCCAGAACAGTTAAGTATTTGAATCCGTTATTTTTTTATTGCTTTAAGATAATTTGAAAAAAAAAAAATACAGATATATTTTTCTTTTTAACATTGCTGCTAATTTAATTTAATTGTGGGCTTTTGAAATAAGTGATTTTAGGAAGAGCCTTCATTTGTCATTATTCCTTTCCAGAAGGATGGACGATAACTGAAATCGGAGGAATATAGAATTTTCATGATGAATATTGGATTTTTGGACTATTATTGGGTTTTTCAGGACAAATATAAGATTTATGGATGTATGTCGGAGCATTTTTTTGACGAATATAGAACTTGACGAATATATTCTGATGAATATAGAGGTTCCTCTGTACATTGAATTATTGAGAAGAGGAGGTACAAGGCTGTGAATTTAGTGTGTTTATAGAAAAACATTGAATGAATGAGCAAGCCCCTCATGACTGCATGTCAGCAGTTCCGCATTCCAGACATTTTCATCCCTTGCACTTCCTGCTGCCCTCCTCCACACAAGAACCCCAGCTTATGCTAGCCAGAGGTAGAAAGTATAAGATCACATTCTGAGTACACTTACATGTCTCACACAGACCAAGAGGCCAGATTTCCCCACAGAACTTCTCAGTAAACAGTATTTCCACTGTAGCTAAGGATTTTGGGTATTGACATGCAAATGAGGCTCAAAACATGCCACCTTTTTTGCCTCAGGCCCACTTAACATAAATATCCAGGAGGGATTTCCCATCGCCTTTCTACCCACCATATTTAGTGTCTGGCTGTAGCCTGAGATGGCCGATAAAGCTTAGAATTGATGAAAAAGGGCCCAACTGACCCGGGACTGGGCCTGTGTCTGTGTTGTCAATCTCTCTAAAGGTCCTTAAAGGTCTATAAATCTGTGATTTCCTTGAATTCTGCTAAATACTTGCACTCAAGCCACACCATAAATATATAAAAACTGTATATGGGTGGTATGAGACAAATATATATGTTGTAATGCTTTTAAAATAAAATATTTAAGTGAAATAAAAAGTAATAATGTAAAACAAGGAAGAAGTAAGATTCAAAACAGCAGCTCTAAGGTAGATTAACCACAGCACTATTCCACTGTCAGAAAAAAACAGAAAAGCTGTTGTATGAATAAGAATAATCACTGTCATAGACCCCCATGGTTTTCTATATTAGTGTAGGCTAGCGTAGTCTTGATATGCCACAGGGATCTTTATAGGACCCCTGTAACATAGTGCTTAAATATGTGTGCCACTGTGGTCTGTTATGGACCCCTGTGGTAGCGTTAGGTGCCACAGAGACCCTTTAATAACCTCCATGGCCAGGGCCTAATAGATAGGTGCCATGTGGGTCTCAATAAATCCCCATTGTTATTGTGATTAGTGGGGATTGGGGGGTTAACAAGGGAGGGAACCCTGGGGGTTCAAACCTCTGCGGGGGAGGAGGGTTCCCTTCAGCGTGGGAGGGGGAATCCATGGGCCTCCACCACTTACTGTACTGTAAATTGGGGAATCCTCAGGATCCCTGGATTCTTTTGGGTTAGGGGTCATGGGGGATAATCCATGGCACCCTTCAAGTATATATGTGTTGGGTGCAAATTATGAACCCCTCAATTGTGAAATTAAGTCTTATATCCAATTCAGATTAGGATTACGGTGTTTTCAGCATCAGATCTGACCCTTGAATCATTTTTGGAGGCATTTTTCTGCTTTTACGGGTTGCGCTCAGTATGCGTAAGTTTAGGCAGGCAAAATGGGTTACGCATGATATGTTAATTGCATACAGAACCATTACAAGCAATTGAAATGTCTTGGATGGAAATTTGAAACTGACTGGTCACAGTAACTTGCAGAATCTGTTCATTTTGACAATTCAGCGGTGCTTTCACACAGTGCCGAAAATTGACTGATTTTGATTGACAGGTTACTAAGTTACATCTTGCACCGTTACCGCCTGCGTAAAAGCTTTTGATGGGACTTTTAGACAGTTGTGCTTTGAGAAAAAGGATTAGCAATAATTGCTTTAGTGACACTTTATTACATGGATTTGTAGACTTATTTACTGAAGTTTTGTATGTGCCTTTGACACCTGGCCAAGAAAGGAGACTAGGGAGGTGATATGTCTTACAGTGTCAATCTTTATAGATTACTAGAATATTGCCCGTCAAAAAATGGCGGCAATGAAATTGTAAGTGAGCTAATGCTGTTTGGTGTATAATAATCAAATAAATAATACATTAATAAATTAATATACTTTACCTATTTTGAAGTAATATATGCCGGAAGCATTGTGTTGAAGAGCTAGCAATATGTTTCATGTTGCTGCAGCATCAGTGGTGTGGAGCTGCTGTGTAAGCGTCATGAATGTGTGCAGTGTAATAGTGTGCGTGCGCGAGACAAATCCGTTAGGGTAGCTGTGTACTTCCGCATTGTATAAGTTATTGTTCTGAAATGGAGGCTAATGTGTGGTATGCGGCTGTGGCGAAATATCCGTAGCTGTTCGGTGGTGTTTTGCGTGTTTCTGGTGGTGTTTTGAGTGTTTAAAGTTCTATAGCCTCGTTTTTGTTTTGTTCTGCGGACATTTTTTCTCTTGCTTAGGTGATTTTCGGGTGTTTAAACTCCGAAATTTGGACTTAAATCGAGGTGTAACTTTACTTGCAGAGGTCCTGGGTGCACCACCGAGCTGTGGGTAAGCTTTTTATATGTTTGTTGTGTAAATTTATTGTGTTTCTCATGTGTTTGGGGTCGCTCGGGTTGCGTCCTTGTTTTCGAATCTGGTGTTTTGCGTCTTTAGACTGCTGTAGCCTCGTTTTCGTTTGTTTCGGCGGCCATTTTTTCTCTCGCTTAGAGAATTTTTTAGTGTCTAAACTCTTTTCTTTTGAGTTAAATTGAGGTGTAACTTCAGTTTTTGAGGTCCTGGATGCCCCCTCTTGCTGTAGGTAAGCTTTTTATGTATTTGTTGTGTGTATTTATTGTGTTTTTCATTTTTTCATGTCCGCGGGATGCGGACGATTTTTGCGAGGTCGTAATTGTTCGTAACGTGTCTCGTACTTTTTTGCGAGGTCCGCAGTTGCTGGCAAGGAGCGCCTTTGGCGCTCCTTGCCAGCAACTGCAGCAACAGCTCGCATGCTCACAACTATATATGTGATGCCTGTTATGATATTTAGTAGATGGGAATTTTCTCTACAGCTATGTATTTAACCCCCCATACTGTTCCTACCACAATCTCTGCTGTAACCTCTCCTTGCCCCATTCTTGTCTTCTCTCCCTCTCTCTCACACACACAAATGCCAAAACTCTTCCACTTACATAAGCCATCTTAACCTTGCCTGGCATCTCCACTCCCGAGAATAAAAAGCACTGAATAAAATATGCAGCTCTTATTTCGCCCTCATCAAAAGGCCCTTTAGTTCCTTTCAGCCATCAGAATGGTATCTGAGGTTGTTTATATTTCTCCCAAGAATATTAATTCCAGTTTAGGATTTGTCCAGCCCGGCCTTACACATGATGATGTGCATGAATTGAATAGATAAGCTAACAACCTATAACCTTATGACTCTTTTGCAAAATTGCAGGCCGCAAGTGCAGGCCTCGCGAAGCCAGGGCCGCGCTTGCGGCCAGGCAATGAGCGCCAAAGGCGCTTATTGCGCGGGTGGAGATGAGCGATGTAGACGCTCATTCCTACGACCCGCATGACTTAGGCAGTGAGCGCCGAAGGCGGTCATTGCATTGGTGGAGATGAGCGCCATAGGCGCTCATCCCTATGACCAGCGCGACTTAGGCAGTGAGTGCTGATGGCGCTCATTGCGCTGGTCGAGATGAGCACCACATGCACTCATCCGAAGGCGCTCATTGTGCTGGTGGAGATGAGTGCCACAGCCACACATCCCAAGACACGCGTGAAGGCGCTCACCGCAACTTAGCGACGCCCGCAATATTACGGCCCGAACACTCGCAATGAGCGCCAAAGGTTAGCAAGGTGTGGCTTGCAATGAGCGCCAAAGGTGCTCATTGTGAGCCATGCGATGAGCGCCGAAGGCGCTCAGCGCGTGGCTCGCGGTGATCGACAAAGCTGCTCAGAGGGGCCATAACCTCACATTCTCCGAAGGTGCTCAGCGCGGCGTTCTCAATGAACGCCGAAGCTGCTCAGAGAAGCCATAACCTCACATTCGGTAGCAAACTGCATTACCATGGCTTCAAATTGTATTGCCGTCATTTTTTGACGGGTAAGTCGCTAGTAGTCTATAAAGCAGAGGTAAATGCCTTCCTGGAACTCTCTTGCAGATATTGCCTATTTGATACCTTGTGCCTCTGGTTCTGCAAAACCCAGTTTCTACCTCTGATAATTCTTGGTCCATGTATTGTTGGAGCAATATTTGCAGGATCTTAAGCATCACCTTGCTGGTTATGAAATTAATGGAATTATTCGATAATCGGATCACTCTTTGGCGCTTCCTTTCTTTGGGAGTGGGATGTAGACTAATCTTTTCCAGTCACAGATTAACCACCCTTACTGTGAAGAACCGTTTTCTTTCTTTAAGGTGAAATCTTTTTTTCCTCTAACCTCAAGGAATGTCCTAATTCTGATAACCTCTTGACAAAAAAAGTTCAGCAACAAATAAAGAAAAAAAGACTTCTCTTAATTATTCTCTAATATGGTTTTAAAAGAAATTCAGGAGCCAAAACCTTAAGTTATGAGTCCAAAATTACATTTTATTTATATAAGGTAATCATATCTACTGTGTTTTTGGGTGTGAGATCTAGATCACAAAGCTACTGGAGGGCTCCCCAGGGGGTGGCATCAAGTAATTTATGTGGGGTACATCCATAGCCAGCTAGACTACAGACTGTATACATATATTATGGACTGATCAGAATACACAATGGAAAGAACTGAGCACGCACAGACATTTCCTAATCCTACCACAGAATAACAATTGCAGAGGCCGCACATCACTAGTGCGAAACGTGCACAACAGTGGAAACAGAGCATTGTGTCAAACTAAACTATATGAGTACAGCAACATTTCCAAATGTCTTTCTTTTTATCTGTCTTTCCAAAATTTAAGGACAGATTTGTCGATTTTAATCTGGCCATTTTTTGTTTTATTTCTCTGAAACCTCTCTGGTTATTTTCTCTGTTTCAGCAGAAAGTGAGGATTGTGTTTGTTGTGCTGCATGTGTGCATATTGTGCAGCATGTGTGTATATTGTGCAACATGTGTGCATATTGTGCAGCATGTGTGTATATTGTGCAGCATGTGTGTATATTGTGCAGCAGGTGTGCATATTGTGCAGCATGTGTGTATATTGTGCAGCATGTGTGTTTGTTGTGCTGCATGTGTGCATATTGTGCAGCATGTGTGTATATTGTGCAACATGTGTGCATATTGTGCAGCATGTGTGTATATTGTGCAGCATGTGTGTATATTGTGCAGTATGTGTGCATGTTGTGCAGCATGCGTGATTGTGCTGCATGTGTGATTGTGCTGCATGTGTCCATATTGTGCAGCAGGTGTGTATATTGTGCAGTATGTGTGCATGTTGTGCTGCATGTGTGTATATTGTGCAGCAGGTGTGCATATTGTGCAGCATGTGTGTATATTGTGCAGCATGTGTGCATATTGTGCAGCATGTGTGTATATTGTGCAGCATGTGTGCATATTGTGCAGCATGTGTGTATATTGTGCAGCATGTTTGTATATTGTGCAGCAGGTGTGCATATTGTGCAGCATGTTTGTATATTGTGCAGCATGCGTGATTGTGCTGCATGTGTGCATATTGTGCAGCAGGTGTGCATATTGTGCAGCATGTGTGTATATTGTGCAGTATGTGTGCATGTTGTGCAGCATGCGTGATTGTGCTGCATGTGTGATTGTGCTGCATGTGTCCATATTGTGCAGCAGGTGTGTATATTGTGCAGTATGTGTGCATGTTGTGCTGCATGTGTGATCGTGCTGCATGTGTGCATATTGTGCAGCATGTGTGTATATTGTGCATGTTGTGCTGCATGTGTGATTGTGCAGCATGTGTGATCGTGCTGCATGTGTGATTGTGCTGCATGTGTGCATATTGTGCAGCATACATGTATATTGTGCAGCATGCGTGACTGTGCTGCATGTGTAACTGTGTTGCATGTGTGATTGTGCTGCATGTGTGCATATTGTGCAGCATGTGTGTATATTGTGCAGCATGTAGACGACTTGACTTACAGAGGACCTATACTTAAAAATGTGCTCCCGAGGTTTTTTTTGTATGAGTTTGTTTTATGTTCCGTTTGAATTAAAAGAAAGAGCAAAATAGTTCCTATAATTTGTTATTACAGTACAGGGGTATTATTATTACTACAGTATTACACTGTATTATTATTACCACATATGAGCCATTATAGTGTTATTATTATTATTATTCATCCGGGATCCTAGGTAAATACAAATCCGGTTTAAAGACCTTCTCAGGAACACATCTGGTCCTTATCCGCCTATATCTGTAGAACTGCTCCAGCCATTATTCTTTTATTGTAAGCAGCCTCCTATCAGGTCAGTGATTGAACCACATCTGCAGGACATAATTGATATGTTTTGTTCCCAAAACGGTGTTCCATCTTGTAGCCTATTCCTCGTAATATAGCGGCATCTTGTTTCACAAGCCTTAATTGTTTCCATGGAAACCTTACTAATGACTGTAAATGACTTTAACCACTTGCTTTAATTATCAAATAATGATATGTCTCCCCTTCTGGATCTCTACCTTGTTGTGGTGAAGGGGCTTGTGTACTTCAATAAAGCTGTGAGCTATACCATATAGGGTCACTCAAGATTGCCAGGTCATAGCAGAGAGGTCAGATACATTGCAGTCCACTAGAGAAGGAACTGGCAACCCACTCCAGTATCCCCGCAGTATCACACAGATGTGCCTGGTGTGCTGCAGTCCGTAGGGTCACAGAGAGTCAAACACAACTGAACGACTAAACAACAATCTTAATTATAGGTCTAGAATGCAATTTGAAACATGGAATTGATGCAATAAAACAGGAGAGTGGCAAAACATTCATTTTTATTGTTAGAACAGGGAGTTGCTGCTTTAAACTTAGGTCAAAGTCCCATGTGAAGCTACAGTCTTTGTCAGGTATAGAAAGAGACCACACCAGCCTGGACATAGGCTACATCACTAGTAGACCCACACTAGGCTTTATAGTGTGAATAAAACTGAATGACTGATCAATGAGACTTGACATGAATGTAGTAATGGCCACAGTATCCTAGCAACCATACATACTGTCACTCATAGCATCCGCTAAAAAAAAAGAGGGCGGGGCGACTTCACGAGACAGCCACGCTGACCAATAGGAGCGAAGAAAATAAAACTCTCACGTTTCTAGCGGGGCGCGACTACTGAAAAAGTCAGCGCTCGAGATGACGTCACGCGGTTTAGGCGGGACTTGTAGCAGGAGTGGCACTTCTGGGGAGGCTGTGGACCAATAGGAAGAGAGCAGTGACGGGTTACATTTCCGAGATTTCAGTTCCTACGTAAGAGATTGAGAAGGAGCCGGAACGCTTGGGTGCACGGCTATATATTACGGTGTATTGAGACGTGTTTGTGTGGCGGTATCATGGCGTATCCTGGATATGGAGGCGTGAGTACAATAATGGGGCCCCCAGTGTGGTTTGGAGGGTGCTGGGGAGGGGGGCCGCACGTCCTGGGCTAGAGAGAGCCAACATTGCGCGCTGGCTGCCTCCCCAGGCGGCCTGAACCAGTAATGTCCAGATTGTGTGAGGAGCCAGGCTGTAGTAAGCCATAACTTCCACTCATATACAGGCCTTGTATGTAATGCTACCCCCAGGCCTTCTACTTTATCCATCCTTATTACAAATGCATTGTCCTACATTTACTTATGCCTTTGAAGTTTGCACATATCCTCCAGCCTTTCTGATCCACCCAAGCATTAATGATATATTATTGCTGATAATTACAACGTACCCCAGAGACTCCATAGTGAGCCATGTGTAAAACATTGGGTATGCTGAGACCCTCACTTCATGCCAAGCCTTTTTTTTTGTTTTTTAAACACAAACTGTTCAGTCGTGCCTGACTCTCAGTGACCATATGAACACAGTGCACTAGCTGCACCAGTTAGTGCTTATCCATATGTCTTTTTCTTAGCAAAGATACTGGAGTGGGTTGTCTGTTCCTTCTCTGCTGTGCCCTCCTTATCTTGGGTGACCCTACATGGTGTAGCTCACAGCTTCATTGAAGTACCCAGGCCTGTGACAAGGTAGTGACCCAGAAGTGGAAACGCGAATTACACCAACAATAGACTGAGATCCTCCTAATTATGGTCAATGGCCTCTCATTAAAGACCTATCTAAGTTTCCTGGATTATGAAGCATATGATAGAGGAGAATACGTAATGTATGAACATGTATTTGCATGAAAAATACCAAAATAAACATGATTAAACTTACCCTAAAGTTTACTAAATCTCTGGAGTTTGCTAGTAGTTGGTTTTGAGAGGTAACACCCCATCTAAAATTAGCATAAAATGCATCATTTGTTTTGGCCAATCACAAGCATCATGGGATGTGTAGTCTTCTTCTTTTTTTCCTGCACAAGAAAGAGCTCAGACATTGCTGCTGTAGATCTCAGCATTGTGATGGTTGAAGGTTAGTATGGGGTTAAAAACTGTACCAAAATGCAGTGTTTCTATTGGTAGGTACACCGTGCCTATATAAGCAGCTCTGGGGGTGGTGGAAAACCAGTATTACTTATAAATAAAATACATTTGAGTGTCTGATAGGCAGCGTGTATTAGATTAAGTTACACACAGGAAACTTACATATATCTTTAGTGAGAGATCATTGCTGATAATTACCGCTTACTCCTGGGGTTCTGATTCCATAGAGTAAGCCTGGGTTGTCCAAAGTCTGTCCTGCTGGGCTGCACACAGGCCTGGATTTGAGGATAGCCCTGCTGCATCCAGGTGAGACTATCACGTCTTCAGTCATTTAGCCTAATTGCCTCCTCTGTGCACATAAAGGAAATCCACAATCCAGGGCCGGACTTGGACACACCTGGAGTAAGCCATGTGTAAAACGAACAAATTGGGCATGCTCAGATCCCACAGTTCATGCTAAGCCTTTTTTTTTTTTTTAAACACAAGTTACACAAAAGGTAATAGACTGAGATCCGCAGGGTTAATCCACAATTACTGATAAGTGTGTCTCTAACCAGATACATCCATCTTTGTGGGTGGATCAGAAAGGCTATAAAAAAATTGTAAGCTTCAACTAGAAGGAATTTTAAGTAAGGTACTTAGAGTTTTAAATCCTTCTCTTAAAATGAAAAGATACGTAGTCCAAGTAAGAGGGGGTCCAAACTCTATTACTAGTATACCCCAGTAGCTTATTAGAAGAATATAGTATTTCTGGTTGAAATGAAACCGAGCACATGTGATTGGGGGGGGTTCAAGTTGCTCCCAGCTGTTGGAGACCAAACCTTGCTTGAGCACTGCTAGATGCCTAGGACAATGAGTCACATTGTGGTAGTATTGTAATCCAGTCTAAATAAGGAACTTTGCAACGAGTCATCTTACAGACGCGTTGTGATCAGATGCAGAAATCTTCCCTGCATGCTTGTCTCTTCATTTGATTGAAATTTAAAGGACCCCCTTTATTTTTGTTAAGATAAAGTGTCCCTGTATGCAGTATACCAAAGATGAGAATTGAGATTATTATTTACTTAAAAAAAATAAAACACAAAAACTATTTATTCCATGCGACCTTAATTGCAGGTCGTATCCAGCACTGTCATTTTAAACTGATTTACTTTAGAAAGGCCGCTTCTGTATGGTGAAGGGGGTTGTGTACCTCGCTGAAACTGTGAGCTACACAATGTATCATCCAAGATGGGCAGGTCATAGCAGAGAGGTCAGACACATTGGAGAAGGAACTGGCAACCCACGCCAGTATCTGCCAAGAAAACAATATTGATCAGTACAACCAGACACAAATGTGCCTGGCGTGCTGTGTTCATATGGTCACAGAGAGTCGGCCATGACAGAACAAGTACCACTACTTTAAGAGCTCTCCATTAATTGCAAAGAATCCTAGTGACTGCATCAAAGGAGAAATATAGTGCTCTATCAAATTGAGTCGCATGGATTCATATTTTATAATAAAAAAATATTAAAATATATTCTCAATATGCTCAGTTGGCCTTCTGCCCATACAGCCTAAATAACTTCCATGCATGGCCCCATCATTGAGCCCGGTGTAGGCCTCTAAGTGTAGCAGTTGTTGCTCTAATTCTGATTACATAGCAGCTCACATCTGATCTATTCAGCAATACTGTACTTTGTAACCACACCGACCTCTTTTGTAGGGATTTGTATAGTTAAAAAAAATATTGTGGTGATAAAATACTTGGGGGGGAAATATGCAAAAAAACAGCTTTCAGTTTATTTGCAGTGGTGCTGTAGATCAGGGGTGCACAAGTTTGGTCCTGGAGAGCCACACACAGGCCTGGATTTGAAGAATGTGTTTGCAGGGATATCCTACAGGCATGTGTGGGGCCCTCCAGAACCGAACTTGAGTACCCCTGCTGTAGATAGGAGGCCTCCATTGTTTTGACTGAGCTGTTTCTGACCACAATGTCTTTCAGATTTCAATTCATCCTCTTTAAATCATTAGCAGCTTGCATTGCCACCGATGCATTTTTGCAGCTTAGTGTTCCTCTTTATTCAAGTACTTATCCCAACTGGGGAAGGACATAAGGATATAGAAATGGTAGCCCCCCCCTTAAAGCATCATTGCATATTAAAATGTAATAAGTTAAACCTTTAATTATCTTGCACTCTAAAAAATAAAAAACTTATGATTGTAGTTTTTCCTTCTGAAGTTGTAAACATGTTAAAGGGACATGAACGGTTTCTGGATTTCACTAGGAAAATAGGGTGTGTGTGACATATCGGGGGGGGTGGGAGCGGCAAGGGGGGGTGACACACTGCGGGGGGGCAGTGGGAGATACAGGAGAGAGAAGAATGGGGGGGGGGGCATAAAGACAGACGGAGCATATAAAATATTATACTGTCATTTGACGGGCAAACATCTAGTCCCTTATTATCCTTTACTTGTAACTTTCTGACATTTCATAGCGCTATACAGGGAATAAGCACAAGGCAAAAAACAATATTATCACTTTGCAAAAGATTGGAGGGCCCTGTCTTTGAGCTTAAAATCTAACATACGCAATTCTTTATCACAAGGCAGCTTATAATATTGCAAGGCCTCAAATTTACAATCTAAGGGGTATGGTGTTGTGATGGATGGAAGATTGTGGGTGTGAGCGATATGTTGTAGAGTACACAGTTAAGGCTGAAAAGTGTGTGTGTCTGTATATATATTTTAGACACTGAATGTTGCGTATGATAAAGGAGCCTGGCATAGGAGTTCAGTATAGATTGCATTGTAGACAGACGGGTGATGAGGAGGCCAACAAGGAGCGAGTTTTAGAAGGCAAGATATGATGAGGGAATGGGTTAGAATTTTAGTTGTGTAAGATAGTGACATATTTTGGAGATGGTTTTTAGGTGAAAAGGACAAGATTTGGTGATTGTCTCTGGGGAATGAAAGCGAGGGCAGGGCCTAGGTGGCCCTGATGATGGCATTGTGAACAGTAGGATATCTGAGGAGTGGAAGTTGTAGTACAGGGTGGGAAGATTAGGAGCTCAGTCTTTGACTTGTTGATGGGCAGACATCATGGAGGATTTGCTTGAAAGGCAGATGGCAACTCCTGCTAGAAGGGAGGGGGATAGATCTGGTGCAAATTCCAAAATATTTTATTGGGGTACCAAGGGAGGCTGTATAAATGGAAAAGACTGAAAAATGGGTTGGCCAAACAGTTGGAGGGTGAGACGAAGAGGTGCCAGAGGAGACATTTAAATGTTTGATCTTCTGTGTATGATGTGAACCATGAGAGGGAGAGCTGCGTTATGGATGCAGAGAGAGAGAGCTGACAATTTAGATTAGAAGAGGATGGTCAACTGTATCAAAGGCATCAGCGACATCCAGGACAATTAGAATAGGGAAGTGACTGACTTGGCAGTGAGTCATCAATGACTTTTGTAAGAGGAAGACATGTTTGAGCCACATTGCGAGAGTTAGTTTCAAATGTTTGGTGTGTTTTTTTTTTTTGTTTTTTTTTTTTGTGTTTTTTTGGCTGTCAATGTCTTCCGCTCTCAGACCAGAGGTAACATGGGATGGAGGTGGGCAGTGGAGAGAGTTGCATGAAGTGAACAAATGTTTTTTTTATGTACTTTATTTTAGGTACTTGTCTTGACCAAGGAAGCAGGAGGAGCCTGCAAGACAAGTACCTAAAATAAAGGGCATAAAAGGAACATTTGTTCACTTAATTCAACTTTATAGGAACATTTATGCTCTGTAAGATCTCTGCATTGAGCTGCCGCTTGCTTGACTGTTAGTAAAGGGTTAAAATCCATACTCCAATGCAGGGTTTCTATTGGTAGGTTCACTGTGCCTATGTAAGCAGCTGTGGGGGTGTGGAAAACAAGTTTTTATTTAATAAGGAGTGAGTGTGATGCTCAATCATTGGGGCTAGAGTCCGAAAAAAAAAAAAAAAAATGAATATCACAAGAATTTTTATAATGGTAGATAGATAGATAGATAGATAGATAGATCATGTGAGTGATCGAAATGTTTCTCAAAATTATAAAGGAGAGAAACATACTACTGGTAATGGTCACCACTACCCCTCATTAGGTTGGTCTGTGATAAATATTCATTGTATAGGAGTAAGGAGAATAAATCACGGAGATGAGAGTAAGATAAATAACTCTTTTATTGAAAATAATTAATATAAACAAATTGATTAATAAACGGAGATTTAAAAATTGTGTACCTTTACAGCAGTATAAATACAATAGCGCGTGTCTGGGAATGGTCACACTACATGAAAGTGTGTTGGTATACTGGTAACATGTATTGGTGCCATAAATACAAAATGGGTCATTTGTGTGGGTTAGTTGGATCAGACGGTACAGATACAAGCATGATCAATACCTAGGCAGTGGGAAATAGCACTGTGGCCCTGTATAACTAGTGCGTGATGGTGCAAGCAGGACCCACCGCAGATCCTCTACGAGACGGAGATCTAAGAACTCCTGTCTCTGAAAAATGGAAGTACAGATGCAAAAATCTAGCGTAACTGCCCCTAGGACGACTTCCCACTCCCCTTTTTTGAATTGCTGTCTAAATTAAGACATAAGAGACGCTCGTTTTTGTATCGGCAAGTCGGAACAAAATGCGAGTGTCCGGAAAGTGCTGGAGACTCAGGCATGTATCATCTGCTTCCTCTCATGGAGCTTCTAACATCAGACTGCGCAGCTACTGGATAGGTCTGGCGAGCAGTTTCGCATCACTTGCTTCTTCTGAGACCCTTTTTCTACACTTGGGATTATTTTATTTAGAAAAAATGTTTTCCAGACCCTTAGAACTGCTTACATAGGCAGTGTACCTACCAATAGAAACACATTTGGATACAGTTTTTAACCATTTATTAACCTTCGAACCAACAGCAGCACAATTGAGTGATCGGCACCGGCAATGTCTGAGCTCTTCCTTGTCCAGGTTTAAAACAACACTACACATTCCATGAGGCTTTACTGCATAAACTGCCATCACAGTGATACAATGTATTGGCTGCGTGTGATTGGCCAAAACACACTTATGAGTTTTATGCTAATTTTAGCATGGAATTGTAGCGGTGTTAACTCGGAAAATCAGCTGCTTGCAAACCATACTTTAGGGTAAGTTTTATTAGGCAAGGTGCAATATGCAGTTGTGTATTCGCTTAGGCTTGTTGACTGAATGTACATTACATGTATCATTACTACCGCAATAAGAAAAAATACTCGTGAGGACAAGAAGCCGGCAATTTATAGGAACATTATGCTTGCATTTATTCAGTTACACTTAAAGGGACATAAAATACTACCGTATAAGCCGACCCGAGTATAAGCCGAGGCACCTATTTTACCGTAAAATAAGTGACTTGATTATAAGCCCAGGGTGGGAAATGTTCTGCCCCGAAAATTGAGAAACGCACCATTCAACATTAAATGTCTAATTTCAGATGCAGGAAGAAAAAAAAAAATGCTTTTAAATCGCCTTAGTATTTTTCTTGATATATCCCATATATGCACCTGTATGGGCATCTGTAGGCCATGAGTGAAGTAGGTATGCAAGATGTGATGTTTGCAATCGGTTCAGTCAAACCAGAATTCCTATACGTCTTCACATTTTTATGTACAGTTTTTCCACTTTAGCAGGGTAATAATTCTTTATTAAAGGGAAACTATATTTGCTTCTTTTTGGATGAGCAGTTTGCATGACTTTAATGTATAATAACTTTCCCATGAAAATCTAATGGATGAGCAGAAACGGACAGATGTGCCTGGCGTTCAGAGTCATATGGTCACCAAGAGTCTGACACGACTGAAGGACAGAATAACACTGTATTAAGCATCTAAGCATTTTTTTATTATAACTAGCAACACTCCCGGCTCCCCTTGTTCTCCCACTGCAGCATATACATATTCTTTACAGCTGGATGTTTAGTGTCCTAGCCTATCGGGAAACATGGTGCCTGATAGTCTAGGATACTACATTACACATCCAGCCCTACACAGTCTGTGTCTGCAGTGGACCCATACAGGGACTTTGTAAGTAGTAAACAGAGCTTTATAATACAACCAAGTATATAAAAGTAAATACCTATTTTACATAACTAATATAATCCCCAGACCTTCCATTTCCCTTTAAGGTACATCATGTTGTAGCATGGCTTTATGTATATTCTTTGACATTCTGAAATAAAACCCACTTGTTTCATTCAAATCTCTGTAATCTGCTACAACACTCATTTTAATGATTTCTCTCCACACCATTGCACTTAATTAAATAGAACAGCAATTTTTTTTTTGTTGCATAAAGGAACTGCAAAAACAGTGCTAAGTATCTGTGGACCAATATATTATAGTGCAAAGACTAGAGCTGCAGTACATTCCTCAGTTTTACTTGGCATTGCTTAAATAAATATATGATTTATCTTTACTTTCTTCCTTGTTTTGCATTCATCACGATCCTGCATTTCATGTTTAACTCTAGTTCTTGAAACTGTATTTATTTTGAAGATTCTCTTATTGCAAAAGAAATCTAAAGGGATATGAAAGTTTTATGGATCAATACATTTGTCTACACAGGCATCTGATCCCCACCCAATCAGCATGCAGTATCAGGGGAGCATTATTGATTCACTATTAACCTGCTGTTGCTTGCTCGGCCAATCTCCTTGCAGTTTCCGGTCTGTCAGCAGCAATACATGGTACATATTGGTGATGCTCTACATATCCCAGGCTGCTTTGCACCACACAGGATCCCAGAGTTAATTCAAAAGTTTCAGCTAACCTGATTTGCCAAAACAAATCATTTTAAATTTGCTAATTTAGCCTGGGTTTGGAGGGTATTAACCCTGATTTCCAACTGCCAGAAGTTACAAGAGATTTTGATGACTTCAATGTAAGTGTTTAAATGTTTATTTGGGGATTTTATTTTTTTTAATGCAAAAAAATGTCTGCATACACTTTTTTTTCTATTCTATTAGATGCATTCATAATCCAGCAAACTTGCATATCCCTTTAAGACATGGCAGATGTTTGCTAAAGGCACATGTTTTGGAGGAAATATTTGGAGCTTTACATTTGCCATGTAAAGTTTAAGACAACTGAAGGTCATCCAATGACTGCATTAAGACTCTAAATAATCAATAGGTGGTTGTTGTTTAGTCTGACTCTCCAGGAGACTATCGACTGTAGCATGCTATGCACATCTTGTGTTTGTCATGAAACCATTATGGATGGACACAAAGATACTGGAGTGGGATGCCAGTTCCTTCTCCAGTTGACTACTATTTGTTTGACCTCTCTATGACCTGCCCATCTTAGGTGACCCTACATGGTATAGCTCACAGCTTCATTGAAGTACATCAGCCCCATCACCACAACCAGCAATCCAGAAGGGGCACCCATAGGTAGTTAATTTAGATCTAGGGACTAATGCATTTCTATATTTTGGGACTTATAGATTTGTCTGAAATAAAATTATAAGCCTTTTTTTTTTTTTTTTTTCCTCCCTTTTTAGTTTGGTGGCATGAATCCTCAGATGCAAATGATGGGACAGGCGATGGCAGCAGCAAATGCACATGGTGGTTATTTTGGACAACCTCAGTATCCTACCAGTGATCCTATGTATAATTATTTCACAGCAGTTGCTGGGCAGGTATGTCTCCCACATGCATGGATTCTGATCACTGAATGGTGGTTTTGCTAAGTTCTTACATTTTACAGATCATAAGAGAAAGTGTCTTTTCAATTATGACTTAATATATCCCATGCAATATCATTTCTGCCCTTAAGTGAAGTAGAGCTTCTACATATGCAAATTAAAATATGGCCATTTTAATGTTTTGGTATAAATATTCTATTAAAGGCATATCTAGGTCTCTTGGATTATGAGTGCATCTGATAGAGAAATAATAGTTCACAAAATTATTATTATTTTTTTTTCTACATGAAACCATACCAAAATAAACCTTTAAACACTTGAATGGCAGTTAACAAAATGTCTTGTAATTTCTGACAGTTGAAAATGAAGGTTAACCTTCCCCATCCAAGCCCAGGCTAAATTAGCATAAAATTAATTTTCTCCAATCAGGAGACAGTAGAGGTTAGCTGAAACATTTGAATGAAACTCTGGGGGTTCATGTTTGTGCTGCAATGCAGCCTAGGATATGTAGTGTGGTTAATGTTAGGTGCTATAGCAGCAGCGGAGACTGGAAGCAAGTGGCAGGGTCACATACCAGCAGTAACTTGGGGACTGACATCAGTGCTTTCCTATTGGCTGAGGAAGACAAAACAAATGGATAAATGGTTAAAATGTGTCCCCTAATGCTGCATGCTGATTTGGTGTGTGTGTGTGGGGGGGGGGGGGTCAGGTGCCTATGTAGTCATCCCTGGGGTTGTCAACATAATCATTAGAGGGATTTTTAGATATTAATAAAATGTTTTATGAAATGTGCTGCATACATGAAGATGCTGTTTGCCTAAAGAGTGCAAAAATGTAGTAATCCAGGAAACTTGGATATGCCTTTACTTATTTCAGAGAAATCTTCTGAAGCATCAGATTGTTCTCTGGTTAGCATCTGCTTTGTTTTTTATTGGTGGAGAATCAAAGTTCTTTCCCAGCTCTTTCTATAAAAAGTTGTGTGTGTGTGTTTGTTTTTTTTTTTTTTTTTTTTAGCCCCACTGTTTGTAGAACTCACTTAAGCTTGAAGTTTTTATAGAAACTGTCGCGATTCCTCTCACCTCTTGTGGAATTGGCAAGAGAATTTTTTGGGGAAAAATATTGATATGTTGTAAGCACTAAAGGTGCCCCACAAGGTAGCCTGTTACAATCTGAAAGAATTGTTGGGATTGTGTAGAAGAAAATCACTCTAGTATGCGACTCTGAACACTAAAGTACTGACTGAAAAGAAACACGCGTTTGAACCGGACCTCCCTACAAAGTGGAAACCTTGCATAAATAAAAATGTCATAATTAATCTTAACTGAACCACTTGCTGCTTCTTACTTTATCACACGTGCTCATGCACAGTGAGTATTAGAGCTCCTTGTGTCACACACCCTGCTTCCTCTATCAAACTAGCACATGCACATTTCAGTGCTCTTATCGCTGTTCAAGCCTGGTGAGTAATACCACTTGTTTTGGTATAGGGAAAAGGAAGTGTCCATAAAATAGCAAACCTCATATTGCTACGAAGAAATATATTGAGTGCGGTTTCAAATGTGTTATCTTAAGAAGGCTATATTAAACTAGAAATATAAACTTAACTAGATGCAGTCTGTTATGTGCTGTACTGCAAGTCTTTAATTCCCTGTTTTGCCTGGTTCATAAAAGTCACTTAAACTGACGTGGCAATAATTTCATTGCCACATGTGGCCCTGAATCTTATCTTCAGTATAAGACATGTGCAAAACAAGACTGAGTATGCTTAGTCCCTAGGAAGTAAGTATGCTGATTAGCCTTGTTTTGCTGAGAGCTGTCATATTTGGAACATCTGCTGTCACTTTAAGAGCAAAGTTGGTATAGAGAATCTTGGTGAAGGAGCATTTTCCCTGCTCTTGTCTTGTGAAATGGCAAATACTAAAGTACTTAACTGTTTACTGAGGTAAACAGGCGTAGCCCATCTTGAAATTCTGACAAGCTATTGCTCTTCTGTAGGCTTGGAATAATGTTTGTTAGGTTGAGGTAAAAGGCTTTTTTTATATCCTTGATATCTAGAAAGGAGAATTGATCCAGTTCTGAATCAGACTGCCTGTACCTGGGGTCCAGAAGGACTTGTATTCTTTCCTATATAAGGAATTAATTAATCCACATATTACAGATCAGAGGAGATTAAAAAAAAGTTTAACTTGATGGACTAAACGCCTTGTTTTCAACCTCCATTACTATGCAGCTGTATAACTACCTACTTTTATATTCTGTACTTATTCAGTATCTACAAATATGTATTCTTTCATGTTCCTAAATAAGATTTTATTCTGTAGGATGGAGAAGTAGATGCTGAAGAACTACAGAGATGTTTAACACAATCCGGAATCCATGGGACCTATACTCGTAAGTTGATTTTTCCAGTTCCTTAACATATACTTTAAGTTTGACTTGTCAATTATCCTAACTTAATGAAAATGCAAAGGTATTCATTAATCCACAATTGCTACCCTGCTTTCTAATTAGTGTGTCTGATCTATTTAACTCATTACATCTTATACTTATCGCATCTTCTTTTCAGGAAATAGAATAGTTAAGACACCTTTCAGCAGACTTTATTACGGATTGTTTAATTACATATGTTTATTGAAAATGCCAATTGGTAAATTTGGTTTTCTTTAGGTAGCAAAAATGTGTGCATTATTCTGGAGGGCCACTAGCATTAACTCAAGGTTTTAATAGTTAATTACAACTTATTGTGATTTAAAAAAAAAAAAAAAAACTTACAACCAGCATGCCGTACTTGTCTACCTGTAAGTCTGGATAACCATAGGAGCACCAACCTCATTTTTACTATAGTGTTTCTCATAACATTTTCAATTTGACTAAAAGTTGATTGCTGTAATATAGTTTTCACAAGTGCCAACGATCAGTATTACATTTTGTCCTTTTTAAAAGGCAAAAACATCTAGTATGCTTTAAAAAAAAAAGTTGCATTTTTGGGGGTTTTTTTGAGAGAAAAACAAATTAGAGTGCCGAAAAACTGCCTTAAATGTAGATCATGTGAATTTTTCACCACCTGACTTGATATGGTACAGGGAAAACAAGAGCATTAAGACTTAAGGATGTCTAACCTGGAAGATAGTGTTGTATGTAAACATGAACCTTTGTCAGTCCTGTCTAACTTTTCTCTTTTTTTTTTTTTTTAGCCTTCAGCTTGGAAACTTGCCGAATTATGGTAGCCATGTTGGATGTATCCTTTTTTTGAAATCTGTATAGAAAAGTTAAATTTACTACTTTGCACAAAAGTCAAATCCAGCTGTTCACACCCACAGAACACTTACATAAGCTGGGTACACACAGGAAATACAGCAGGGTACATATTTTTACCTTTCTGGTACAGAGCACAGGAACAAACTGTTGCAGTTCTTGTAATGAGCATGCCAGAAGCCACTGAGGTGAAGAATGACACAATGGATTAGTCTGAATCTCTTTTAATTCAGGTGGGATTTTCTAGGGTGTAAACTATCAAATGCCAAAAAAAAACATAAGACATTTTGTTAACTTCAAGATGAGCTAATTTTTTTTATTTTTTTTTATATTTTCATGCAAAAAAAATGTTTTTGTACACTAATTCTCCACTATCAGATGTATTCATAATCCAGCACACTTGCATATCCTTTTAACTCACTGAAGTGGACACAAATAAGCCCTTATCTGTGAGCAAGTAATGTTACTTGCTTTACAAACATGTACCACATATCCCAAACTATGTTAAATGTGAAATTCTTTAACAAACAAAAATAACAGATGGATCATACTGGCAAAATGGGATTTACAGAGTTCAAAGAACTGTGGGGTGCTCTGAGTGCCTGGAAACAGAACTTCTGCACATTTGATCAAGACCGAAGTGGAACTGTGGAGCCACATGAACTAAGCCAAGCCATTATGGCAATGGGTAATTGTGTGCAAAGTAATAAAGTAGATCTTGGGGAGGAGTGTTAAGTCAAATCTAAGAAAAAAATGTCAACCTACAGTTTCTGGTAATTTCCTGTAGTCAGATATTCAGTCCTTGCTATCACTTTCATAGCTACAGGCAATATACTCTTTATCACTAATCTGGCACCTGTGTGTTCCTTCTGTCTTCCGTCAGTATGTATTGCTTGCTTATATCCTCTCACACGTTTTAAGAACGCTGCAAGGAAAGAGCATGCGTCTCCTACAGATTTGCCCACCATCCCATACACTTCATGTTAACACTACAGGGAAATAAAGTACTTCTTAAACCAGCCACACCACTATAAGAATAACTTCATATTTTTTTTTCCCTTCCTTCTTGAGTCATTTACCATGTAATTGCTCACTAGATGGCTAAGTTACTATACCAGATATGAGATAAGATTTTGTGGATTTGTTTAAAAAAAAAAAAAATTGGATCGGAGAAAGTGAGGGATGATGTTGGAGTGGGAAAAGATGAAGTTGGTGAGAAGACTTTGAACAGGTGGGGGGAATTGCAATAACTTGAGTATAGACAGCTAAATCAAGGAAGAGGATGACACACAAAGGGATTAATGAAGTATCTTTTAAGAAAGTTTTGGAGGAGACCTCGGCAAAACGCCACTGTTAATCTGTCCAGGGATTCATTTGTGAAATTGTAAATGTTTGCTCAGCTACATTGTTGCATATTCACTCATTTATTTGTTTAGGTTACAGGTTAAACCATCACACACTGACTGCCATTATAAAGAGGTACAGCAAGAATGGCAGAATCTATTTTGACGACTATGTGGCATGCTGTGTGAAGCTTCGGGCTTTGACGGGTAAGATAATTAACAGTGTCCGTATAATGTATACATATTACTGCATAACTATATAGAAAGTACTTCATTTTTTTTTTCTTACATAATGGGTGGAGCTGCACCCTTTAATTCTTGCTGGGTGGGGCTTGGGTCTTCTAACTTGGGGCTTTTTTCCTTTCAGATGCATGCCATTACTTACACCGCTGTTATATAGTACTAGCGTCTTGCCCGTCAAAAATGACGGCAATAAAAACTGAAGCCTGGCAATGCTGTTTGCCACACAATGTAAGCCTCTCCCCCTCTACTTTACTGGCCTTGTGATGAGCGCCTTTGGCGCTCATCACAGGCCTTGCAATGAGCCCCTTTGGAGCTCATTGCGAGTCTCTCCCTCTGTCTACTTCCTCCCTCGTGTCTTATTTCCCCCCTCCTCTCCCTCCCTTGTGTCTCCTTCCACCTCGTCTACCTCCTTTGTATCTCCTGCCCCCCTGTGTTTTTACCTCCCTCTCCCTCCCGTGTCTCTAAACCCCTCCCCTGTGTCTCTTTCCCCCTTCTCCCTCCTATGCATCTCTCCCCCCCCCTGTGTCTCCCCCAACCCTCCCCTGTGTCTCCCCCAACCCTCCCCTGTGTCTGTTCCCCCCTGGCCTGTGTCTCTTTTCCCCTCAGCCCTGTGTCTGTTACGGCCTTCCTCGTGTCTCCATTTACCTCCCTTGTGTATCTTCCCCCCTGCACTCTCTCCCCTGTGTCTCTTCCCCCTCCTCTCACTCCCCTGTGTCTCTTCCCCCTCCTCTTTCTGTGCCTCTTCCTCCCTGTCTCTTCCCCCTCACCCTCTGTGTCTCTCCCCACTCTGTGTCTTCCACCCTCTCCCTCTGTGCCTCGTCCCCCGCCTCTCTCTGTGTGTCTCGCCACTGTGTCTCTTCACCCCTTCCTCTGTTCCCCCCCTCTGTGCCTCTTTCCCACTCTCTCTGTACCTCTTCCCCCCTTCCCTCTGTGTCTCTTCCTCCCTCACCCTCTGTATCTCTCCCCCCTGTGTCTCTTCCCCCCTCTCCCTCTGTGCCTCTTCCCCCCTCTCCCTCTGTGCCTGTTCCCCCCTGGCCTGTGTCTCTTTCCCCCTTCCCCCTGTGTCTGTTCCCCTCCCCCCCCCCCCCCCCATTTCCCTCCCATGTGTATCTTCCCCATGTTCTCCCTCCCGTGTGTCTTTTCCCCCTCCTCTACCTCCCCTGTGTTTCTTTCTAACCTATCCCTCTGTGTCTCTCCCCCCTCCCTCTGTGTCTCTTCCCCACTCCCTCTGTGTCTCTTCCCCACTCTCCCTCTGTGCCGTGCCGTGCCTCTCCCCCCCCCTCTTCCCCACTCTCCCTCTTCCCCACTCTCCCTCTTCCCCACTCTCCCTCTGTGACTCTCCCCCCCCTCTTCCCCACTCTCCCTCTGTGACTCTCCCCCACCCTCTTCCCCATTCTCCCTCCCCTCTTCCCCACTCTCCCTCCCCTCTTCCCCACTCTCCCTCTGTGCCTCTAGTCCCCCCTCTTCCCCACTCTTTTACCTGCTCTTTGGCCGCGCTGCGCGCAAGCGCGGCTTGCGCCGCGCTCTGCGCAAGCGCGTCTCGGGCGCAGAGCGCGGCTTGCGCCGCGCTCTGCGCATGCGCGGCTCGCGCCGCGCTCTGTGCAATCGCGGCTCGGGAGCAGAGCGCGGCTTGCGCCGCGCTCTGCGCATGCGCGGCTCGCGCCGCGCTCTGCGCAATGCGCAGCACTTTATAATTGTCTAACTGCGATTCGTCTGAAGCGTGACGACGAATCGCAGTTAGACAATTATAATATGTGATACAGTAGATTTAGTTAACCAGAATTTAAGCAACCAGAAAAAAATGAAATACTGTACTTTAAATAAAAATTAAATAGTACAGGTCTCCATAAATGCCAGGTTGTCATGCAACAAAATGCTTACAGGCGCCTAGATATCATCCACTGTATGTCTCTGCAATTCAATGTTACCTGGAAGCAGACAGGCATGAGTGAGGCAGTGAAGTGTAGGCGTTGCATTCCCCGGGTTCAGCACGACACCCTCCAGCCAAACGTACGTCTGTGTGAGGAGTGAAAGCTGCTGCTGCTAGAACAGCTGTCAATGACACATATACTTAGCAGAGCATCCTATGTGCAGCTAATCTAGGTCTTTTATAGTAGCTGTCAAGCAACCAGAAACTTCATTTATCCGGCATCTACCAATTCCCATGAGTTTCAGATAACCAACAGTTGAAAATGTGGATACAGTAGACTCGGTTAAGTTGTATAAGTTGCCATTTATCTCTCTTATAATTTACCAGAAATTATATTCTTTGACTCTCTAGCTCAGTTTCCTCACCCGAGTCTTCAAATTATATTACCTTTAAACTGCTATTTGGCATACGCCTAATAATAATCATCATGCTTGCAAATCACTGGTAGGTTTCTCACCACATGATGAATTGATTAACTCTTTACCAGTTGGACATCCCTCTCAGTATTGTTCTAGCTCCTCCTTTTCTATCACAGCCCTTTTAGCCAAGCGCCTTCTAGTTGGTTAATAATTCTATCCATTTTACTCACATTGTTCGCATGCCCTACATAGATTTCTCGTCTGTTTGAATATTATGTAAACACCCTTAAAAATCCCAAATTATATTAAGTGATTTACATGTCTACAATCTTACCTTTTTTTTGGCCCACTAGTCAGGCTTAGTTTATCGCATCCAAAGGCCAAACTTAAATGATACACTCCAACAGTCTTCATAATTATCTTTGACTGATAAATTATTAGTGTCATGACTTTATGCCAAGTGCAAATGGCATGACAATCTCTGAATTCCAACCTCATTCCCCTAATGCGGAGGCCAAATGCCACACATAGGCCTACACACATCTTGGATGACTAACTAATTTTTTGTGTTCTGTGTTTTTAGTAACCTAGTTTGATATAATTAAAAAAATGATGAATTGGAAAAACATTATAATGGTAACTTTATACTTCCAAAATGATAGTAAATATCATATGTGGGATGTTTGTATAGCTCTACGGACCTGTTAAAGCTTTCAAGGTTGTTCTAAAAGTTTCATAATGTAAGATTAGAGGTTATGTACGTTGTTTTGCATATAGCATATTTTGACTTGAAAATAAAAATGTATAATTTCTTCCCATTCCCACAGATGTTTTCAGACGAAGAGATAGTATGCAGCAAGGAGTTGTGAATTTTGTATATGATGATGTAAGTATTGGTTTAAGATGTGTATTTCTAATAGAACATGATTTTAATGATGGAAGTGGTCCCCCACCAGGTCTTTAAACTTAAGGATATGTGTCAACATTTTCAAACTCTTGTAAAATGGGAGGAACGAACAAATTGTCGTTCACAACATTTTTTAATTTTTTATTATGTCTTGTTAGTTTTTGCAGTCCACAATGGCCATTTGAATTGTTTCACACAATCAAATTATGAAGAACGAGATTGAAGTAGACTTGAAGACTTCTGGAAGGAACCAAGTGACCCTGCTGTGAAATAAAGCAACTATAGAAATACAACATACATACATGTTTGTTTTTGTTAATCAATTGGTATATCATTTTGACTTAAGTGCACAGATTAAATTACTACGTCGTTCTTTGTATTCTATTTTCGTCTAACTCTTCGGTAAGGGCACGGTCATAAACTCAGTGCTGTTGACGCATGGCATGTTAAATAATTTTGGCGTTTCTAATAAGTCAGTGTAACATTGAAGTACTTCATGCTTTGTGTCTTATTATTTTCCTTTCATCAGAGTAACCTACAAGATCATGTGCCTATCGTACTAATCCATTTAGGAGTACCGTCTTGCTAATCACCTTTGAAGTAGCAATTCGTAACTAATTGAACATGTACAACTTTCCAAGCTTTTACTTAAAATTGCCATAAAATGTGTTTGCCAACTTTGAATAGTGCTCAGTTGCTATGCGCAATCGGAGCCTTTTGATTAAAGTTTTTAAGAATTTATTATATTTGGGTCGCTCAAACTGAATCTTAATCGGATGTTCATAACTGTATACTAACCTTATCCACTTACTCTGCGTCTTGTTTAATTACTCTGGGAAAAGCTGACATTAGAATAATATGAACGATAGTAGGTAAAACTTACAGGTCTAGTTTTCAAATATAACATTTACATTTTTTTTACATAATTTTTGAACTGCATTTTCTACTATGTATGCTTGTTTTAAGGTTGAATATACTTGCTTGTAACTTATGTACACAGAATTTGGTAGATTTTTTTGGGGAGTACTTTATATTTTGAGGTTTTTTGGTTTGTGTTTTTTTAAGTACTGATATGTAAACTTCTTGCCATACTAAAGATGTGCAGAAACCATTTTCTGCTGTACAGAGCTACAATGACAATATCCTACTGTGACAGATGTACTGATCATTACATTTCACTAGCCAGTTTTAGCATTTTCAGACTTTACAGTGCACTTATAATATTTGGTCGACATTAGATATTTCTTTTTTTTTTTAAGAATTTTGTGCTAAGTAATGTAAGGCTTAAATTATTCAAACCAATGTTATTGACTCCTTTCTACAAGAAATAAAGAAAATAATGCAATTATTGGATCAATAAATTATTACACATTCAAACATGGTTTGTGCATGTGCTAAATTCCTGTGTATTTCTATGTATAACATATTCTACTGCAAGTTTTTTGTTTGGCTCCTATTTCTCCCCACCCTCTTCTGAACTTAATTTTTTTTAATGTTTCCTTTCTGACTGCTACTTTTAATTTGGGGCTTTTTTTTTTTTTTTTTTTTTTTTTTTATGACTTGCTTGGCACAGTTGCCATAGGAAGCTATTTAATTATACAATAATTCTCTTCTGTGTCCTACAATTGGCTGTCATGGGAATAGAGCAATAGGGAATAAAGAAAATGTACTCTGAATAGTTAGCACGCTTTTCACAATTAACACTTTTTTTTTTTTGTGTGTGAAATTAACAGATGTGACCTTATTCTGATGTTTCATTCATATTAAAAGTACCCACTTTAAAAAAGTTTTTAGCTAGCTACCTACACTGGCAGATATTTAATGTATTTGTATTAAACTATTTTTACTAATTTGTTACTGAAAAACTAGTTAAGCATACCAACTGACAAGGACATCCTTTTGAGGTTAGAAGTAAAAAAAAAAAAAAAAAAAAAAAAAAGATTCCACCTTTAAAGAAAGAAAAGGCTTCTTCACAGTAAGAGTGGTTAATCTGTGTATTCAAAAGATAACTTTAAAAGGGGATTGGCTTTATTTCTAATCAAAAACGGCATTCAGGGTTATCCTATATAATTATAGAGGGAGTTTTGATCCAGGGAGAAATCTGATTGCCAGTATCTATCTGGAGTTCGGAAAGTTTTTTTTTTTTTTTTTTTCTCCCCTCCAACCTCCATTACGATGTAATAACAGAAGCGAGTTGATAAAATAAGTTTAAGGATATCCCTATTTTGGTACAGATTTTGTGTGACTTGGATTCATTCCTTGAAGCGAACCCTGGGCAAGCTTTTATAAGAGGGAAAGGTTGTAAATATTCACTCTCTCCATATTTTCCTCTGTGAAAGGATCATTAGTTTGCAAAGTTGCATGCACACCTTACTAGCCTGTACAATGCAAGTTTTTAAAGTAATACATTTGCATTTAATATGCAATGTTTGCCAAAGCCTGTGCTTCTGTTAATTGAAACAAGACTAAACTACTAAATCCCACTCCTTTTTTTTTTTTTTTTTTTTTTTTTTTATATATATATATAAAAAATGGCAAAAACTGTTAACACTGGCTAACTAACCCATGTGTAAGACGCACCAGACAGGCCACAAATTAGGTGAAGCAATTTGAGCCCTTAGCTTTTTTTTTTTGGTAACAATGTTTTGACCTAAAGTGTGGCTGGTCTGGTGGGTCTTGAGGAGTACATGTTTTAAAGGGTCCCTGTAGATTTGGGCAAGCTTCAAATGTTTGTAAAAAAAAAAAAATACGACTTAATCCCTGCTTAACAAGTTGTTAAGTCTTCCACCCTTCCTCTGGCTTGAAGAGTATGTTCTGATAACTTTGTATTATCATTTAGAGTGTACAGAGAAGTGTGGCCTTGGATACTTAACTATCCCCTTCTCTTTTTCAGGCTTAGTAGACTGCTTTATCAAAATAAGAAAGATACATTTTTTTTTATTTTTTTTTAGCACAAGGCTGCCTCTCATTCCTGAAGTTTGTTGAATTTCTTTCATTTGCAAACTGTTTTCTCTCAATGTTGACACCCCCAAAGATTCCCAGGGATAATGAGCATAAGTAATACATTGTATGATTTTGGCCTGAGGATTGTGCAGGCATGCTCAGTTAGCACTTGAAGTCCCTTCCCTACTGTGGGAAGTCACAGAATTTCAGACCTTTTCCTTTAGCCAATCAGCATCATTTTATATTGTTTACAAATATTTATTTATTTTAAATGAAGAACCCGATATGCACAGTGCCATTGCTGGGGTTGTCTACATCATCCCAGCATATTTTTTCAGGCAAACATTTTTTGCTAGGTGGTTATGATGCATTCTACAGGAATTGCATATACTTTTTTCATATGTGATTTTGCAATCACATTGTAAGAGTAACAAAATCAGTAGTCAAAAGATAGGACTAATAACATATAGAGTTGTGAGCATGCAAGTTGTTGCTAATGCTTGCGGGCTTGCGAAGCAAGGGCAGTGGGCAAGGGCCTCAGTTGCTGGCATGGAGCGCCACAGGCGCTCCTTGCCAGCAACTGCGACCCTTGCAAGCTTCACGTTGCAACGCAAACTACACAACACACCAATTACGACACTCGCTAAATTTTACGAGCAACGCAAACATACGACACACGTTAACACACATTACGGCCTCGCAACACTCGGACGCAACTCGCGAACATTACAAAATTCAAAACACAATACATACACACAGCACATACATAAAAAGCTTACCTACAACAAGAGGTTGCATCCAGGACCTCAAAAAAAGCAACTTACACCTTCATTTCACTCAAAATAAAAGAGTTTAGACACCAAAAAATTTGCTATGCAAGAGAAAAAATGGCCGCCGAACAAAACGAAAATGAGGCTACACACACAAACACCATACGAGACACGTTACCAGACATTACGACCTCGCAAACATCGGACGCAACACGCCGACATACAACCAATTAAAACACAATAAATACACACAACACACACATAAAAAAACTTACCTACAGCAAGAGGAATCATCCAGCACCTCAAAAAAGCAAGTTACACCTTTTTTTTAAATAAAAATAAAACACTTAAGACACTAATAAAATCGCTAAGCGAGAGAAAAAATGGCAGACGAACATAACGAAAACGAGGCTACAGCACTCTCAACACGTAAAACGCCACAACACACTCGCAAAACACCATGAAGTACCTACGGATAATCCGCAAAGACGCATACCACAGATAACTCGCCATTTTACGCCAATGCGGAAGTACATCACTACGCTAACGGTTTGGTCTCGCGCACGCACAGTATTGCACTGCACACATTCAGCACGCTTACACAGCAGCTCCACACCACTAATGCTGCAGCAACCTCAAAACACATTGCCAGCTCTTCAACACAATGCTTCAAAATCGGTGAAGTATATTCATTTATTAATGTATTATAGATTTATTATTACACACCAAACAGCATTAACTCACTTACATTAACATTGCCGTCATTTTTTGACGGGCAATTTGCTAGTCACATATATAGTTGTGAGCATGCGAGTTGTTGCTAACGCTTGCGGGCTAACGTAGCAAACGAGGCTACAGCAGTCTAAAGACGCAAAACACCTACGGAATTCCTGAAAAAGACATACGAGATTCGAAAACAAGGACGCAACCCCAAAAACATTAGAAACACAATAAATACACACAACAAACATAAAAAAAAGCTTAACCACAGCAGGGTGGTGCACCCAGGACCTCTGCAAGTGAAGTTACACCTCGCTTTAAGTGCAAATTTCGAAATTTAAACACTAGAAATTCCCCTAAGCGAGAGAAAAAATGTCCGAACAAATGAAAACGAGGCTAAAGGACCCTAAACACGCAAACCGCCACTAAACCGCTACGGATATTCCGTAAAAGTCGGACGATATCCAAAACGAAGGACTCTAAATCAGCCGCATACCACACATTAGCCGCCATTTTAGAACAATAACTTTTATAATGCGGAAGTACACAGCTACGCTAACGGATTTGTCTCGCACACGCACACTATTGCCCTCCACACATTCATCACGCTTACACAGCAGCTCCACACCACTAATGCTGCAGCAACATCAAAACAGATTGCCAGCTCTTCAACAGAATCCTTCCTCCATCTATTACTTCAAAATCGGTAAAGTATAAACACCAAACAGCATTAGCTCACTTACAATTTCATTGCCGTCATTTTTTGACGGGCAATTCGCTAGTACAAATATAAAACAAAATATGAAACCGCACTAACCACTTTGTCACTCCTAGTCTCACAATGATAGTGGAGTATTGCACATCTATAGGGCATAAACCATTTAGTATTCCATATGCTTTGTGGATATTTTAATTAACAAAAGTTATATTTGTGCTATATTAAATTGAATTACTATAACATATCATGTTCGCTCTTAGCTGAATTCTAAGTTTAATCATAATTTCTCTTCTCAATAAAATTTAAATTTTGTTATGCTAAACTGTTAGTTTTAATATTGTCCAATCGCTAGAGACAAGTCTGCAACAAATCCTAGGTTTTTGGTACCCAGTAAATCCATGAAGTCCGCTTCCGGCAGTAACTCCTTCTGGGTCAAGGGCAGTAGCACATCAGACCATTGACATAGTCCTAATTAGTCACAGCTCTTTTTGAGTAGATCCAGTTGCCTCTGGAAGGTGCCTAAGCCACAGAATGGATTACCATGCACAATCTACCATAGCGCCACCTCCATATCCAATGTAAAACAGGGCTCTACACCACGGAACCTGACACGTCACAGCCAGGCTGCATACTGTTACTCCAGATCAGTCTGCTGCTCTACCAGGTCCTTCAGACTGGCCATGAGCTCATGCTGCAGCCACAAACCGAAGAACTCCACCTTTTGACCTAGAATGATAACTTTCCTGCAGTTTTGGGTGTCCATCTTGCTGGAACTCAGCTGTCCTGGCTTGTTGGTCAGCTCACTTGCCACTACTATGCCTCCAGATTTCCTGCCACTGGTAGAATATGGTTCCCTGTCCATACTGTTGCGGGTTACTGATTCTGAGATCCCACCGCTGCCTCAAGCTGTGATGACCCACATTATCCAGAGGCCCATTGCACCCTTAAACCTTTCCACTACAGCTTTAGGAAACCTCTAGATTGTCAGGGTTCTGATGATCTCAGTACCTAGCGTGCTTCTCCAGTTTAGGAGCCAATGCAGAAACTTAGGATCAAGCATGAACAAGCAGGCAGCTGTAGGTCCTTTTTTTAAGGTAGGAACAGAGAGAGAGGTATCCAGATACCCTCAAATGTGTTTACCTCATGAAGCCCTTACCCAAGAATAACAGTAAACAGTTGTGTATATAACATAACTACATATACTGTTACATCCTGTTACAAACATGTCTCTTATTAATTAATGTACTATATTATTCACTATATTAATTATGATTATAATAATTATTTGATCTCATCCTCTGAGATTCTAAGTGTAAAGATAAGATCCACAATCTTGTTTTCTACAAATTCTCATTTTTTTTATGAGTCTAACAAAAATGCTTTAATTTAGACATTATATACATAAATATAATACTAGAAAACCACATCTCTTAAATTAGCAGATAAAGCATTCTATAGTTTACAATATGTAGTGTATGTGTAAATTTTTGTGTGTAAAGTTACCAATCCTTTAAGAAAGAGTGCAGCAAGAAAAGCTCCTTACATATCCTAAGCTCCACCCATTTCTCAATACTCCTCCCTCTTTCACCTTACTGCCCTGTTTGGGTCACATGTCTTTAAACAAAGGGATATTCTGCGGCATGGCTTACTACATCCTCCATTTTGGTTTTGCCATGTGCAGATAGTTACTCGATGCTCTCCTGTATGTGTCCTTAAAGCCTATATATGACCAGAGAGTTCACCTCCATGTGGTCACACCAGGGACTACACTTATGTGTAGAAGGCCTTTATGTTTAAAGCCTTAGATATTACTTATGTTATAATCAATAATTCTGATGCCAGGCAGATATCACATCCCCCTTGTTGGTGATGAAGGACACCTGTACTGATCCATTCCAATAAGGTTAAGAAGAGTGAGTATGATTTATTCAAAAAGTTCCTATACCCTGCTATGTGTGTGCGTTTCCGCTATTTCACTAGAATTGTTTCCATACATATATCATAGAACAAATGTTATATTCGTGCTATCATGGTTTTTAGATCGCAATAAATGCATATTTGAACAGCAATACATAATATAGACATTACTAATACTATTATAAATGGATGTAAAAATAGATTTCCAAAGCAGAACTCCATGACGAGTGTTTTGAAAATGAAATGACCAATTTCTACCACCATGATGTACTTTACAGACCAGAAACTATATGATAAATTCTATGAAGTTTTTGCTTTTGATTGTGATAATTTACATGTACCCGTTCTTTAAATGTTGTAGGTGTTGGAGCAGTACTTGATCATCTTTAAATTGCATTACCCATTTCTGCCAAGGTGTGTTATCTGATATGATTGGTATTATCAGAGGAGACCTCAAGGTTTTATTATAGGGTGATACCTATAAAACCCATTAAACTTATTCTAACTGGATATTCTATGACACAGTGAATTCCATGAATAATTTGTTCCTGAGACATACAATTTTTGAACCGTATGTGTATCTCATCTCTTGGTTTCAATTAAACAAAATGCACCTTTCTCTATCCTAAGGAAAATATCATATCTTGAGGTTTCAACTTTTCTATAAATCCTTGGCAGTATGAATGGTTATGCTAGGGTAAATTAAATACTGTTCTGAGCTAATTGTGGTAGGGAGTCTCATTTAACCTTCAACATCGATTCTATGGTGGAACCATTCACTATGCAGTTAAAAAACTCTAACTTGTGATGTGGTTCGGTTACTGGAGTATCCACTGATATCATATGGTTGATACTAGTGAAGTATCTCTGAATACATTCCCATTGCAACTCAGCCAACTGTTCACCCATAACTCTTTGTGATCAGAAGCACACCTGCTAATTGCAGTTTGTTCCCAACCTACCAAAGGGGTATGGTTATTCTTCATAGCTTGCGCCATGATCTTCGGATCAGTTGAAAGCTCTGTTTGCATGGAAATAAATATACAATCCCACAACACTTCTCTTAACCTTCCAATTACCCCTACCAATATCTCCTGAATATGTTGTATAGCAGGACCCTGTATATCTATCACTGCCTTGGTCAGTCCCTTTATGAGCGAATTTATGGTTTGTTGTGTATGTAACCCTTTGCGATTTATCAAACCCTCAATGGAAATGTCAAAATATTTGACCACCCTAGACCGGTTCATACACCTCCCAACACTGTATCTACAATATCGCTCTTATTTATATTCCTGGTATCCATTGCCCATCTGATTAAAGACATTTCCATAGTAGCTGTAATTGTGGAACAATTTTAAAAGTGTTTGTAATGTAGCCAATCTGTCAATCTTATTCGCCATAAAATCAGCTTGAATATATCGTCCCTCAAAATTGGTGTGGGTTTCAGAGAACTAATATGAAAAGGACCACTGGGCAATACTCTCTTACCCTCACACAAGCAATTGTCAACATAGGTATCCACTCTTGATGCAGCAAGGGTAGTAGTATAGGTCAAAGGACGGGCTACTGTTGTAGGTTCCCTCGCCTCATCTATGGTTAATGATACCCTTACTTGTTCAACCTGGTTGGATCCCACTAACTCTCATTTTATACCTTGTTTGATCATGTTGTCAGTGATCACTTTTATTATGCTATACCCTTGCTGATTCATGTACATCACAGGGTTTTGGAAACTAAGGGAAAACTTCATAGCTTCAGCTATCAGACCTATAGTCCATTTTCCCAGGTTTGTCCATTTGCATTCCCAGTTCTTTTGTCTCTCCAAAATCCACTGAGGTTATCATTACTTTTTATCTCAAAAATGTCCACAGTCCCTTCCCCACTTAATGTCAGTGGATCAAAGCATGGTTCCTCCAGATTGTCACTACTCTACATCTTTGTCCATGCACTAATCAACTCGCTTTTCTTTGCCTTGTGAAGGCGTTATTTTGTGGTCCATCAATATCCTGATTATTAGAAATTAATAACATTGAACCCTATTCAACTGAGCTTTCACATGTTACTGTAGCCAGTAAGTGAGGTCGCAAGTTAATTTGCTATTCAATTGGCGTCTTTTTGCGGGCTCCAAATGGGTTACGAGTTACAGCCTTGAAAATATTGTGATGGTTAAACCCGTAACTTACAACCTACCGAAGCCTTTGATTTCTCAGTTTTGCAAAAGTCAGGATGGCTAAAATCACAAATTGCTATTCAATTGCTCAATTTCCCCAAGCCCGCAAATGTTTTCACACCCATAAATGGCAAAAGAAGGAGAAAATCCTACGAATGCTAAAGAGGACCGCAAGGGGGTTAAACACCTATTCGTAGCATTGTAAATGCAAATAAAACATTTATACAGCACTGTAAATAACAGGGAAAGCGATGACGGACATTAGAATTAATTGCACAACAGTCTCAAGATCGCAAATCGGCACAAAATTTAATTTATTTTTATGTTTCATTTTGGGGGCTAAATCGATCTTGCGTATCAATGAGTTAATCCATACCAGACCACCTATATGGATTAGAACATATAGTTACATAGGGCCTCATTCTATTAGCGGCCATAAATCGTCCGTAAGGCTGCGATTCCTTGCGGGGGTTCAGTTAACTCGCGATTCTATTATACGGCCCCGCAAGGATCTCCTCTTACGGCCGGCCGCAAATCTTGGAACCGGCCGTAAGCTCAGAAATATAAAAATGCAAAAATAAATTCAAGCCTGCACTGTACAGCTCTGTAAATGCTAGGGATCATATTGGGGGACATGAGGATTAATAGCAACCCCCTCTCAAGCTTGCACATCAGCCCAAACCAGAGTTTAAATTAACTGTCTATTTTCCGGCTGCAGCGTGGGCGGGTCTGAGGTGCTCCAAGCCCTATGGACTTTTTACATGTATATTTGACATATATTAAAAAATATATATTTTACAGATTTGAGTATAGGGGAAATTTGTGCTATTTTTTCTAACACCTAAAATCACTTTATAGTCTTCTCAAAGTGCAGGATGGCTTTATTTGAGCTATTTTATGTGCTTAATTGGTGCTAGCGGGACCTCTTTCCTGCAAGTAAGCTGCGGCTCGCTTTTAGCCTTGCCGAGAGGGTTCCCGGAGCAATAGAATAGCAACCGGGCTTTTCTTGCGGCCGAAACTCTTGCGGCCGTTTTAGATCAAAGGCTTTCCTCCGGCGCGTGCGGCCGCAAGAGATAGCAAGGCGCCGGCCGCAAGCCTGCCGGAGTCCCCGGCCGGAGGGGAATAGAATAGCAGAATAGCTTGCGGCCGGTCCTTGCGGCCCCGCAGCGCCTACGGCCGCTAATAGAATGAGGCCCATAGTAATTAAGGTTGAAAAAAGACTTTCAGTCCATCAAGTTCAACCTGTTAAGATCTCCTCTAAACTGCAATATGCGGATTAGTTATTAATTAATTTGTTGATTAAATAATTATTAATAGTATAGTATTGGAGGATGAATAAAGAGTTAGTCCATCAAGTTCAACCTTTTTAGATCTCTATTGATCTTTTTAATGTGGACTATTTATTATTAATTGTTAATTGATCCAGAGGAAGGCAAACAGAAAAAAAAAAAAACATTGAAACTTTGCCAATTGTCTCATAAGGGGAAAAAAAGCAAAATTCCTTCCTGACCCCAGAGACTGGCGATCAAATTTCTCCCTGGATCAATATTCCTTCACTAGTTATCTAGGATAGCCTTGAATGCCCTCTTTATTCAAAAATATATCTAACCCCTTTTTGAAGTTGTCTATCGAATTCGCTGTCACCACCTCCTTTGGTAGAGAATTCCACAGTTTAACCACCCTTACTGTGAAGAACCCTTTTCTTTGTTTAAGGTGAAATCTTACTGATGGCAGTAAGTTGGTGAGCTATGGAACCCTTATGGTAGTGAATTGAACGTATACTGAACATTTCTGAAACTAAAGGCGAACTTATATTGACATTCTGGTGTCAGTTTAATAGCCCAGAAACCTTTGCTTCTATCAAATACTGAATACCATAAGCAGGTGGCACTCAACGTAGATATAACATCAGGAGTAGAAGCAACTAAGGTTGTTACTGATGTTGATCATCCCAATATATGCAGTTAATATCCAGCTTCCATTACTTTTCTTTACTGGCCATAAAAGTGAATTATTGGAAAAAGAACATTTCCGAATCACACCCTGCTATTCAAGTTGATCAATCAAATCAGTGACTGGTTCTATAGCCTCTGATAGAAAATAGTCTTTGTGGAGGAGGGTGAGGACCTGTAATTTTAAATTTAACATCCCTCAGTATTCCACAATCATTTTTATGTTGGGCTCATATGTCAGGGAAAACCAAAGCCAGTTTCCACAGATCAGAGTGGCCACCAATGTTCGGGCCCTTTCTGAAGGAACCAATACAATGGGTGCCACAGGACTCAGGGAAGACTTATCTAACATAATAGGTTTTCTCCCTCGTGTGTCCCTCCACACTACATTGTTACACAGATCAACTATGATCCCTTCTGCTCTCATAACATCCGCACCCAATATGGTAGCTTCTGTATTCCTACTGTGCCAAATTGGAATTTCCTTTGTCCACTGAAGTCCTAGTGTCATAGTTACTGATGAAATGAGAAAAGCCTGGGACTGAGATCCCCCAAGTCCCACAAGAAATGTCTGCTTTGCCCCATATAGGGAACTTAGTGGCAAATCCTTTAAAGTTACTGAAGCACCTGTGTCAATCAGTATTTTTAAGTGATGGCCCCAAATCACTCTATTAACATAGGGACATCCAGAATGATCACTAACAGCCCCATTAAATTTGAAGCCTGTAGTGGCATCGGCATACATGCAAAGGCTGCAGGCTTGAAACTCAGCTGCGTTACAGAGCTAATCTTGCGCACGTTACATGTGCGGCCATAAACATGATCAATTAGTCAAACCTGTAGTCATCATTAATTCACTGAGAAATGGAGGTCGGGTCTAACAGGTTTCAATTACGAGTTTCGATTGGACTCGCATTCCAGAAATAATGTAATATTAATAAATCAGTAAATATGATATTCTAGCCCATGTGAGTTCCATTATATGTATTAACACATTGATTGCCGGGATCGATATAACACGGAAATTAAACAGAAACAAATTTTATTTTGTAGATTTGCGAGCTTGAGAATGTTGTGCTATTAATTTTGATACCTAACAACACTTTCCCTTTAATTATGAGTACAGAAGTGTATTTATATTTGCATTCACAGTGCTACAGATAGGACTACAGATAACCATCTTGCGGGTCCTCTCAAGAACACGCTGGCTTTTTGGCTCGATTTGCGGGTTACAGGTTTGAACGCCAGGGGATTGGTAGCAATTTAATAGTGATTTTCGAATGTAGCAATTATGAGCTTTACAGATCAAAGATCTTGTGGCCGCAGCGTTCAAATGTCATTGTCCCATAGGTCTTTTTCGCCCTTAATCCGCAGATCGTTAGCGGTTGCTTTACGGGGCCAATTTAATAGCTGTTAGTCTTGCAGGGTACGTTACTGGCTATGGTTTTACAAGTTCAGGGAATTTAATAGGGCTGAAAATGTACTACAAATAGGAACCATGTCTCCCAGGGCCTGGGATAATCAGTCACATAAGGATGTCAGAGAGGAATTATTCTCATACTTCCTCTCATGATTTCTCTCCATTCCTACCATCATCATTCTTAAAGCTTCCTGTGCTGGCCCATACAGATTATTTTTAGGTCTGGTCTTGGGGGCATATTCCTGTCCTGTTTCATCTGGAGGTTTAGGCTTATACTGTCTGAAAGAAGCATTTGATCTTGTCTCTTTTGGAGGCCCTAATGTATAATAATCTTATGTTGGTATATGGACAGATTAAACAAATTCTAATGTACTGGAAATCCACCCACCTTTCTTGGTCGGGATGAATATCTTTGATAACAATTATGATAATCTAAAAAATTACTAATATTATGAGATGAATCCCATAAGTTGTTCCCAGGTTTCTGTTGAGGATGTTCAAAGATTAGTGGATACATTTCTGAATGAATTGAAAAAAACACGGTTGAGTCTGAATATTATCAAAAGGAGTATGGAAAGAGGAGGATTAGCTACTCCATCAATTTTCTATTTTCACACTTTCATTCTGATTAATCATTTATTACGGTGGAATTTATCTTTGAACCAATATAAATGGTTTAAATTAGAACAAGATCTCCTTGGGGGATTTCCAGTGGACATTTTGCTTTGGCTTCCAAGAATAGAAATTAATTTGGTAACAAAACTACTTAGAGGTATCTTATCAATGCTACTATTGGTACAGAAATAGAGATACGATGGAGTTAGCTACAGTAAATACCCCTCTCTTCTGTCCCCACTGAGTATATTACAATACAAAAACAACATTTTTGCCATAAAGAAATAGCCAGTCTGTATAAGACAGTAGGGGATATTTATGAGAAGAACTCTCATAACCTGGCTAGACTATTTGACTACTAAATCAGACTTAGTATCCTTGGGTTTCCAATTAGATCATTTTAGAGAATACTCCCCGATAGAACAGATTCTTATTAAAAAACAAGATTCACATACCATTTCTAAATGTTTTAAAATTGTTAAAATAAGAGATGAATGGAATAAGACAATACGATAATAGATGGGAAATAGATGTGGAAATGTCATGGTCTATAGAAGAGTGGTTAAAGCCTGCCTCTTATTTAAGAAAACTTCTATTTGTTAGTCATATAGAGATTTATATGTTAAACTAATTCAGAGATAGTACATTGTCCCAACTACTTTAAAAAAATTAATTCAATAAATTCTGAATTATGTTGGCGACGATGTGGGGAGGAAGGATCCCACTTTCATATTTGGTGGCAAAGATCCCATTGCTTAAGATTTCTGGAATCAATGTGTGTTCCAAATCTTGAAAATAACAAAGGTGTTTTACTGCTTAATCCAGAAAACATTCTTTAACGTATTTTCCCAGATCAAATTCCATCACAATGCAAACTTTTAATTTCACATATTTTACTAACATCAAAATGGCTTATACCAAAATCATGGAAGTCTAAATGTATATCTGTATGAGCTGCAGTAGAAAGAATAAGAGACAGAGATTTGGAAAGGGGCTTTACTCGCCATAATATAAAAGGGAAATATGTTGCCACCAAATGTTTTTTGGGGGATCAGAATACCATATCATTCTATCTACAGCTACATTTATTCTCTCTCTTTGATTCTCATTTGATTGAAGCTTAGAAATATTTTATTATCTTTATCTAAATGCTGTATGTTTATGTATGTCTGAAAATAAATAAATAAATAAAAAAAATCTTAACCAACTGTTTCACCATTTTATGTCTTGTTGCCTGATTATTGTAGATGCTTGTGATGTAAAATTTCTATCTCTGCTTCTCCCACAAGATATGGAAGGCAGAGCATCTGGTACATGTCCTAAACTGTTTATGTGAGGTTTTAATATGTAAAGGGTCAAGACAGCATCTGCTGGGTTACTATCTCAAGAGTGTTGACTGACTGGGCATTGGCTGGGCATTGGCAGGTGGGAGTAGATGGCTCTCATAAGAGCTACTGAAAATTGTATGTGTTCTCCTAAAGCTTGGACTTCTTTACAAAACCAATACCTCCAGAGCTTAAATTCATGGGTGACTTAACATTTTCTTTCACGACTTTGAAATTAAAGACATATCCAAGCTTCATGGAATAATACATTTCTGCAGTCCTTAGGCAAAAAGCAGCTTATGTGTATGCAGCACATCTCATAAAACCTTTTATTTTTATTGATATGTAAGAATCACTCTAACGATTATGTTGACACCTCCAGGGGGTCTAAACATGCATCTGATCCCCCCCCCCCAATCAGCATGCAGCATCAGGGGAGCAATGTTAAACCACTATTTACCTGCTGTTGCCCTGCTGTTGCTTCCTCAGCCAATCTCCTTGCAGCTTCCGGTCTGTCTGTCAGCAACAATACATAGCACATATCAGTGATACACTACATATCCCAGGCTGCTTTGCAGCACAAACAGGAATCACAGATTGGCCAAAACAAATAATTTTAAGTTTGGTGCTAATTTAGATTGGGTGTGGATGGTGTTAATCGTAATTTGCAACTGTCAGAAATTACAAGACATTTTGCAGCCTTCAATGTAAGTGTTTAAATGTTTATTTTGGGATTTTTTCATAAAAATAAAAAAAATGTTTCCATACACTACTAATTCTTCTCTTTCAGATTCATTCATAATCCAGCAAACTTAGGTATGCCTTTAAGCTTCAAAATATGCTTTTATCCCGTATTTAAGGCTAGGGGTCAGAATTTTTTTTTTTCTTTAACAACAATTAATATCATTAATCTGGGCTCTCTATAGTTCATTTATTTTTCTAATATTGAAGCAAATTGTCAGATTTAGATTCTGTCAGTTGGGAAGAAAGAATTTTGAAATGTCACAGGCATTTTCCATTCTATAAAAATGTTGTACCTTGTGGTGTTGGCTTCCAATATATAATCCTAAACTGATGTACCTCATAATGAGGAAACCAAGCTTCAAAGCATCCTTCATTGCACTGGGAACGAACTTCAAACAATTATTTTCTGAGATGGTTTTAGAAAATGTTAAGAACTGGATGTTTTAAGAACGTCAACACCCCCAGGGTCTAAAACCTTTGGTGATTTGAAAACACAGTTTTTCACAACTTTGAAATTACGTTGCAAACTATATTTCTATCCTATATTTAAGATAAGGGGTCAGAAAAATAACTATTTGTTTACATTTCTGAAGACTACACACTTTTCAATGTTGGGATCTCAGACAACAAGTAATATCAATAATTTGGACCCTCTAAAGTTCACTTATTTTCTTAATATTGAAGCTAATTTACAGATCTATATTCTGTCAGTTGGACAGAATTAATTTAGATTTGGATACTTTATTGGCATTTTCCACTGTTTTTCAAAACTATCATGCCACATAAAGTTGGTTTCCCATATATAATACATGATAAAGTATAACACCTTATTTTTGCGCTGCTAAAAGATTACAAATTACTCTGTCAGACTTTTACACCAAGACCCAATGCTAATAATATTTTACTGATTACTCGTAAACCAGGACACTGCAAAAAACTAAAAGAGATTTCATGTGTGCCAAAGACCACTCGCAAGTGGTTTTAAAACCAGTTCCACAGTAGCAGTTAAAGTGACAGTATAGCACCACAAATCAATTAAAAATTATAAGGATTTCAGAACATAAAAGTACAATTAGGATGGTGGAACATGACAGGAACTATTTCAAGAAGATTACTTCAGTGGCTAAACACTTTGTGACCATCATAAAGGAAATCCTAACTCTTTAATATGTTGTGGGTTAGAGATGAAAAAGTTAAGTAATAGAAGAGGAAACAAAATACAGTGCATCCAAATGGTCTCAATGAACACAAAAACAACGCGTTTTTTTTTTATTCATTAATGTCCGGAAGGGTTAATATTACCATTATAGTATCACTAGCGAATTGCCCGTCAAAAAATTACGGCAATGAAATTGTAAGTGAGCTAATGTTGTTTGGTGTATATAATGTGGCTGATTTAGCGTCCTTCGTTTTCTATGTCGTGCAACTTTTTTGGAATATCCGTAGGTGTTTGGTGGTGTTTTGCGTGTTTATGATGGTGTTTTGCGTGTTTAGGGACCTTTAGCCTTGTTTTCGTTTTGTTCGTCGGCCATTTTTTCTCTCTTAGGTGATTTTCGGCTTTTTAAACTCAGTTTTTTGGACTTAAATGGACGTGTAACTTCACTTTTCGAGGTGCTGGATGCCCCCCCTTGCTGTAAGTAAGCTTTTTATGTGTTTGTTGTATTTATTTATTGTGTTTCTCATGTTTTCATGTGCGCAGTTTTCTGCCGTTTTTTGCGTGTTCGGAATGGGTCGTAGTGCGTCTCGTATTTTTTGCGAGGGCCGCAGTTGCTGGCATGGAGCGCCTTCGGCGCGCATGCTCACAACTATATATGTGATTATAGGTAACACCTTTATCTGTGAAGATAGCTTATTCAGTATTGACGATGTCACTACTTATGGCCATTGAAATTCAGCCGAGGCCTTATGTATCTAAGTGCAAGAACTGTTAAAAAACAAATGCATTAAATGTATTGGTATTAGTTCTAGCAACCTTATTGATCCATTTGTACAAACAGCCTGTATGTCTAGTGTACTCACTATATCTCCACGTATTATCAGATAACCTTTATATTATTTAAATACATATTCGTATTATTAAAGTTCATGGGATATAAACTGGTATAATACCCTAAAATTTGTAAAATGACTGTTTAATTCATACTATATCGTAGTGGCATACATATTAAGTCACCATTGCTAACATAATTTATGGTGAGGTGTGCTAGAACATTGGAATGTAATCCTTGTGTGCATATCATTTAATTTTGTATGTTATTGTCATGGGCTACACCTCTAAACGTTGATTTATTGATTGGCTCTAGCGCTGTTCTTGCTGTAATTCCCCGCTGCACGCGAAACCTCGCTATATCGCTGTTTTTTGACTGGCGATCCCCACTGAATGCTCTACCTCGCTATATCGCTGTTTTTTCCTTGTGGGACCCCACATAGCGACAGAAGCATTACACTTTATATAAAATAACATTTATTGATAGTAACAAAGCAAAACAACAATCTATTTATGAGAACTAGCAAAAAAATTCACACATGGATAATAAACCAAGTTAAAGCAATAGCCACATATCTTATTTTATAAAGCGATATCACCACATTACTTTTACCAAAAACAATGCACAATATTAAACCTTGTGTAATTTATTTAATAAAATAACCAATAATCACATATATAGTAAAATCCTGTATCAATCAACGAATAAAATAAAAATATAAGCCAATATTAGTAATTACCAATATCAAATTATAAGATTTTGTTGATAAAAGACTATACACTGTAATATGCAGGCTAATAAAATGTATCTATGAGTATAATAATGGTTAAAGATTTTGTAATGTAATTAATTAAAATTTACTAAACAAAATCAATGTATCTATATTAGGTAAAAAGATATGAGTTATGGATTGAAAATCATATGCAGATTATGAGCCCGATTCAATTGAGCATGTTACTGTTTGGCCGTAAGTGAGGTCGAAAGTTAATTTGCTATTCAATTTTTCATCTTTTTGCGGGCTCCAAACAGGTTACGAGTTACGGCCTTGAAAAAATTGTGATGGTTAAACCCGTAACTTACAGCCCCCCGAAGCCTTTGATCTTTCACTTTCGCAAGAGTTAGGATGGGTAAAATCGCAAATCGCTATTCAATTGCTCCAATTCCCCAAGCCCGCAAATGTTTTCAGACCCGTAAATGGCAAATGGAGGAGAAAATCCTCCAAATGCTAGAGAGGACCCGCAAGGGGGTTAAACACCTGATCGTAGCACTGCAAATAACAAATCAATACTGCACTGTAAATAACGGGGAAAGAGATGACAGATATTAGAGGCAGGAAATTACATTTATTTTTATGTTTCATTTTGGGGCTAAATTGAACATGGGTATGAATGAGTTAATATATATCAGGCCACCCATTTGGACAAGAACAGTATTGACATTCATTTTCATAATTCTTTTTGTTGTGGGTTTCCGAGTCTGATCGCATATCGGAACCCCGAACCTAATTGATTGACAAGGAACCTCCATGTTTTACTGCCATAATAATGTCTCATTTTCTATTAGCTGATTCGAAATGAGAGGTTACGGGCTTGCTTAATTCATCATGTTCCACGCCCTGAACAGCTCCGAACCAGTGCAGGGTTTACAGAATCGGCTTTGGGACAGTAACTTGCGGGCTTGAGCAATTGAATAGCATCTTAATCGGAGACGAACGGGAGCCCGCAACACACTTGCAGATATACGGCCAACAACGATTGGGCTTGCAATTGAAGCGTGTCCTATGAATTTACAATACTTTTTTTATATCTATTTGATAACAGTAAAAAAACAATTTGTATATAATTTTCAATTATATCACAAAATATGATAAATAAAATTATGTTAACCAATAAGAAAAGCTTTAGTCTCCTGGATTTCTTAATCTTTCTGGTTTAGACTCTCAGCTTTCTCTTTAAAATGGGTTAGGCGTCACCATGCACTTTAGGCCCAAAATGTCTGAAGACATTTTCTTTTTCTCAAGATAGATCCTGTTGCTTTGTGTGTGTGTAAGTGTTCCTGATTGTCTGTGAATGAGTCTCAATGAGATGTAAATGAGTCTCAGTGAGTGCTCTGGTAGTGTCCTGTCTCTCCCAGATATAGTCCCTTCTCTCTATCAATACTCCAGTCTAGTCACATCTTTCTTTCATCCAATAGGAAACGTCAATGAGGTCATAACTAATACACAATGCATCCTAGTATATAAATATATAACCAATACACAATGTAATATCATGTATGGCCACAAGATGGTACCCTTGTTAAATAAAATGTTAATTAAAAATAACAATATTCTTAATTTAACCTGCTTTGACCTTAAATTAATAAATACAAGTACTCCTAACTGCTTAATGGTTCAAATTGTCAGTTGTTATATACTAAAGAGAAATGTATTAAATGTAAGAGAGATAACATTATAAAAAGACTTATCACAAAAAATACTCCTATGTCTAGGTGTATTTATCTATAGGATTTTAGGGAGTATTTTCTGAATTATAAAACTAATCTCGAAAGACTAGTTAAGGAATGTTGAGGTAATGTCTCTAGTAGAGAACAAAGAACAACTAGATGTCTGCTATAGTGAGAACACTGACGAGAAGTCCTTAATGTACATATACCTATATATACATTTATAAAAGAATATATAAGATTATCATATTATAATAATAAAAATGGATAAATCTCATAGCCTCTTGTATAAGGATGCCCCAGGATGGGCCAGGTTCAATGATGGGACCTTTTGGCATTACCCAGATCAAAGCGCTCTCTTTCTGGTTTCTGGAAAAAAATAAAAATAAAAGTTTTATGATACATTCTACGTACAAGTGAAGTTTTAAAGAAAAATGTGGTTAAGCATGTGCATCCAAGTACAAAACATAGTACAGATTACTCATCACGGGTATATTTGTGAGACCTTGGATGACAACTTTTCATTTGATTAATGGGAACCCATTTTTCAACCATTTCCCAATTTTCTGAATCTGAATTTTATATACAAAAGGTAGACTTTTTGTCAACAATGGTATAAGGCCCCTTCCAGGAAGGTGAAACCCTTTTCTCCTTTGCCTGATTATGCTGAAAGATCGCATACCGTATTTATCGGCATATAACACGCACCTCATTTTAAGAAGGGAATTTCAGGAAAAAAAAAATTCAAATAAAGAACTTTGAAGCAAAATCCTCAACCTCAACCTCCCTCCTCATCCTCAACCCCCTCCTCAACCTCCCTCCTCATCCTCCCTCCTCAACCCCCTCCTCAACCCCCTCCTCCACCCCCCATCCTCATCCTCCTTCCTCAACCCCCCTCCTCAACCTCAACCTCCCTCCTCAACCTCCCTCCTCATCCTCCCTCCTCATCCTCCATCCTCAACCCCCCCATCCTCAACCCCCCATCCTCAAATCCCCTCAACCCCCCTCCTCAACCCCTCAATCCTCATCCTCCTTCCTCAACCCCCCTATCCTCAACCCCCCTCCTCAACCTCAACCCCCCCTCCTCAACCTCCCTCCTCATCCTCAACCCCCCTCCTCATCCTCAACCCCCCTCCTCATCCTCAACCCCCCTCCTCAACCTCAACCCCCCTATCCTCAACCCCCCTCCTCAACCTCAACCCCCCTCCTCAACCTCCCTCCTCATTCTAAACCCCCCTCTGCATTCTAACCCCCCTTCCTCCTTCTAAACCCCCCTCCTCAACCTAAACCCCCCTCCTCCTCAACCTAAACCCCCGTTAATACCTCCCCCTCACTTACCTGCTTCTGTTCCAGCCTCCGCTCCGCTCCTTGACCCGGTGACGTCACATGCGCGCCAGCGCGTCACGTCATTAGCATATACCGGGTGGCACTGAGGTGCTCCATGCCAGCAACTGCGGACCTCGCAACATTTACGGACTTCCGAAACAGAAATACGAGACGCGGGACTTTGAAAAAAAAAAACATTACGACCTCGCAAAATTACGACTTTTAACGGCCGACCCGCGCGAACCTCAAAACATTCAAAACACAATAAATACACAAAATAAACACATAAAAAGCTTACCCACAGCAAGGGGGGGGGGGCACCCAGGACCTCTGCAAGTGAAGTTACACCTCCATTTAAGTCCCAATTGAAGAGTTTAGACACCCGAAAATCACCTAAGCTAGAGAAAAAAATGGGCGCCGAAAAAAACGAAAACAAGGCTACAGGACCCTAAACACGCAAAACACCACCAACACATACAGATTTTCCAAAAAAGCAGGACCCAAAATCGCCAACCGCCGCGTACCACACATTAGGCGCCATTTTACTACACTAACTTAAACAATGCGGAAGTAGACAGCTACCCTAATGGCTTATCCTCGCGCACGGAGCCTATTTACACTACACACTGCACACATTGCTCACACTTACACAGCAGCTCCACAGCACTCAAAACACACATTGTATGCTGCAGCAACATGAAAACAGATTGTCAGCTCTTCTGCACAATGCTTCCTGCATTTATTACTTCAAAATAGCTAAAGTATATTCCTTTATTAATGTATTATTTAGTACATTACCCTACCCCAAACAGCATTAGTTCACTTACAATTTGATTCCCGTCATTTTTTTACGGCAATATTCTAGTATACATATAAACCTGATCTGTGACCTCATATTCTTTATTAATACGTTTTAGTGCTAACCGCAAGTTTCTCAAAATTTCTCTCAGCAAAAGCAAATGCCGGCTGTAAGTGTTTTCTGAATTCTCTATATATTTATGGGTAATAGCAACATTCACTAAATTTTGATCTTGTATCCTATAAATAAGGTGTTGTTGGAGTACCATACGTCTCCCAGTCATCAACTCAAATGAAGACATTATCGTAGCAGTGCTAGGAGTAGATCTCATTGCCATTAAAACCAGGTACCTTCACATCCCAGTCCTTACCTGATTCCTTTACAAACTTATTTAAAATACTTGCAATTGATTGGTCATACTGTTCAACCCCACCACTAGATGCGGCACGATAGGAAATATGCAATTTTCTCTTAACACCTAGGATTTTCCACATACGGCTCATCACGTGACTGGTGAAGAGACTTCCTCTATCTGATTTGATTAGTTGTGGTAGACCAAAACAAGAAGAAACATGGTTAATCAGCAAAATTGTGGCAGACTTTGTTTTACCTCTGGATGATGTTGTTATTGGGGCAATAACATCAATCTGTATATCTGAACTGTCATGGCTGATTCTGAGGCTCCCCTGCAACCCCACAAATAACTCTGCTATTTTGAACTCTAGAATTTTCTACTGGAGCGAGTTAGCAACTTCTTATGTCCTGAATTCTCCTAAGAGGTGTTTTGGCTGGGTGCTGAGATCTGAACAACAAAAGTCACGGCCTAGAGAGAGAGAATTAGGGCGAGCGCGGTCCCCAAATCAGGCGGTCATAACAGCTGGTGGCAGTCGTGGGAGATCTTAAGCATATTTACCAGCAGCCAGGATGACTAATTACAAGGACAGAGAGGCGGAGAGCCAGGTGGAGGCAAAGTACTGTCAGGGAATGGCCCTTTTAAAGCAATGGATGCCTTTCCTGGGATTGTGTCAGTACCATGAGCTGTCAGGCTCCCTGGAGGAACTGGTATCTAAAAAGATTGCCTTGGATAAGCAATATGATGCCTGGATAGGACCTGTTGGTGCCCTTGAAGAGGATCCCTATTCTTGATTGGAGCTAATGGATGGGCCATGGGAGATTGTGTATATATGTGGCATGGGGACAGGAAAGTGGCAGAATAACTTGTTTCTGAAAAGCTGTCAAGGTCTGGGACTAGAAACATGGTCCCCAGAGGCAAGAGCTGCAGCTGGAGGCTGATCATGTTGAATTGCTGGGTGAGGCATCCATGGAGGGGTTTTGGACATCAAGTTGGGAGGAACCCTATTAGGTAGACAGGGATGAAGAGGACTGGTTAACAGAGGTCTGGGGAGAGGATATTATGGACTCTGACCAGGACTATACCATTAGGGATGTATAAATTAGCCAGATGAGGATGGTATCATACATTATGGGTACGTCCCAAAAGCAGTGGATTTTGAGTCTCAGACAGTAATAGCAGCCTAGTTGGAGGGCATGGATCCTCTCTGGTTAGAACCAGAGAGGAACTGAGAACAAGTAGCTGATGAAAGATGTCAGTAAGCCAGCCACAGTTCAAGGGACAGACTCAGCAAGAAGCCCTGAGAGCATGACAGACCAGGGGGCGTGGCCCTATTCAAGTTACATAGTTACATATTAATTGAGGTTGAAAAATAATTTTTCGTCCACCAAGTTCACCCTTTTTAGATCTCCTCTAATCTGTAATATGAAGATTATTTGTTCATTGTTAATTTATCCAGAGGAAGGCACACAGAAAAACCCCAAGTGAAACTTTGCCGATTGTCTCAAAAGAGGAAAAAATATATAAAATTCCTTCCTGACCCCCAGACACTGGCGATCGTATTCCTCCCTGGATCAATACACCCTCTCTAATTATCCAGCCCTGAATACCCTTTTTAAAGTTATCTATATAATCCACTGTCACTACCTCCTTTGGTAGAGAATTCCACAGATGAACCACCCTTACTGTGAAGAACCCTTTTTTAACTTTAAGGTGAAATCTTTTTACTTCTAACCTCAAAGGATATCCCCTTGTCAGTTGAAAACCTCTTGGCACAAAAAGTTCACTTGACAAAGCCTTGTATTGACCCTGGATATATTTACAGTATATAAGGTAATCATATCCCCTCTTAGATGCCTTTTTTAGGGAAAATAAGTTTAAGTTGGTTAGTCTTTCATCAAAACTTAGGTGGGGGCACCACTGCTAACTAGTCAGTAGGGAAGACAGGGAACGTCTGCCAAGTTGATGGTCCAAGGGAAAGTCTGGATCAGAGCAGTGAGGTCCTGTCAGTGAACACCCTGACCATGGAGGTGAGTGCTGTGCCCAGGTGGTGGTTCCAGAGAGAAGGAGATGTTATATGCTGATCCAGATGCAACCTTGAGGACTGGAGCCTTTAGACCAGGCCACAATATTGGGCGCTGGCTTCCAGATCAATCCAGTACATTCCCCCTTGGAATTACTTTTTTTCTGGGCACACCAGGGGAGTGTTTTACCCATGCAGTGGGACAGAAGAATGCACCGCACCCTGGTTTTTGGGAGGTGGTATGACAATGGCCCCAAAGGATTGTATTGATTACCCTGGCAAATAGAACTATTGGCAGAACCTAGGCCAAGCAAACAGTTGTGATGGGAGCATCTATGCTGACAGACCCTTGGGAAAGGCTGTAATGGACTGTGGACCATTGAAGGAGCTCCAGCTGATAACCTGAGGACCGGAAAGGGAATGAGCCCTGACATCCTGCCGGACAGAGATCCAGTGAGTAAGCTAGACTGGGACCACAGTCCATATTGCGTACCCAAGCAAGCAGAGCTGGAGCCCAGTGCCCTGGCCATGGTCCCAGGAGAGGGAGAGTACCATACCCACACTGTGGTTCCAGGCAAGATGGAATACAGCACACTGACCATGGTCCATGGAGAGTACCATACCCACACTGTGGTTCCAGGCAAGATGGAATACAGCACACTGACCATGGTCCAAGGAGAGGGAGAAATGGAGTCCCATGCCCAGACCCTTGTTCCAGGTGAGCTGTGGTGCAGGGGAATGTGGAGTACAGTGCTAAGCCCATGTTTCAACCCAAGGGGGCGAAGACTACAGCCAAGGCCCAAATCTCTGATGCCAGACAGCAAGTCAAGCTTGCAGGGTACTTACTGGGATTATCATTTATTTTGCCACAGAGGAATATATGTATGGACATAGTCCCACAAAAAGAAGCAGGCACTGGAGGGAGCACTTGCCATGGCCAGGGGGAGGTGGTTTGGCAATTGCATTATGGAGGCTATGCCCAAAATTGTGTGCCCGCAAAAATTTGGGAGACTATGGACTGTGGGGCAAACACAATTCTATTACTCACACAAGTGAGATCAGTGTGGCTAGGAACTTATCTGACAGGATAAATTCCTAAGCTTCACTAGGATGGGGGAAAAGCAGCTGTCAAGGCTGATTATGGGACTCCCCTGCAACCCCACAAGTAACTCTGCTATTTGGAACTTTGGCACACTGGGTTACTACTATCCCAGATTATTCAAACGGACCTGAAACTTGTTGTGGGGACAGGGACTTGATTGTTTTTGTGGGTAGTGTAGTGTGGGCCATAGTAATTACTTTTGGGGTTACTACATCATGTTATATGCACTCTAATAATGTCATCTTACCTGTAACTAGTGGAGATATAGTTTCTGCCATGATTGTTAGTGGAACAACAAAGGATTAGCCAAGCATTGATCCTTCTTAGCCTCAGATAGCCATAAAGGGAGAGGTTAGTTTATGGTTTCTGTAAAAGGAGAGCTAGCAACAAGAGATGGGGTTTGGGTATAGACTGGGTGGATGGTATTTTGTGATATCTGTAAATGTATCTGGCCCTTTAGGTTGAGCTATTTCACAGGATGAGGAGAATAACCATAGAACAGCCTATAATATGGCAGTGATGAGCAACTCAGTCCTACGACTGTGCTGAACAGTCCAGGATTTCAATCTTTCTTTGTATTCTGCTTTTTTCTTCTTCAGCACAACGGAATTGTGATTATTCCACCTCAAGTCATGCAGAGAGAGATTGAAATCCTGGACTGTTGGCAGTCCTCGTAGGATAAAGTTGCCCACTCCTGGTAAATTTAAAGGGTAAAACAGAGTATGCAAACACTAATAACAGATAAAACATGGTTGTTAAATATTGGGATCTATCCCGTTGTAAATTCGCCAGCACTGACAGCTGTAGTGCCAGCAAGTAGCCTCTAGATGGCGCTGTGGATATTTTGCAGGGCTGCTGATATTTCCCACAAGTTGTAACCTTAGAAGGTTACCTTAAACGCACCCGAACCCTATCCCTAACCCTCACTGTAACCCTGAAAGTTTACTATGTTAACTCTATGGTATGGGCACTGAAAATCAGCAGCTCCATCTAGCGGTTGGTGGGTGGCACTGCTGCTGCCACTGCTGGTGAATTTTTGGCAAATTTGAAGAGGGAAAGGACCAAATATTGCCCAAGGCTTTGAATCGTACATGAAAAAGGAAACGTGATTCGTGTGTGCCATCTATTCTACATTAGAGATTTTAGTGTTATGTCTGCATGTGCAAAGTACGTTTTTAATGACTGGGTTTTGATTTGCGCATTAACTATAGGACATCATAATGAGTATAACAGAACTGAATAACTACATGTCACTTGCTGTATACAGTATTTCTCAATGCAGTGCAAGTATCTCCTGTGATCTGTTTTAATGTAATCACTGTGTATAGACTTATCTTTACCAATCTTGACACCAAAAAAAAAAAAAAAGAAACAATCATAATCCTCCTGTCCATGGGCATAAATAGGAAAAAAATATGAGGAATTGGGAGGAATCTACATTTGTGAAGTTAATTCTGGCCATCCAGGGTAAAGAGATGTCACTCTTTTATTTGGTGAAGTGGGACCATGATGAACAAGAATAGATTAGTAATATAATGCTGTGGGAGTAATGATTGTTGCCTGTTCAAATGTGGGTGTTGCTTTTTGACAGTGAATGAGTGAGATTGTTGCCCTGTTAAAATTTAACATGGTCTCTTGTTTAAATACAAAACAAGGCATATCATTTTACTGTAACATTATTTTTCCTCAGCTAGTTTAGAAGGGCCCTCACTAAACTGTTGGAGTTAATTATAGTTATCACATGTGTGTGTATTATACAAGGCACAGTGTGTGACCTTTATAGGCAGGAATTATTGTGTAAATGTATTGATGTAAATGTGGTACCCAGGCATGTTGGTTACTGAAATGCTACATTTTTCCCAGGCAGTGTATTACCGGGCTCCCTGGTGTGAAGAGAGTCCCCTGCCAGGTACACAGAGCAGGACGGAATCCTTATAATGGGCCTGGGGCTGACCACCTCGCTTGGGGGAGGTATGGTTGTGAGATATGTTGGGATTGAGTGTGCATAAATACACAAATTATGTATGTTTAACTGACATTTTTTTTTTATTGTTGATACAATAAATGTTGCTGTCAGTTAAAACTACATAATTTAAGGTCTGTTTTTCATTCTGAGGAAATATTATAATTTTAACCATTAGAATTATTATTACTGCCTGCAACTCTGCCTCTGACCACTGGGGGTAGCAATGCTTTCCTGTGTTTCTGTAGCATGAGTAATAATCATTCCTGGGCTGAATATGTAGGCTAGGCACTGAGAGTTAACCCCCAAATCCACAACCTAGAGGAATTCCTGTAAGCTAAAAGCAGTATAATTAGGGTGCACCCGGCCCATCGTCTTTGGGTTGTGACAATATCAAAAAACATTATTAATATTTCAGTAATTATTATAACAGTGTCTAATTATATTTTTATAAGAACTATGAGCTTTGGACTCTATTTTTGATATAGCCATTACTGACTTTTTTACCCACCTACAGTAGAAGATTCTTTCATGGGTGCCAAAGTTAACAAACAAAGTGGTCACTACAAGGTGACTTGGAAACCGGTTGTTTCAATGGGAAGAAAATAATAGGCAAAACAAATCTTTTAAGATACTTGCTCACAGCACTTTCAGTATAGGTGTTTTTGTATAAATCTACATGATTCAAGGCAGATATTTAAATACTATTTTTTTTATTTTTTATTGCAAAAGTAATAAGGTTGCCCGCTGTTTTTGATGGGGGATTTACTTAGACATTTTCTTTTATCATTAAACTTTCTTTTTTTTTTCACAGTCATATGTCATAAAATTTTTCAGACTTGTAAATTTAAACATACATGTCATAAACTGCATTTAATAAAATCTGAAAGTCTTTGTATAATAAAATGTTATTTTTGTAGTTCTTTTGTTTAACTGTGACCTTCCCCCAGTTTTTCCTTTTTTTTCTTTTCTCAGTTTGACTGTAGCTGTAGATTCAGTAAAATATATTAACTAAATGAACCTAAAACATATTAAACTGAAATAACCCTAACATTAAGGTGAGGGGGAGAGGGGGGGGGGGGTACACTTGAGTGAGTCATGGTTGATTTCATGTCTTTCTTTTATCCCTAATGGGTTTGAACTCCAGATTACAATGTTGTCAATAAAGTTGTCATTGAATCGATACCTGTCCAGCTTCTGCTTTCCACTCAGAGAGGTTATTAATTCAGCCAGTTTTAATAGAATTTTTCAGTGTTTGTTTTGTGATATTTGTAATTTTTATATGATTGTGATTGAGTATGGAGAGTTGACCCATATATCCCATATTTCTGTTAATATTGGATATGACATGAGTCATTTTTTCATTAGTCATTATTTCCTGGAGGTGAAGTTGTGGCGTCTTCCATTTTTTGTGGCTTTTCGTGGCCATAAGCAGGAATTGTAGCCATTTATTATGTCGCTTTTGTGGTATAGGAGAATAGTCTCCCAACAAGCTAATGTCTAACGAAGAGTGTATTGTTGTTTTCAAAATGGTAGATGCCAATTCCATGACTTTGGTCCAAATGTTCTGAACTATCGGGCATTTCCACCAAGTGTAGAGAAATGAACCTATAGTTTGACATAGTCTATAGCAACTTGAAGATGTTTGTGTGTTAACTCTAAGTAATCTATCAGGTGTGAGATAAGCTCTGTGCAGCACTTTTATAGAAGTTAGAAGTAGACTTTAAGTTTCAAGTAGACTTTAAATTTCAAGTAGACTGTAATTTTTGAGCCTTTGCCGCTGATTTTTTCCCACTTATGTTGATCCCATTGAGTTCCCAGGTCTGATTCCCATTGTTTCATAAAGTTAGTTTTGTAATTTGTTGTCGCGGCATTTAGTATAAAGTAAATAGATCCAATGACACCTCTGGTTAGACATTTTCTTAAAGGACGACTGTGGTCAAATTTAAACTATACAATGTATTTAAACTTTCAAGTTTTATTAAAAGAGAATAATGTCATGAGTTACAATAACTTTTGCAATTATCAAATGAAAAGTATTTGTAAAAGTAATAATAATTATATAATAATAATAATTGTATTAAAAATCTCTTCTCTTTTTAGTTTCTATTTCTTTTTTTATTAAATAGTTTCAAGTCATAGTGTATAAATTCACTTTAACCAGTGTAAATAAGAAGAGATATAGAATATATAAAAATTTATAAAAATGCAAAAAAATCAACAAAGATAAAAATAACAGTAACAAAGGCAATAACAGTAAATATAAATAAATGATCTTTTTCTCCATTACAGTTTGTTTTTTCAGTCTTACATGTGATAGAAATTGTTTTTTTTTTATGGTTTACATCTCTCCGTGTCCCGAGGGCCGTTACCAAGGGTGGGCCAACATGCCTCCATTTTCATCTAGCTGCAGAGTTGGACGTATGGAGCGAGCATGAAGAACTTTATTAATTTATTGTGGGCCTTGGTAAGACCTGGCGATGATGTACCCAAAAGGCATATTCCCATTTCTGGAGTAAGACCTAGTGTCTCGTTGATTAGTTGTAGCTCTGACTTCCAAAGGTTTGATACCTTTGGGCAATACCAACATGTGTGAATAAATCTTCCTATATCTGGGCATGCCCTGAAGCAAAGAGGCCTTAGAGTGGAAGGGGTAAGATATATCCTATGGAGCATCTTGAGGGACATTTCTAATATGCTATAGTTATATTATTGTTTTTTTTGATAGAGAGATCCAGTCTAAGTTATATCATTCCTGGTGACCATTTCATATAGATTTTACAACTGTTCACTTTTTTTTTGGCATATATAAAGCATTTTTGCTCTGCATTCAGCTGTCTAATTTTGCTGTTAGCTGGCGTTTGTTGTTTCCCCTGTTCAGACTAGAATTGCCTGGTATTTCGGGTCTGGATTACTCTTATGAGTGAGGTCAGACTGATGTACTACAGGATATTTATCCTTGTGTCGGGCACAAGTGGCTATAAGCGGCTGCTCTCTGAGTAGGTGACCAGAACTATGGTACAAATCTACATCAGTGTTGTTTGTTCTCAGAAGAACGCCTCTGATTCTTTTTGTTTTGCATCCACAGCTGTAATCTGGTTCCCTCAGAAGACCAAAATACAGTCAATATACAGATGTCAATTTAGTGTCTGAATGCTTATATTCTCGGGTCTTTCTTGAAGATATAAAAGGCAATTTCTGCACTTTCTTTGCAGTCTTCCATGGTACCACATGGACATCTGACCCAAAATAAATATTTATGAAATGTGTCTTTAAAAGACCACCATACTTTGGGGACGTTTTCATGTTTGAGAAGTATGCAACACACTAATAACATTAGCAGCTATGTAAGCCATAAACTTATTAAAAAAATAAGAAAAAATGCAAATTTTAGCAGCCACTGCTTGTGTCCGGGGGCTTCCATGTTTGGCAATGTGAGACGTCTTGTTATCCTTCAGAGATCAGGTATCGCACTTTCAAATGGGATTGCACATCCATAACTCTCACATTAACAGTTCACATGTTCAAAGACATACATGAACACATGTATTGCAATATTAAAAGACATTCCACATATTTCCATAGTGTGTACTTGTTTATTTAGAATTTTTGTAAAACTTTTTTATGACAAGCATAAATAGGCATTCTGCAATATGTGATGAAATAAAAAACATTTTTGGTCTTTTAGAAACTACATTTTTATTACTGTATCAATGCATATACATTTTTTTCTAATTACTAAAGTTTGCAAATTTTTTTTACAGTTAAGTATACATTTCAATATTTACAGTTCATATTTGTAAAATGTTCCAAAACGTATATATATATATATATTTATATATTGCAAGCAATATAGAAATCCCTTTTCTAACATTGGAATATTTATAGCGTGTACATTCACTAAAATTAGCTACTTACATTATGTACATACAGTAACAATATATACTTGGAAAATCAAGTGCATGCTATAGGTACCCACACAGGATCTGGCCCTGTTTTTGAGTATGCTTTCTTACCTTAAAAAATATAAATACAATAATTTAAATGCATTATATGTTCTAGTCATGCTAACATTACAAAGGTGATTATATTTTTGCAAATATTGCATTTCCTAAGAAACACTTGAATGGCTGTAAAATTGATTTTCTATGATCTGATATTCACTGTAACAGTGCAGCACATTATGCCATTACCTTCTCAAAATACTGTGTGGAACGAGGTGCGCATAAATAAGCAAATAACATAAATATTAACAAGGCCAAAATTGTGTCAGGCACTGTGTATTTAAAAAAATAATAATATTCTGAACTAATATGAAAGCAAGAGACGCACTTAAGAGCAACTAAGAGGCTAATAACAGCTAATCGAAATATAAAATGGTATAATGTGTACAATGGGTTAGTTTAGGTAAATCTGCTGAATGGCTACAGTGAACATTAGTAGTACCTGTTACTAAGAGCTTACAATCTAGAACATTGGTTCCCCGTTCTGCCCTGCCTTTACCTATTACATACACAAAGCTTACTTTATTTTTACTCTATGCCACTGTCTTACCCTATACTAACTCCTACAAGTATTATCAACTTACCTTTCCACACTACAATTTTCTACTTGTGTAGACTCGTTCACCCCTCAACACGGAATTAAGGTAATACCAGTCATATTGTGTTCTGAATACAACCAAATATAACTCAAATGGGTTTGAACTCCCAGTTTAGATACTTGTATACTGTGCTAGGTGATAGAGATAGCCAAACAAGCTATGGACGGAGACCTGTTCCAATCTTGGATTCATCTTGGGTGGAAGATTGTGAATGGGCATTACTGTCCCTGGCTACTAAGCAATAGTATAACTGTATATATGCAATATTTGACTGTCACTTATTCAAAAAGGATTACATTAATAATAGGTTATATATAGTAAATTTAGATTAGAGACCTAATTATGCAAATTAACTACTTGAAGATTCTTCTATGTGTGGATTTTCCATAAAATACTGTAATTTATTGACTTTTTTCCCATTATATTTCAGCCCTGCTCATCACAATATCACAAAATGATTTTTGTTCTACAATTAACTGATGTATAAAGGCAATTGATTAATACAAACTGTTGAGCGGATCCTACAATCGATGATTATTCGTTATTATGCAAAATAGAGCACTTGGTAATGTATTTTAGTGAATTTTCCTCATACTCAATTCCATGCATGGAGTTAAAGACCATCGAAGTCCCATCGTTATATGATACTCTTTTGAAGTAGTCATGGTCATGTGAAAAACATTTTTGAAGGTAAACAATAATATATTTGTTGTTTCCAAGGTGCTTAACATTGATTGATGTAATAGGTAAAAAAATAAAAATGGAAAAGCTTTATTGGCGCTATTGAGAACAGCACTGCAATAAACAGGAGACCCCCAAAATATCCAGGGGAATGTACACATGCTTAGTGGGTCATGTATAGAATCTGACCTTCATGCACCTAATACAATAACTCCATGTACCCAAGATCACAAAGGGGACAACTGATAGTAGTAAGAAGGAAACCTATGATCCTCAAGGGATCCTTCTACCTGGAAGGCACTACTAATTAGATGCCCTAAAACGTACTAAAGTCCCTACTTAACAACAAAAGCCTGTATTGGGTGGAGCACAACAATAACTGTATTTCCTAAATCTCCAATTAGTGTATATAGCTCCACTAGGGTTAAAAGCAGATGACATTAAACATGGGATAACATACAAACTACTAGACAAATCAATACACTGCAGGCCATAAACAACCCCTATATAATAGCTTAATGCAAAATAGGGAAGTCTTTCAGAAAAGTTGAAGAACCATTGAAATGTAAATTGCTAATAAACATCTCATTAAATAAAGCCTGACAGCCGTTTCAACATTTGTCAAAGGAAAAATAAATGAATTGAAGTTTGAATTTTGAAAGTAAAATAAATACAACCTTTAGTTTATTAATCATTTTTTTTGTACTCTGGATTGCCCGTTTTATCTGTTTACCTGGTTATCACCCGGGAAGGTGAATCTGTTGGAATCCCATTTAATACTATTGTACGTTCCTCATGATTTTGGCAGGACTTTCAATCGAACTAAGTTGAGATGTTGTCCATATCCAAGGTCCATCCTAGATATCAAATCAAGTTCCGAAAACGATAAATGTCTGCCTCTAGTACAGTGTTTCTCAACTCCAGTCCTCAGGGCCCAATCAGGGGCTCAGTAATTCTGTTTAACCACCTACAGATCCTCTGATTATCTCACCTGTGCTCAAGCAGGGGTATACCTAAACTGTGAACTGTTGGTGGGCTGGAGTTGAGGAACACTGCTCTAGTAAAAGAAAAATTACATGCAATGGTAAATAAATTAAAGATTATTTTTTATTTTTCAACTCGAGTTTTCAAGAGCTTGATTTGACTTCTGTGGCCCTGGATCAGCGGTTCTCAACCTGTAGGTCGCGACCCCATTGGGGGTCGAATGACGATTCTCCAGGGGTCACCTAAAACCATCAAAAATTTGTTTTTTTTGTCTATTCTAATCTGTAAAACTTGTAATTGTACACATTTTTTTCCACTGGTAGTAGTTTCTCACTATAATTGTCATTCGATAGATGTTGGCAAACAATTTAATCATAATGATTACAAACGCTTCAATTATCGTAACTTTACTATTTTTTACTTTTACAATATATATTACATGTTGTTTTTGGGATTAATCACTACGCTTTAATTATGTTAAATCTGTAAGAATGAAAATACATACGATCAAGGAGCAATAAAAATAATTTTACTGTTAGGGGGTCGCCACAACTTGGGAAATGTTATCAAAAGGTCGCGGCACTAGAAAGGTTGAGAACCGCTGCGCTAGATAGTCATGAAAATTGGGTAAGAAGGATCACTGTAATGCTTTAGCAAGATTAGTAATATAATAATAATATAATTAATATTTTATACATTGGGCATTAATAAAATTCATATTTAATGATTTATAATAGCAATATCCAACATTAAATTTATTATGAGTCTCTATTTAAATGTTTGATAAGAGTGATTAGATTTGTTAAGAGAATAAAAAATGATTGATTGGCTGTTCCCACAGCAGAAGTTTCTTGCCAAGAGAAACCAATCTTTTTTTAAAACACATGGGGCCTCAAAAAATGATAAGCCCGCAGTTACCTTCATACAGCCCGTACGTTGCAGGCTTGAAATTTGCCGCAATTACATTAGAAAAGCCTGCAACTACATGGCCGAAATCCCAAAACGCAAACCATGCTTTCATATGTAGCATTTCAGGGCAAGATCATGATCAAATTCACAAGCCCGTAACTACCGATTGTGAAACAGCCAAATGAGACCGTCATCATGACGTCAGTAAAACATGGCATTTAAACCACCGATATGCGATTGAACTCGTAATCGAGCAATGTGAACATCAATGAATATAAATGAAGAAACCAGTCTAGTTCATGTGGGTGGCCTGATATGTATTAACCCCTTGATTCTCGAGATTGATATAACATGAAAATAAACATTTTTTATTGTAGATTTGCGAGCTTGAGACTGTTGTGCAATTACATCTAACGTCTTTCCTCACTTTCCCCGTCTTTTAAAGTGCAGTATTCATTATTTATTTGCATTTACAGTGCTACGATCAGGTGTTTAACCCCCTTGTGAGTCCTATCTGTTACCTGTAGGATTTTTGGCTAGATTTGCCATTCACCTGTGTGACAACAATTGCGGGCTTGAGGAATTGTAGCAATTTACGGGCTTGAAAGACCAAAGGCTTAGCTTGGTCGGGATTAAGGTTTTGGCAACCACAGTTGTTTTTCAGCCTGTAACCCGCAGATTATTTGCGGATAGCTAAAAGAGGCCAATTGAACTTTTGTGGGCTCCTTTACGGGCTTCAGTAACTACAATTTGACGAATTTAACATGGCCCCATGTATCCAGCCAATGGAGATATTTGTACTGTGACAATTTGTGTCTGAAAATTTAGCAGTGTCTACTTCCTCCATGGAACTTTGAAATTAAGTGTAATATTGAAAACGACTTTTTAAAATCATTGAATATGAATGTTTATAAATGATCAATGCTTAGCTGAAACATCTACCTCATATAAGCGCTGCACCACGGCACTTTAAGGTAACTTATTTTGCTTACTTTACTTTAATCTAATTTAGTTGCACAGAGTTCCAACATCTAATTATGTGACTTTGTTTTGTCTCTGCACTTATTTCCCTGTAGATATTATGCTTATTGAATCTTGCTACTTTCCCAAAGCTGTTGAAACATAATTAACCTTATCATCCCTGTGAACCTCTTTGTTGGTTTTAATTATTTTGCAGCTTTATAGTACAGTGTTGTTTTAGGCAATTTTATATCAGCTTATAATAGAGCAAAAAAAATAAAAAATAAAAATGGGAATACTTTAATAACACAAAAAAAAAACACTGCTTAGTGATTTAAAATAAAGAGCCTATCCATTTCAAATAATAGCTTTCAAGAACCTATTTTCCAAATCGAATGTATCAATAGTACTACAGCGGGTATCAGAAGACTGGAGCCCGTAAGTTAATTTGCTATTCAATTGGCATCGTTTTTCCGGCTCCAAGCGGTTTACTGGTTACGGGCCTCCCGATCTCTTTGATCTTTCCCGTCAGCAAGGATTGCGATCGCTAAAATCGCAAATTGCTATTCAATTGCTCCAATTGCCCCAGTCCACAAATTTTCACACCCATAAATGGGAAATGTAGAAGAAAATCCTACGAGTACCAGATAGAACTCGCAAGTGGGTTAAACACCTGTCTGCAGCACCGCAAATGCAAATAAAAAATCAATCCTGCACTTTAAAAGAAGAAAAAAAATTTTTTTTACGTTTTCATTTCCGTGTCATATCAATCTCGGGAACTAATGAGTTAATACATATCAGGCCACCCACATGGACTAGAACAGTATCGTCATTCATTTTTATTATTTTGTACATTGCCAGATTGCGAGTCCGATTGCATATGGGAACCTCTGATATGCTACGTACGATTGCATGGTTTATGGTTTTCGGCTTTTGGGCTGTAACTTGTGGGCTTGTTCAACTGAATCTCTCTGTGATTGTTGCAAATTTGAAGCCTGCAGACCTGTATAACATATTCTGGGGGCTTGAAATTGAAAAAGGCCCTATATATGTAAAAAATATGGAACCCGCAGACAAAAGTTCAGTTTGCAATTAAAAAGGGCCCAAATGTTTGTAGCCAACAACGTCATCATTGTATAAAGCCCTGTAATGTGACAGGGAGATTTACAATATTTATAAAATGATCGGCAATAGTCTATATCATGGAGGAAAAAACAACACACACTTAATATGAAGCAGATTTCCGAGGAAATTCAGATATAAGACAAGGCAAGACCTGCTATAGCATATAGTGATACAACAGAAAGACATTGCTCCTATTGTGGCATGGGATTCTGGGTACTGAAAGGCTATGAAACATCTGGATCAATGATCAATTCAAAATTAATCCACATTACAAGGAGCAGAGGAGATCTAAAACGGTTGAATTTGATGGACTAAAAGTATTTTTTCAACCTCAATATGTAACTATGTAACTTATTATGCAAATTTTTTCATCTTATAATCTACCTATTATTATTATTATTGTCATTTATTTATAACCTATGGGAACATTTTGTGGAAAAGCTATTATTAAATGTATATGCTATGGAAAATGTCAGAAATCCGGACGATTATTATGCAGTTTCTATCTTAATCCATAACATACACAAAAAAATATGGCCCACCCCAAGGCAACCTTACGCTCACGTTACTACCCATCATGGACAGGGCCCTCCATTTTTATGCATTGTTTTAATATTGTTTTTGATTTTACATGAGCACTACACAATATGCTGGCACGTTACAAATAAAGGATAATAATAATAACTAAAATAACAGGAGTGTACAAGTGTCTGTAAATGTCCTTGGCAGACAAGTATGAGCCAAACATCTATATTACAGTTCATTGGTTGATAGAGGCAAGCCCCCACGTCAGTTACACTTTTTAATTCATTTTTTTAAGCCTTGAGAGCATCATTCGTAAAAAGAAAAAACACATCGGCATATTATCAATCACCCTTATTCAGATGCAACAAAGGAAACAATGCGTAAATTATATTTTCTTCCGTTGATTGGCTGCTGTTTGCAATTTTATTTACACCAGGGGTGTCCAATTTTGGTCCTGCTGGGCCTCACACAGGCCTGGATTTGTGGATTTCCTTTATGTGCACAGATGAGTCAATTAGGATGACTGAAGAAATGATAGTCGCACCAGCGTGCAGCAGGGCTATACTCAAATCATGGCCTGTGTGTGGCCCAACTGACCGAACTTGGACAACCCTGCTTTAAACAAAACTTTAAATTCTTCCGGAGTTGTCTTAGAGATCTCCAGTGAATCTGAAGTCCTCTCATGTGCTCTCCAAGACCTCCCTAAGAGCACTTCAAGATTTCTCACAAGCTCCCATTGAGTTCCCCTATGTTTCTCCGGATATCTCCAAGGGTGCTCTGAGAAACCTCTACAGATCTCAAAGACTTCTCCTAGATTTCTCCAAGGGTTTTAAAAAGCTCTCAATATTTAAAAATCCATTCTTAATAGAAATCCCCTCTAATAATCACGACACCCCCATCAAACAGTTTCAGCATTATTTGCTGCTATATACCTCATTCCATTACCACCTTTGGGGCCTTATTCAATTGTGATGCGGCCAATTGAATAGGGCTCTATAAAAGCACAGAGCATATTTTTTTTACAGAAGTTTTTAATTAGTGAACTTCAAGTTCTTCACTAACTAAAAAAATATGTAAAAAAATATGCTCTTGGCTTATATTGAGCCCAATTCAATTGGCCAAATCGCATTTGAATGAGGCCCTTAATATGTATTTAGGGCCTCATTCAATTGCGATTTGGCCAATTGAATAGGGCTCTAAATAAGCACATAGCATATTTTTTTTAAAGAAGTTTTTAGTTAGTGAAAACCTTGCTTTTGGATAGATGTTTACTAACTAAAAACTTCTTTAAAAAAAATATGTTATGTGCTTATTTAGGGCCCTATTCAATTGGCCAAATTGCAATTGAATGAGGGCCTTGGTAGTTAGTGACATGGTTTCACAGAATATTAAATGACCAGATATTAGAGACCCTGATATGACTTCTTGCATCCTTATGGACTTCTTGTACGAATAATGGATGCACCAGGACAGATTTTATTTGTCTGCCTTCATGTTATGCTTTCTATAGAATTACAAAAATATTATAAAATATTTTATAGGAAATGATATACAAAACCTATATATGAGCGAATATTTCAATCGTTTAAAATCCAAGAATAGTTATAAAATAAGTTATTTAAGTCTCAGGGAACAAAATCATGCATTTACAAACTGAAGGGAACAATCGTATCACAAAGTATTCTGTGATATATAATATAAGTATCTTAGAAGTCACGACACTAGAAAAGGTGTATTGGCTCATAGAGATTGTGCAGTCATAAGTACGCTGCATGCCTTCAGAATCATTCGCTGAGAAATATGGTTTATACATAGTATATATATATATATATATATATATATATACATATATATACACTACATATACATGTACTATATATATATATATATATATATATATATATATATATATATATATATACATACATACATACATGAATCTCTCTCTCTCTCTGGTGGGGGTGATTTGCCAGGCTGTATCTAATGTTATAACTAAACTATTCTCTGGGGCAGCACCATGGTGAGCTACTGAACTAAATAAGCTGAAGTGGAGCTTGCATGTTATAGGCCTGGGCATACATATAACTCTGTATATTTATATATATATATATATATATATATAGTACATCTGCGTTCACATTTGAATGTCTAAACCAAGTTAAAAAACCTGCTTCCAGCTCAGAATTCCGAGAAAAACAGTTATTACACTGCATTCTGGGAAGCTGAGGTGGGACATGCAAATGTGCCCACAAATGCCTCGCTCTTCAATCCATAGCCATTTTCAAACATGGCTTCCTTTACGATTATGCATTCTGTATTACACAGCTTTAATGCAAAGCCAAGGCTGGGTTTTACACAAGCTGAGAATCCTATACATGTACAGCTGTTTCAAGCTTACTGGCTATCATCAGCGTGGGGCGGGATCCCAGCTTGTGTTGTGGTCCTTATGAGTAGGCAGTTCACCACAACATTCATTTATAATATGATGGGCAAAAGTGTGTTAGAAGCCTCCGCTGTACAGTAGTACAGTAAATAAATAGTACATCTGTGTTCACATTTGAATGTCTTAAGCAAGTTAAAAATATTTATGACCCAATGCCTCTAAAATGGGCTGGAGAAATTCACTAGCTGGAACTATATTCATTCCTCCTCCATAAATGAACCTTAGTGAATTACCCAATTATATTGGAAATCATCTATCCTATCTGGCAAACGTAAATGGCTTAATATCACAAGTATTCAACAGTAAATAGAAGATTATAAGGAGGAACTGTTGTATGAGGGGTCCTTTGTGTGAATAGTAATGGTTGGCTTGTTTATTGTATACTGTGCATTTCCATTAATAAACCCTGAAACTTGAGGACTTCTCTATAATGTTGCTATGGTAATAAAGTGTTTTTCTGTGTTCCTATATCCTATAGCTGTGTGAAATAAATACAAATCACAATGCACCAAGGAACTGGACAAACACCTAATATAGCACAGAACACAACATTGCTTACCTAGGCTATATTATATATGACAATAACTCTGTCCTAGGTAGACTGACAGGCCGGAGATTCATATGTTGTTTAATGTACTAGATTAGGTTTGTTTTCTTCCAATACCGTAAGATCATGCACAAAATGTTGCTGTATTGAACGGTGTTTCTGTACTATATATATTAACTTGAATGTCTGGGAAACCATTAGTATGCAGAACAGAATCTCTCTTCGCTGCCAGTCTTGTACACAGAGCTGCTTTATCCTTAGATGCCAACACTACCTATGTGTCTGATTTAGCAATACCTATAAATCTCTGTTAAATTCTGCCCACCTAGGAAGTTAAAGGGGAGGTGCATTTAAAAGAGCAATTTACAACCGGTGCAAATGTTTTTCGTTTACATGAAGAAATGAGCACGGTAAGGGTTAAAAATACTAAGGTATATTTTACTTAAATCACTTTATTTGTGCATGATTTTAGTGTCATATCCCTATGTGCAAGCAGTAATATATGCAACAAGGCATAGTTACAAACGATGCACACAGCAGTTATGTATGATATGATAGAAACTGTCAAACATATATCATAAAAAAATCAAGACTGAAGTGTCTTCGAGAAAAAGAGCAATGCAAGAACAAGAAGTCATGGTTTAAAGTTGGAAGGTGAAAGATTTAGGGGAAATAGTACTACTTTACAGAAAGAGTAGTACATAAGTAGAACACTCTCCCATTGGTTGTAGAGTCAAAACACGGTTAAGGAATTTGCCTGGGATACACATAAAGCTTTCCTTATGCTTAATTAAGCCAAACTTAGGTTGACACAGGAAGACCAGATTGGCCTTTTTTGGTTCTTATGTGCCGTCAAATATATATTTCTATAATAATGCTACAGAAAACAGACAAGCACACAGATGTGTAGAAATAAGAAGTTTTCCTCCACTTCCAATGTCCAAATCCTAAAAAAAAATGCATCTTTCTACCATCAAGTAGAAGAATCCATGTGTATTTTTAACAAGATCATTTTTAGGGGGTCAGAGATGTATACATATTTTTCATATATATATATTGGTGTATTGCTAATGGAATACATACCTAATTTCTCTCATAAACAGATTACAGAATCAATGGTGATTTGCAAAAAATACTATTTTACAGCGTTATTAAAATACGATTCGGCTAATTGAATAGGGCACATAGCATATTGTTTTACATACATTTTTTAGTTAGTGAACGTCTATCCAAAAGCAATTTCTTTACTAACTAAAAACTTCTATAATGCTATGTGCTTATATGAAGCCCTATTCAATTGGCCGAATTACAATTTAATAAGGCTGTTAGTAGATATCTGATGGTGCTACCTATCTTCTTTCTAGGAGTTATACAGAATAATTTGTAAACTATTGCATATTCAAGTTTTTATTCTTTATATATACAGATTAAGTTTACTATGTCATTATTTTTTGGGATTACATTATTTACTAGTAACCCTTCATGATCTGTCTCTTTCAGTGACCAGAATGGTGAACACAAAACATCTTTGCTTTCCCTTCAGACTGTGCTAATTTATATTGAAAACTACACAAAATTCTCATATTTTCTAACATAATATACCATATTCAGACAATCTGAAACATTTGTGCATGGAGTTATACTTGAACTTCTCTCAAACCCACCCAATACATTCAGATTTCCAGCCAGTTATGACCTGTATAGATATAGGTTTTGCATTGCTGGTAAGCCTGGAGAAATGAAAAGAAATGCTTGTATAAGTGGACAACAGATTAGCAAATAATTTTCCTAGACTGGAGATATGTTCTTTTAATTACATTAGAAAAAAAAAAGAGTCTTCACTTTACCTACAGATGATAATCTTCCTTTACCTATATCGGCTTACTTGTATGAGAAAAAATAATACCTGGATGATGAGCATTGTACTTCTAAGGCATGTTTTACACAAATAGATTTACAAGATCCTTCCTTATGCAGAAAGTTATTCATTACCTTCCAATTAATATTAAATATTGTAGCAATGATAATAACAAGCAATCATTGCACGAATAAGCAGGCAATAAGTACAACATAAATTATGCAATTAGAATGTGACCTTCAAAGTCATACCTAACATTTTCCATGCACATTCTCCAAAATTTGTTCAAAATGCCAGCATATCCAAAACAAATAAGCTAGCAATCCCCCTGCTCCTTCAGACCTTTTTGCTCTTACATCCTTTTTATGGAGAAATCAATATGGCTACCAAGGGCCTCATTCTATTAACAGCCGTAAAACGTCCGCAAGGCTGCGATTCCTTGCGGGGGTTCCGTTACCTCGCAATTCAATTATACGGCGCCGCAAGGATATCCCCTTACGGCCGGCCGTATATCTTGCAACCGGCCGTAAGCTCAGAAATCTTTAAACGTAAAAATAAACTCAAGACGGCACTGTAAAGCTCTGTAAATGCTAGGGATCATATTGGGGGACATGAGGATTAATAGCAACCCCCTCTCAAGCTTGCACATCAGCCCAAATCCGAGTTTACATTAACTGTTTATTTTCCAGCCGCAGCTTGGGCGGGTCTGAGGTGCTCCAAGCCCTCTGGACTTTTTACATGGATATGTGACATATATTAAAAAATATTTTATTTACGGATTTGAGTATAGGGGAATGTTGTGCTATTTTTGCTAACACCTACAATCACTTTATAGTCTCCTCAGAGTGCAGGATGGCTTTATTTCGGCTTTATAATGTGCTTAATTGTGTGCCTGCGGGACCTTTTTGCTGCAAGTAAGCTGCGGCTCGGTTTTAGCCTTGCAGAGAGGGTTCCCGGAGCAATTGAAGAGCAACCGGGCTTTTCTTGCGGCCGAAACTCTTGCGGCCGTTTTAGATCAAAGGCTTTCCTCCAGCGCGAGCGGCGGCAAGGGATAGCAAGGCGCCGGCCGCAAGGGAATAGAATAGCCGAATAGCTTGCGGCCGGTCCTTGCGGCCCCGCATCTCCTACGGCCGATAATAGAATGAGGCCCCAAGAGAGCTAATACCCAGCAAAGCATTTTTGGGGCATAGTTATGTGATATGGGTAATTTAGGGGCATACTGTTAGCGGTAAGCAATATCTGAAATGAGTGTAGTCCATGTATGGGAAATCCATTTCAATTTAACTTTCAGATTTTGAAAAAAGGTCACTATTGAAAATGGGGGAATTGCTGCTTGTATGAATTACTCTTCCAGAATAATAGTATTTTTTTCTTTAATAAGTCAACAAGGCAGTGTTAGATATATACAGAACAGGAGAACACTGATTGTACAAGAAGAACATCTGATCATTTGTTTTTATGTTACCTATACATAATGTGCCTAACTCAGTATCTATATAGCTAGACAGCATTTGTTTACTGATGTTCTTTAGTATACAAATAGCTATACAATATAAGTGAAATCATAAAAATATAAAATCCTAATTTTGTCTGATATAATTACTACAAATTTAATTACACCTGAAACTAGATTCAGTTAACCACTGATTGTATTGGAGTTTATAAAATAATTCGAAAACTATGTCCTATGGGATTTTATAGCAAGAAAGTGCTAAACATGGCTCCTACAATGAGTCATTCCGAGCAACCTCTTCTGAACTGCTTGGTACCCTGTGTGGCTGATGCAACTGGCATCCAGTCTGTGGGTTCAGTTCCAGCTGTGCCCACAAAACAGATGTAATATTGTATGTTGGATTTTATTTTCTTACTGCTTTGGTTTTCAGAAATACATGTGATACAATTAAAAAAATAACAATTCCCTTGGCTATATTCCTTGAATCACTTGCCAGCAGTTGGTTTAGGAATGCCAATGATGCAGAAATGTTGTTACGGGTTACCGAGGTGGCAACAGTTCAGAGAACTCTACACTTTTCTAGGAAAAAAAAGAATTACTACTCAAAAAATAAAAAACTACTCTTAAAATTACATACTAGCTGTATTTAAAGAATTTAAAAACGTGATATTTTATAATAAGGAACATACAAAGGTATACAATCACATTTATATATGTACTGAGATTGCTTATTGTCAAAGTCCCAGCCAATGCCCTTCTTCTGTATGTCACTAGTTGGCCGTTACCAGTAGAGGGAGCATATCCATTTGGGAAACACACCAGCGTATGGTGCACTTGGACCTGTGATTGTGATTAACTCCTACAACTTCTACATACATAAAAGGGGTATGGACAAATTAAATCTCCCATATTATCTTGAAATAACCAAACTCAGGATATATAGGAAAGCATTCACACAGTACCATCTGCTAAATAATTTAATGTCAGTCTTCATGCAATAAAAACTGATTCCGTAACATGCAAATGGTTAAAAAAAAATTAAAAAATATAAGGTGCCTATGATGCTGGCAGTTGTACATTTTGAGCATACAGTCTTTTCATATTTTACAACTTTTCAATTGAATCTTTATAAGCTTCAAATTTATCAAAATATACAGTACTTTTGCATATTAGATATCCTTTTTTGCCCCTGAGTCAAGTAAAGAGTATTTAAATACAAAGAGGAAAACAGCCATTAAAAGCACTTACATTTTATTTGAAGGTATACTATAAAATAAACCCATTTGGATTATTTGCCAGGAAGACCAGGATCAGATTCATGCCTGTGAAGGCCCAATAACCCTAAGCTGTTTATGGAAGAATCTGGCAAGGATGTGTGTCTAATTGGATTGAGATAAGAAGTACAATGTCTGGACTGAAACTCAACCGCGGGTTCTTGTTCTTGTTCCAGTAACGAAGTCAAGTTGTCTTCTGAAGCAGTGTTCAAGTGGACTCCACTTGAGAGCGACTCTTTGGATTTCAGTCTCGATTTCTCAAGGTCTAAAAACTCTGGGCTCTGCAAGTTGGAACAAACACATACATTGAAACCATAAGTAAGTCATGTACTACACAAAATATGAAGTAAATGCTGAGATCTGATTAATATCACCTATCCTATTGAAATCCAGTTTGTTGGACCAAAACATTTGTCAATTTATAATAAGTACACATATTTTTATCAGGATTTTATGTTCACTGCCTCTCCATTTTCATTTTGAAAGTTTATCATACTATATATGGCTCCTCCATATGAACTGAATCTAGATTAACTCATATTTTCTACACTTTTATATACACAGAGTTATGTGTTTAACAACCACAGTCATTTTGAGCCTGTAACTCGCAATTGGAATGCGAGTAGCTTCAAGTAGGCAAATAAGTAACATTTACGGGCTCCATTATGGGCTTATGTAATTGTGATTTGGACAACTAAATAGGGGCCATAGGGCCATATTCTATTAGCTACTTGTAAATGCCTTGAACTCATACATTTGGCTTTGTTTTGTTTTTTTAAATATATGTTTATATGCATTCTATTGGCTTAAAAATTCATTGGTGCCAATAATTCATATTTCCAGAATATATAGCAATATTAAGAGTGATTTTAAGTGTGTATAAATTGACGAATTGGCAATTGAATTGGGCCCATAGTCTTTATTTGTGACTTGGATAATTGAATTCCATACAGAATTGATTAATCACTATAAGTTCCACCCAAATGTTGTTTAATGTAGTAGACTAACCTGTATACATAGGAATATGTCAGATGGTGGAAACTTACTCCTATCAGGATTTATGGATATTAGGAAATCTTGGATCTATACAAGAAGGGGATTCTAAACCAGCATTGATACTAAGTAATCTTAGCAAATATATTTTTTTGAGATTTTGTGAGCTTTGCACCCTTCCACAATTCACCCTAATATTAAGAATTTCTTATGTTTTAATCATTTGTAGTTGCTTTTATCTGAGATATAATAAAGATTAATTTGGTTAATCAGTACCTAGTTGTGGTCTGCCTCTCGTCATTCCATACATATTTACTGAAATCATGAAGCTAGTTTGTAATTAGAAAAATAATGATGCCTTTGCTGGACTCTGGAAGGATCCTTGATATGTAGGTGGAAGTTTTGTGTGTGAGAGGGAGTTTACATTTCGGGAGAGCTATGGTTGCATCTATTGATGCAAGTGATTGTTGCTGCCCCTGTGAGAGGGAAAGGATGTGATATTAATTTAAGTATTATCCAATTATCCAACAAAGGCTCTGGGCTTCTGCCTGTTCCCTCCTCCAAAATATTAACTTCCACTAAAAGCTAGAACCCCCCTCCCTATAATTCAGTTCAAAATAATTGCTGATGCAAACACAAAATGGATTCCTGTTCTTATAAACAGAGTCTTCAAAAATGGATATTTTCTGCAAAAAAAGATTTATGTACATTGCTTATATAACTGCTGGTATTGTTTGTTTGCAACATGCTTGACAATTAAGAGCCTTTTTCTTGAACTACAGTCGTCCTTTTTAAAAAGAGGCATTTGTTTATCAGTAGAAATTAGGATAATGATCATCTTGCTAAAAAGATAGCAATGGAGACAAGTGGGTAGAGTCCTCATAGTCATATTGAGTTTGCTCCAGACTTTGCCCGGGGCTCTCTATGGCATAAGTACTGTATGTCATTTTTTAATACCTCGGGCTTTGCCCATGGCTCTCTGAGCTTGCATTTCTTATTGCATAAAATACTAATACTGTAATTATTAATAATGGTGAAAAAATTGAATAACAGGGAAAATGAGGCCCATGTGCCTATTCACCATATTTTATTTAATAATGTAAGGAGTGATGTCACAGAGGGTGATATTAATGGTGCTTAATTAGTAATTTTTATTTGAATTTACATATACAAACATTGACAAAATGTAAGTTGTACACATATAAGAATATGACTTAATGAGATTCCAAGCTAAACTAAACTGCAAAAGTTTGTCAGAAACTGCTTGATATTGCTAAATCATTCCTAAACTTCTGAGATTTTCTTAAAATGTAATTAATCAAATTGAAATTAACATTAATTCTCTGGAAATGTCTGACAAACTAATGACACTGGACTTCATTTTGAATTGATATTGGTAAACCATGTTGTCTATTTGCTGGTGTCAGTACTACTATCAGCTAAGAGAACTTGTTTTTCTATATGATATTTTTTAGATAACTATACTTGATACTGTTTTAGCTCTAGAGGAAGCCTAGCTTGTTTTAGGCGAAACGGACCGTCGGAACGCACCCTTTCTTAGGGAACATGGATATCTATACCTGCTAAAACGCCACTGACCAGGGAAGCTTCCTAAAATTAGGGCAGTGATAAGGATAAAAAACGCAAGTATTTGTGAAGCCTAAGCTGATACAGCTGATTGTGAAGCAGTGGATTGTTGAAGAAGTTCATGCTGCACGGATTACCTTACATGACAATATTGGGCAACCTTTAATGTGATGCAGACTAACCATAGCAATATGTATAAATCCAAGCAATTGTACAATAGTATGGTGATGTGCAATAGTATATACAGCCTATTGTGAAGCAGTTGACTATTGAAGCAGTGCACACTGCAAGGATTACCTTACTGAACAATAGTGTGCAATGTGGTGCAGACTAATTATAGCAATATGCATAATATCCAGGCAATGTGGTATATGAGCAAGAAAGTTCTTGAAATGTGCAATAACATAGTGTTGTGCAATATCATATATGCTCAATCCTAAGCAATATTGGATGAAAGCATTAAAACATTTGCTATATAGCATTGTGCAATAATATAGTGCTGTACTGTGCAATATATATCTATCTGGGGATGGAAAAAGTTCTAAATGTGTGAAGACTAAGGCCTGTATGAATGAATTATTTACTAGAACGCTATTTACCGAGGATTGCACTTAGTTAAACTTTATAATGCAAAGAAAGTAAGCAGAGGCCAGTATAAAGATTATGGCAATTGCTGTTGGATGACACTACAGATTCACCACTAGTTTGGAAAAACACTTTTTCCCATTACAACATTTGCAAGCCAATAGGCATCTGGGAAGTCCCTTTTTGTTTTTAAATTAACCTTTTTTTATCTGGTGTTTATATCAAGATCTAAGGATTTAGTAACCCTTGGATTAAGCTTAATAGCATACGAGGATGACTGATTAGATCTTTAACGGAAACGTTTCTCAAACAGTAGATTGGTTTAACAGACGATTTTTACTGACTATGGTCATTTTATTGCTTTATGAGGGGGAAGGAGGGAGGAAAGAGGAGGAGGATAAGGGGGAATGAGGGGGGGGGAGAGGAGGAAGATGGAGAGGAGCAGGAGGAAGATGGGGAGGAGCAATGGCGTACTGAGGGGGCCCAGGTAAACTCGGCAGCACTGGGCCCCCTCCACATCCTCCCTGCGGTAACCCCGAGTGCGGCTCGGGGGTTACCGATTTAGGAAGAGAAGATCAAGACATTTGTGACTTCAAATGCTATGCATGGGAAACCTCAACAGCACTTTAAATGGTTGCTTAATACCCTAATAATAGGAGCTAGATGCTTTTCCCTTGGCATTGATGTTTAATAAAATTCATATACAATGTTTTAAAATGGCAATATTATATATTACACTTACTTTCTCTCAAAACATCAGCTTCTAAACCTCCAGCTAAGCTTCTTGTCTCCAACCATATTTATAGATAGGAACAGATGCTTTTTATTAGTAGGAGACTTGTTAATTGGAAAGATTAGTATATACACTTGGATGCCGTTCCCCTTATTATGAGAAAAAATGGATACCCTGTAACAGTAGAAATGTATAACTAAATTTGAGGTCCCCCCATATTTTCTTTTCTCCTGGTTATCTTGGTTTAATTTTTCTGAATTAGCAAGATTCTGGGTCAGTTTTCTTATTTAAACACAAAAATAAAAGAGATTTCTTACATTAATATTTAAACAACTTTATTTTGTTAAGTTAAGAATTTTCCATTTATAAAAGAGTGTACTGTGTACTTGGGTTCCCTGTTGGCCAGTAACCAGAATTAGTTGCTTTCACCACTGCGACATGGGTTTGATTCCAGTCAGGGAACCAAGAGGTCTCACCACCCTGAAGCCATACAAGGTTGGGCCTGGTCAGTATTTTGATGGAAGACCACCTAGGAGCTGTATGCTGTGACCCACTGGAGAAGGAACTGGCAACCCACTCCAGTATCTCTGCCATAAAAACCAAGTGCATCAGCATGACCATGGACATAAAAGAAATATGTGACTGGTGTGTTATGGTCCATGAGGTCACGGAGAGTCGGACACAAACGCACACTGTATACTTATCTATGCTGTCACATTTGTTGTTCACAAATCTTTTTTATGCAATTACACATTCAATAAAAGATAAATTATCAAAAAATGTTTACCTTAACAAGGACTGATGCCAATGTCTGACCATCCAGGACTATCTCACAGTCAGAGTTGCTTCAACCCACCGATGACCTCACAAGGGGTGGAAACAAGCTAGTCATGTGGAGGTTTGAAAGTAAGTTCATGTTTATGGAAGCTGATGTTTGAAAGTAAGTTTAATATTGAATATTTATTTTTTTCTAACTCACTGAATTGTAATCTTATTATTTAAGCCTAATTAAAGCATCACCATGCTCCGGTTGTTATGGCAGTACAGTAGTTCTTAAACCATCAGCCTATGACAAATTACAAAACAAAGTCTTTTGCACCATAATCAGCAACCTTACACTTCTAATTGTGTTTTAGTAAGTTTACTGTACTATAGGTTACCGTCAGATACTTGCATGTGATGAAGTACTAAAACTCCTATCTGTCTTGATGGACGCCCGGGGATGGGAGTTCTGTACTCCTCCTCGCACCGCTGGTTTGTTATATTCAGAGCTAGCTGTAACCATGCTGTATGCTGGAGGGACAAGAGACGCCTGCCGCTGCAAAAGCTGGAGGATCGCTTGAATATCAGATGTCATCTGTGATTCCAACCTGCAAATAAAAATCAGCAATATCAAAAACTGCAGCTTTGGATAACCAATGTTCCTTATCTTATCTCATTTATATTGTTCTTCACCATCATGTGAAGCAGTTAAGATCAAGAAAATAAGTGTTAAAATTATTTTATTTAATGCTTCTGTTAGCTTTTATAGCAAAGTGTTCATTTAATCTGAGTATTATCAGGAGTCAGTTGCACTTCACGATTCTTTGAGCTTTTAGGCAAATTCCATTAACTACTAAAAAGACCATAAATGATAAGCTGCCTCTAAATGCTTTATATTTCTGAATAAGCTTACAGCATAGCAGTGTTGGAAAAAAATACTTAGAGTCTCTTGGACTGGAAGAAGGTCCAATTATTCAATGCTACAGGAAATGAAGCCAAACTGTTTACTGGAAAGTTTGATCATGAGGCTAAAGCTCAAATATTTTGGTCATATCACGAGACTACAGGATTCTATAGAGAAGATGCCAGGAAAGATAGAAGGCACACAAAGAAGTGGGTGGAAGAGCTGGATAGATGAGGTAATTAAAGCAATGAACATGAGCTAGGGGAGCTTTTTTCCCCCTAACTTCTACACTCATGTAAATCTTTTGCTCCCCCAGATTAGAGAACTCAGTGAATAAATCCTACTCTGTAGCCACAACAGATTTCTGTGTAGGGAGCAGCCAAACCAAGCTTTACGGATGAGGCGGCTGTAGGAGCCAATAGGAAATGGGAACCTCATGAATATTATAATGAGTTAAACCTATGTTAAACCTATTTTGAGTTCACCATTAATATTAAAAAATACATTGGCACATAGCAGCAAAGCATTAAGAAGAGAATATCATTTGAAAATACAGTTTGACTCATTTATGGCCTACCATTATTATTATCTTTATTTGTAACTCGCCAACATATTCCGTAGCGCTAACCACTGTTGTACCTGTCCCCCTCTCTCATTGTCCTGAACACTATAGAAAGAAAGTGAAAGATTTCAACAGAGATAACATTGAATAGATGTTAAATCAGTTAAAATCTTTCAGCTGGGCTTAGGACAATGCTAGAATTACATTTTCTAGCTACATTTTCCTTTGCTGCTGTTTGCACATGTCCTCTTAATGCTAATTAATGGCAAACTGAAAATAGATTTAACATGAAAATTGCGCACACTGGCCTTTTAAATAAGAGACAGTGCATCACCGAACCTAAAGCCATATGAAGATTTAAACAGAAAAACAAACAGGCATACTATATTGATAAAGAGAGATGTTTACCTGCCTTCCAAATATAGGTTTATATGCTTAAAATCATAATTGTACTTTAATGTCATTTAATTGTAAAAAAATTGTTTAAAAAAACAGACACATGGGGGCGCACCAATACTTCATATGGGTTCTTGTCCGCCATTACCGTATCAGTATCTTTGTTTCGCTTACATGCACACATTTTAAATTCCATGAAAAAAATTAGATTTTCATATATTTAAAATTTATGAAATGTGAAGAATATAAAAGCCATATCTGCTCCTAGTCGTGTTTAATTTTACATTTAACAATAATACGAATGATTTGTGGCAAAGTGTAAGAGCTAAAAACCAGAACACTTTTACTTCTGTTAATTCAATGTTTTAATTTTATATTTTATTACTAATCGCTGAAATGATCAATTTTTATAGATTATGAATTATATATTTTTTTAATTATCTGTAAATTTGATTTATTGGAAACTCTAAAATTAAGAAACTACCCAAAAAAATACTTTCAGAGAAAAACAGTGTAGACCAGGGGTTGGCATGAATTACTGGGGCACAATGGAAACCCTTTCCAAATCGCTACCTTGTCGTGGTGAAGGGGCTTGTGTACTTCAATGAAGCTGTGAGGTATACCATGTAGGATCACCCAAGAAGGGCAGGTCATAGCAGAGAGGTCAGACAAGTCATGGACCACTGGAGAAAGAACTGGCAGCCCACTCCATTATCTTTGCAGAGAAAATCTTAAGATGCGCTTGGCTTGTTGCCATCCATAGGGCACCAAGACTTTTTGGTGCAGGAGATGTGGGCGCCGCCATGTGCGCCGCCAAATGCGACAATAGCACGCAGTACTCACTCTCTCTCCCCAGTACAGCACTCTGCACTCACCCTCTCCTCCCCCACTGCTCACCCTCCTTCTCCAGCTCTCCAACCCTGAATAATAATCCTCTCCCCAAGTACTCACCCCCCCCAGTACTCACCCTCCTCAGTACTCACCCTCTCCCCAGCTTCAAGTATTCACCCTCCCCACTACTCACCGTCTTTCCCTAGCTCTGTCCCTCCAGTACTCACCCTCTCTCTCCAGCTTTCTCTCCCTCTCCCAGTACTCACCCTCTCCCCAACTCTCCTAGTACTCACCCTGTCTCTGCAGGTCTTTCTCAGCTCTTCCTCCCCCAGTACTCGCTGTCTCTCCCCAGCTCTCTCTCTCTCCACTACTCACTTTGTCTCTCCCCCTAGTACCCACCCTCTAACACCAGGTCGTTCTCCCCCAGTACTCACTCTGTCTCGCCCCCTAGTACCCACCCTCTAACCCAAGGTCTCTCTCCCCCAGTACTCACTCTCTCTCTTCCCCTAGTACCCACCCTCTAACCCCAGGTCTCTCTCCCCCAGTACTCACTCTCTCTCTCCCCCTAGTACCCACCCTCTAACCCCAGGTCTTTCTCCCTCTGTACTCACTCTGTCTCTCTCCCTAGTACCCACCCTCTAACCCCAGGTCTTTCTCCCTCTGTACTCACTCTGTCTCTCTCCCTAGTACCCACCCTCTAACCCAAGGTCTCTCTCCCCCAGTACTCACTCTGTCTCTCTCCCTAGTACCTACCCTCTAACCCAAGGTCTCTTTCCCCCAGTACTCACTCTCTCTCTCCCCCTAGTACCCACCCTCTAACCCCAGGTCTTTCTCCCCCAGTACTCACTCTATCTCTCCCCCTAGTACCCACCCTCTAACCCAAGGTCTCTCTCCCCCAGTACTCACTCTGTCTCTCCCCCTAGTATCCACCCTCTAACCCCAGGTCTCTCTCCCCCAGTACTCACTCCCTCTCTCCCCCTAGTACCCACCCTCTAACCCAAGGTCTCTCTCCCCCAGTACTCACTCTGTCTCTCCCCCTAGTATCCACCCTCTAACCCCAGGTCTCTCTCCCCCAGTACTCACTCTCTCTCTCCCCCTAGTACCCACCCTCTAACCCCAGGTCTTTCTCCCCCAGTACTCACTCTGTCTCTCCCCCTAGTACCCACCCTCTAACCCAAGGTCTCTCTCCCCCAGTACTCACTCTGTCTCTCCCCCTAGTACCCACCCTCTAACCCAAGGTCTCTCTCCCCCAGTACTCACTCTCTCTCTCCCCCTAGTACCCACCCTCTAACCCCAGGTCTTTCTCCCCCTGTACTCACTCTCTCTCTCCCCCTAGTACCCACCCTCTAACCCAAGGTCTCTCTCCCCCAGTACTCACTCTGTCTCTCTCCCTAGTACCCACCCTCTAACCCAAGGTCTCTCTCCCCCAGTACTCACTCCCTCTCTCCCCCTAGTACCCACCCTCTAACCCCAGGTCTCTCTCCCCCAGTACTCACTCTCTCTCTCCCCCTAGTACCCACCCTCTAACCCCAGGTCTTTCTCCCCCAGTACTCACTCTCTCTCTCCCCCTAGTACCCACCCTCTAACCCAAGGTATCTCTTCCCCAGTACTCACTCTCTCTCTCCCCCGAGTACCCACCCTTTAACCCCAGGTCTCTCTCCCCCAGTACTCACTCTCTCTCTCCCCCTAGTACCCACCCTCTAACCCCAGGTCTCTCTCCCCCAGTACTCACTCTCTCTCTCCCCCTAGTACCCACCCTCTAACCCCAGGTCTTTCTCCCTCTGTACTCACTCTGTCTCTCTCCCTAGTACCCACCCTCTAACCCAATGTCTCTCTCCCCCAGTACTCACTCTCTCTCTCCCCCTAGTACCCACCCTCTAACCCAAGGTCTCTCTCCCCCAGTACTCACTCTGTCTCTCTCCCTAGTACCCACCCTCTAACCCAAGGTCTCTTTCCCCCAGTACTCACTCTCTCTCTCCCCCTAGTACCCACCCTCTAACCCCAGGTCTTTCTCCCCCAGTACTCACTCTGTATCTCCCCCTAGTACCCACCCTCTAACCCAAGGTCTCTCTCCCCCAGTACTCACTCTCTCTCTCCCCCTAGTACCCACCCTCTAACCCAAGGTCTCTCTCCCCCAGTACTCACTCTGTCTCTCTCCCTAGTACCCACCCTCTAACCCAAGGTCTCTTTCCCCCAGTACTCACTCTCTCTCTCCCCCTAGTACCCACCCTCTAACCCCAGGTCTTTCTCCCCCAGTACTCACTCTGTCTCTCCCCCTAGTACCCACCCTCTAACCCAAGGTCTCTCTCCCCCAGTACTCACTCTGTCTCTCCCCCTAGTATCCACCCTCTAACCCCAGGTCTCTCTCCCCCAGTACTCACTCTCTCTCTCCCCCTAGTACCCACCCTCTAACCCCAGGTCTTTCTCCCCCAGTACTCACTCTGTCTCTCCCCCTAGTACCCACCCTCTAACCCAAGGTCTCTCTCCCCCAGTACTCTCTCTCTCCCCCTAGTACCCACCCTCTAACCCCAGGTCTTTCTCCCCCTGTACTCACTCTCTCTCTCCCCCTAGTACCCACCCTCTAACCCAAGGTCTCTCTCCCCCAGTACTCACTCTGTCTCTCTCCCTAGTACCCACCCTCTAACCCCAGGTCTCTCTCCCCAGTACTCACTCTGTCTCTCTCCCTAGTACCCACCCTCTAACCCCAGATCTCTCTCCCCCAGTACTCACCCTCTAACCCAAGGTCTCTCTCCCCCAGTACTCACTCCCTCTCTCCCCCTAGTACCCACCCTCTAACCCCAGGTCTCTCTCCCCCAGTACTCACTATCTCTCTCCCCCTAGTACCCACCCTCTAACCCCAGGTCTTTCTCCCCCAGTACTCACTCTCTCTCTCCCCCTAGTACCCACCCTCTAACCCAAGGTATCTCTTCCCCAGTACTCACTCTCTCTCTCCCCCTAGTACCCACCCTTTAACCCCAGGTCTCTCTCCCCCAGTAGTCACTCCCTCTCTCCCCCTAGTACCACCCTCTAACCCCAGGTCTCTCTTCCCCAGTACTCACTCTCTCTCTCCCCCTAGTACCCACCCTTTAACCGCAGGTCTTTCTCCCCCAGTACTCACTCTCTCTCTCCCCCTAGTACCCACCCTCTAACCCCAGGTCTCTCTCCCCCAGTACTCACTCCCTCTCTCCCCCTAGTACCACCCTCTAACCCCAGGTCTTTCTCCCCCAGTACTCACTCTCTCTCTCCCCCTAGTACCCACCCTCTAACCCAAGGTCTCTCTCCCCCAGTACTCACTCTCTCTCTCCCCCTAGTACCCACCCTCTAACCCAAGGTCTCTCTCCCCCAGTACTCACTCTGTCTCTCTCCCTAGTACCCACCCTCTAACCCAAGGTCTCTTTCCCCCAGTACTCACTCTCTCTCTCCCCCTAGTACCCACCCTCTAACCCCAGGTCTTTCTCCCCCAGTACTCACTCTGTCTCTCCCCCTAGTACCCACCTCTAACCTAAGGTCTCTCTCCCCCAGTACTCACTCTGTCTCTCCCCCTAGTATCCACCCTCTAACCCCAGGTCTCTCTCCCCCAGTACTCACTCTCTCTCTCCCCCTAGTACCCACCCTCTAACCCCAGGTCTTTCTCCCCCAGTACTTACTCTGTCTCTCCCCCTAGTACCCACCCTCTAACCCAAGATCTCTCTCCCCCAGTACTCACTCTGTCTCTCCCCCTAGTACCCACCCTCTAACCCAAGGTCTCTCTCCCCCAGTACTCACTCTCTCTCTCCCCCTAGTACCCACCCTCTAACCCCAGGTCTTTCTCCCCCTGTACTCACTCTCTCTCTCCCCCTAGTACCCACCCTCTAACCCAAGGTCTCTCTCCCCCAGTACTCACTCTGTCTCTCTCCCTAGTACCCACCCTCTAACCCAAGGTCTCTCTCCCCCAGTACTCACTCCCTCTCTCCCCCTAGTACCCACCCTCTAACCCCAGGTCTCTCTTCCCCAGTACTCACTATCTCTCTCCCCCTAGTACCCACCCTCTAACCCCAGGTCTTTCTCCCCCAGTACTCACTCTCTCTCTCCCCCTAGTACCCACCCTCTAACCCAAGGTCTCTCTTCCCCAGTACTCACTCTCTCTCTCCCCCTAGTACCCACCCTTTAACCCCAGGTCTCTCTCCCCCAGTACTCACTCCCTCTCTCCCCCTAGTACCACCCTCTAACCCCAGGTCTCTCTTCCCCAGTACTCACTCTCTCTCTCCCCCTAGTACCCACCCTTTAACCCCAGGTCTTTCTCCCCCAGTACTCACTCTCTCTCTCCCCCTAGTACCCACCCTCTAACCCCAGGTCTCTCTCCCCCAGTACTCACTCCCTCTCTCCCCCTAGTCCACCCTCTAACCCCAGGTCTTTCTCCCCCAGTACTCACACTCTCTCTCCCCCTAGTACCCACCCTCTAACCCAAGGTCTCTCTCCCCCAGTACTCACTCTGTCTCTCTCCCTAGTACCCACCCTCTAACCCCAGGTCTCTCTCCCCCAGTACTCACTCCCTCTCTCCCCCTAGTACCCACCCTCTAACCCCAGGTCTCTCTCCCCCAGTACTCACTCTCTCTCTCCCCCTAGTACCCACCCTCTAACCCCAGGTCTTTCTACCCCAGTACTCACTCTCTCTCTCCCCCTAGTACCCACCCTCTAACCCAAGGTCTCTTTTCCCCAGTACTCACTCTCTCTCTCCCCCTAGTACCCACCCTTTAACCCCAGGTCTCTCTCCCCCAGTACTCACTCCCTCTCTCCCCCTAGTACCACCCTCTAACCCAAGGTCTCTCTCCCCCAGTACTCACTCTCTCTCTCCCCCTAGTACCCACCCTCTAACCCCAGGTCTCTCTCCCCCAGTACTCACTCTCTCTCTCCCCCTAGTACCCACCCTCTAACCCAAGGTCTCTCTCCCCCAGTACTCACTCTCTCTCTCCCCCTAGTACCCACCCTCTAACCCCAGGTCTCTCTCCCCCAGTACTCACTCTCTCTCTCCCCCTAGTACCCACCCTCTAACCCCAGGTCTTTCTCCCTCTGTACTCACTCTGTCTCTCTCCCTAGTACCCACCCTCTAACCCAAGGTCTCTCTCCCTCAGTACTCACTCTCTCTCTCCCCCTAGTACCCACCCTCTAACCCAAGGTCTCTCTCCCCCAGTACTCACTCTCTCTCTCCCCCTAGTACCCACCCTTTAACCCCAGGTCTCTCTCCCCCAGTACTCACTCCCTCTCTCCCCCTAGTACCACCCTCTAACCCCAGGTCTCTCTTCCCCAGTACTCACTCTCTCTCTCCCCCTAGTACCCACCCTTTAACCCCAGGTCTTTCTCCCCCAGTACTCACTCTCTCTCTCTCTCCCCCTAGTACCCACCCTCTAACCCCAGGTCTCTCTCCCCCAGTACTCACTCCCTCTCTCCCCCTAGTACCACCCTTTAACCCCAGGTCTTTCTCCCCCAGTACTCACTCTCTCTCTCCCCCTAGTACCCACCCTCTAACCCAAGGTCTCTCTCCCCCAGTACTCACTCTGTCTCTCTCCCTAGTACCCACCCTCTAGCCCCAGGTCTCTCTCCCCCAGTACTCACTCCCTCTCTCCCCCTAGTACCCACCCTCTAACCCCAGGTCTCTCTCCCCCAGTACTCACTCTCTCTCTCCCCCTAGTACCCACCCTCTAACCCCAGGTCTTTCTCCCCCAGTACTCACTCTCTTTCTCCCCCTAGTACCCACCCTCTAACCCAAGGTCTCTCTTCCCCAGTACTCACTCTCTCTCTCCCCCTAGTACCCACCCTTTAACCCCAGGTCTCTCTCCCCCAGTACTCACTCCCTCTCTCCCCCTAGTACCACCCTCTAACCCCAGGTCTCTCTCCCCCAGTACTCACTCTCTCTCTCCCCCTAGTACCACCCTCTAACCACCGGTCTTTCTCCCCCAGTACTCACTCTGTCTCCCCCCCTTTTTTGCATGAAAACTATCAAAATAAACGTTAATAAACTTACCCTGACATTTGCAAATTTCCTCACTTTTCTGGGACTTGATTTTGAGGAATACCCCTTAAAAAACTTAGCTAAATTGGCATAACATTCATAATTTCTTTTGGCCAATCATAGGCCTCTATAACATTGTTTCAATATCTGGAAAGTCAGTTTGTGCAGCAAAGCATCCTGGAATGTGTAGTCTTGTTTTAACCTCCACAAGGAAGCAAAGAGTAGGTCAGACATTGCTCTCAAGATATCTGCATTGTGCTGCTGTTTCTCTTGAAGATTAATATAGGATTAAAAAACATATCCAAATGCACTGTTTCTATTGGTAGGTACCTGGTGCCTATGTAAGTGGCTCTGGGGTGTGGAAACCAATTTTTTTTAATTAAAAAAAATCTACATTTGTATAGAATAACTCAATGCAGTATGTGTTTGATTACAAAAAAGCTAAAAAAGGAAAACTATTTATTATAAAACAATGTATGTTATTGTTCTGAAATTTCATATATTATTTTCGGTATTTACCTTTCAGTGTTCGATTAAAGTTGGAAATGCAATATCAGTTTATTTCTGCATAAAACTGGAACCAATTAACGACGAGTACCAAAGTACCATTGTACATGAGTTTCAATACTACAGTGTTAGCTTTTACAGGACTCTGGATATTTATTTACCTTGAGGCTATTTCCATGTCAAATGGATCGGCTGATACTTTGAGTTTATGGGGACAGGCTCTATGGGGGTCCTGAATTGATCACAAATTACGATATATGCTTAAATACTTTCTTCACTGCAATAATACATATTAATGTTTGTAGTAAGCATGTTATCTCACTTGGGTGTAGGTGCTCGGTATGATAATGTAGAGCAGCATTACAAAAATGTACCTTTAATATCTGTTTTCAGAAACAAGGTATTTATAGTGGACCATAAAATATTCATCTGTTGTGAAAAAGCTGATTTTTTTTTTAATATTAGAGTAACAAACAGAAAAATGATAAAGGAATCAAAATATAAACTATGTAAAAGTATGTTCTTTATATATTAATAAGACGAATAATTCTTAATATTACTAATAAATTACTGGAATAATAAATAGATATCCGTAGACTTTTACGTGTCATGTCTATATTCAAATCTGAGCCTGACGCTTGATATTCTGTCAGTATGTATGGTGATATCACCACAAGGGACAATTCGGAAAAGACACACTGACATGTGCACAAGACGAGCTGTTTATACTCAGCGGGATATATGTCCTTACTATCCTGTCCTTGTTAAACCAAGATCGTTGCTGTGCTTCGAATCAGGAACAGTGTGCCCATGGATTAATTCAGTGATGGGCCAACAGTGATGAGCCAACAATGATGGGCCAATAATAATGAGCCAACGGTGATTGGCCAACAGTAATGAACCAACAGTGCAACGGCCAACAGTGATGGGTCAACAGTGCAATGGCCAATAGTGATGGGTCAACAGTGCAACGGCCAACAGGGATGGGTCAACAGTGCAACGGCCAACAGTGATGGGTCAACAGTGCCACGGCCAACAGTCAAGTGCTTCAATATGACTCTGCTTGAAAACAGGTGAATCAATCACAATGAATGAAACTGAATAGCTCAGGGTTGTCAGAGTAAAAAGAGACTGAATACACAATCCAAGAGACCTAGAAATCTTAGACTATTGTCAGCCCTCAAAAGACCAACTTGTCCACCACTGGACTAGAGATTTGAACAATGGCCACAACTTAACACAACAAAGGTCTTATCTGTATCAGTAGAAGACTGTGAAGACACTCTGTAACCATTATTGGAAAAACATAAGCTGGTGGCGAAAGCGTTATGGTCTGGGGAATGTTTTCTTGGCATTGTCGGGGTCCATTCATACCTCTGGAAGGAACTCTCAACTGATTGTGTTATATATTCATCCTTGCAGATCAAGTACACCCATACATGTTGACTGTCTTTCCTGGTGCGGATGGGATCTTCCAGCAGGACAATATAACATGTCATATGGCCAGAATTGTCCAGGAGTGTTTGGAGGAGCATGACAAAGACTTCCAAGTACTTCCCCGGGCCTCAAACCCCATCGAACACCTGTGGGACACCCTTGATCGCCATATTCACCATATGGATCCTCCACCACGCACTCTTCCAGCTCAGAATTCCGAGAAAAACAGTTATTACACTGCATTCTGGGAAGCTGAGCTATGCCTCGCTCTTTCAATCCATAGCCATTTTCAAACATGGCTTCCTTTAACCTTAGGCCTGCTGTATTACACAGCTTTAATGCAAAGCCAAGGCTGGGTTTTACACAAGCTGAGAATCCTATCCATGTACAGCTGTTTCAAGCTTACTGGCTATCATCAGCATGGAGCGGGATCTCAGCTTGTGTTGTGGATCTTATGGGTAGGTAATTCACCACAACAATCATTTATAATATGGTGGGTAAAAGAGTGATAGAAGCCCTCCACCGTACAATAGTCCAGTAAATAAATAGTACATCTGTATTCACATCTGAATGTCTAAAGCAAGTTAAAAAAACCTGCTTCCAGCTCAGAATTCCGAAAAAACAGTTATTACACTGCATTCTGGGAAGCCGAGCTGGGACATGCAAAAGCTCTATGGTGATGATAGCCAGTAAGCTTGAAACAGCTGTACATGGATATGATTCTCAGCTTGTGTATAATCCAACTTTAGCTTTGCATTAAAGCTGTGTAATACAGCATGCATAAGCTTAAAGGAAGACATGTTTGATAATGGCTATGGATTGAAGAGAAAGGCATTTGTGGCCATATTTGCATGTTCCAGCTCGGCTTCCCAGTATGCAGTGTAATAACTGTTTTTCTCGGAAATCTGAGCTGGAAGCAGGTTTTTTAACTTGTTTTAGACATTCAAATGTGAGCACAGATGTACTTTGTATTTACTGTACTACTGTACGGTGGAGGGCTTCCATTGCTCTTTTGCCCACCATATTATAAATGATTGTTGTGGTGAACTACCTACTCATAATTTCCACAACACATGCTGAGATCCCGCTCCATGCTGATGATAGCCAGTAAGCTTGAAACAGCTGTACATGGATTGGATACTCAGCCTGTGTTTATTCCAACCTTTGCATTAAAGCTGTGTAATACGGCATGCATAAGCTTAAAGGAAGCCATGATTGATAATGGCTAAGGAATGAAGAGTGAGGCATTTGTGGCCATGTTTGTGTGTCCCGGCTCAACTTCCCAGAATGCAGTGTAATAACTGTTTTTCTTAGAACTCTGAGCTGAAAGCAGGTTTTTTAACTTGCTTTAGACATTCAAATGTGAACACAGATGTACTTTTTATTTACTATATATATATATATATATATACACACACACACACAGTACTGAGTGTATAACAGAATTACGGTTAGTTTATTTGCTTTTACCTGTTCATTTGCTCTTGTATTAGGTCCAGTCTGTGCTCCACTTCTCCATACGTGAGGTCATTTTCTGGCTCACATATTCCCCATGCAACATGATTTAATGCTGTATGATCAGTTACACTGTCATGTAACACAGTGTCCTCTCTTCCCCAGCTCCTTGTACTCGCTATATCTGAAAAAACAGCAACAACCAAATTAGCCTGCAGTAAAAAAACTACTCTATATAGCAGAGGTGTATATTCTTAAAAGCAGCACATGAAAGTTTAAGAAGTGTGATATTATGAATTGAAGGGCACCGCCATTTTGGCATTATATATGTGGTGCATAAGGCAGCTTGCAACAAATAAAAACATATATACAATATATCTTAGCATTCTGTAAATCAACTGCCGCATATTAAAGGAGCAACGTGGGTATTTTGGATGTTTCCTGTTTCGTGCCCGCCGACAGAACTATGCAGCAGCCACTAGGTGGTGCGAATGTGGCTTGCTGAGACTTTTCAATTTGTTCTTAGGGTGAGTGTTAGGTTTATGGTTAGGGGTTAGGTTAGTAGCAGATTGGCCAAATCGCAATTGAATGAGGCCCTTACTCTTTTAAGAACTACATAAGAAAATTAGTAAAACATATTAGAATGGAGAACAAATACTGTAATTTATTACCTTTTACATGCATTAGGCTTACATTTTGTTTTCTACTGAAAAATCTCCTGATGTGGGAGGTTATTTTGCATCAACATTAAACGTCTATCTAATCTATGGCAATGTGGAATATTAACTGCCAGTGCATTCATTGGGGCCTGATGGACATCTAGTAGCAGAATGGATCAGCTGAGAACATAATATTGAACTGTGCAGTAAGGAATAATTATATATTTTTTGTTAACAAGTTATTATTAATGAAAAACCAACCACAGTGACGGTTTAAGCCGTGCGCGCATAGTTCTCCCTTTTCTCAGCTGGTGCGCGTGTATGTGCAAGGCTCAGGATGATTGACAGGCAATGTTATCTCCCTAACTGAAGGGGCATCCATACAATTGATCGGTGTATACAGGTGCTCTTGATCTTTCTATATATAGCACTCCAGTGAACTCCACATCAGATCATGGCATTGAATTTTCTAGCCTAAAAACGTACGAAATTACCTAAATAGAGAAAAAATCGTTACATCAGTAGGAAGACTTGTCGCTGTCTGTCCTCGGTCCAGTGCAATGTTTTGTATCTACTTGTGAATGTAGGAATACAACATGTTTTCCTAAACTCATTAAAGGAATATTGTAATCATTCATTTTGCAGATATTTAAAGGACCACCATTTGGCCATGAAATAAAAAGAGTTTTGCTACAGAGGAAGAAAGCTATGGCAAGCTTGGACAAGCTAATAGAACATAAAGATATTACACTATCAACAAAGGTCCACATAGTCAGAACTCTGGTATTCCCAGTAGTAACATACGGATGTGAGAGCTGGACCATAAAGAAAGCTGAGCGCCCTAGAATTGACACCTTTGAATTGTGGTGTTGGAGAAAACTGCTTAGAGTTCCTTGGACTGCAAGAAGATCAGTACTTCAGAAAAATCAAGACAAACTGTTCACTGGAAGGTTTGATCATGAGGCTGAAGCTCAAATATTTTGGCCATGTCATGAGATGGCAGGATTCAGAAGACTCTGATGCTGGGAAAGATTGAAGGTTGGGACGGCAGAGGCGGAGATGGATACATGAGATCATTGATTGGCATCAGCGGGGCAGTGGGTGACTGATGTGCCTGGCGTGCTGTGGTACATAAGGTCACAGAGAGTCGTACACAACTGAACGACAAAGCAACACTAACAAAAGACCACCATAAAAGAAGGCAGAAAAGAAACAGGAAAGAGTTCTGGGCATATTCTCCATCCCCTGCATACCGAATAGTGGTGGAGGGAAGTAGCTTTGCTAGTCACTGATACACTAAAGTTCAAGTGTAAGTTTAAAAGCTAACCCAGTGGTTCCCAAACCTCTCCTCAAGGGTCCCCAGTCAGGCCAGATTTTTGATTTACCTGTGTGCCTCTCCTGTGTACATACACTGTTAAATCAAAACCCTGGCCTGTCTGTGGAGCTTTGAGGAGAAGTTTGGGAACCACTGAGCTAACCCCTAAGCTACATTGAATTTAAGAACCCTAACCCCAAAGATAAATTGAATTTCTATCTCTTTAAATAATGTTATTACTAAACATTTAATAATTAACAAATGAAACCCTATTGTGTGACCACTACACTGCCCAGTTCTTTCATGTTTCACCTCTGCCAGCAGTGGCGTCCAGCAACCACTAGGTGGCGCGACAGTGGCACTCTGAGACTTTGTTCAATTTGTTCTTAGAATGAGGACTAGACTTATGGTTTAGGGTTAGGGTTTAGAGTTAGGGTTCACGGCTAGGGTAGGGTTACGCATAGCCTACCACTATTTTACTATGTACAGCTTATGATTTGCCACTACCCTAGCCCTAATCCCTAACCCATAAACTTGACCCGCAGAGCAAATTGAACAAAGTCTCGCCAAGCCAACGTTGCACCACCTAGTGGCTGCTGTACAACACCAACAGGGATGGGTCAACAGTGCAAGGGTCAACAGTGCAACGGCCAACAGTGATGGGTCAACAGTGCCACGGCCAACAGTCAAGTGCTTCAATATGACTCTGCTTGAAAACAGGTGAATCAATCACAATGAATGAAACTGAATAGCTCAGGGTTGTCAGAGTAAAAAGAGACTGAATACACAATCCAAGAGACCTAGAAATCCTAGACTATTGTCAGCCCTCAAAAGACCAACTTGTCCACCACTGGACTAGAGATTTGAACAATGGCCACAACTTAACACAACAAAGGTCTTTTCTGTATAAGTACAAGACTGTGAAGACACTCTGTAACCATTATTGGAAGAACATAAGCTGGTGGCGGCAGCGTTATGGTCTGGGGAATGTTTTTTGGCATTGCCGGGGTCCATTCATACCTCTGGAAAGAACTCTCACCTGATTGTGTTATATATTCATACTTGCAGATCAAGTATACCCATACATGTTGACTGTCTTTCCTGGTGCAGATGGGATCTTCCAGCAGGACAATATAACATGTCATATGGCCAGAATTGTCCCAGAGTGGTGGGAGGAGCATGACAAAGACTTCCAAGTACTTCCCCGGGCCTCAAACCCCATCGAACACCTGTGGGACCACCTTGATCGCCATATTCACCATATGGATTAAACGTCTATCTAATCTATGGCAATGTGGAATATTAACTGCCAGTGCATTCATTGGGGCCTGATGGACATCTAGTAGCAGAATGGATCAGCTGAGAACATAATATTGAACTCTGCAGTAAGGAATAATTATATATTTTTTGTTATCAAGTTATTATTAATGAAAAACCAACCACAGTGACGGTTTAAGCCGTGCGCGCATAGTTCTCCCTTTTCTCAGCTGGTGCGCGTGTATGTGCAAGGCTCAGGATGATTGACAGGCAATGTTATCTCCCTAACTGAAGGGGCATCCATACAATTGATCGGTGTATACAGGTGCTCTTGATCTTTCTATATATAGCACTCCAGTGAACTCCACATCAGATCATGGCATTGAATTTTCGAGCCTAAAAACGTACGAAATTAACTAAATAGAGAAAAAATCGTTACATCAGTAGGAAGACTTGTCGCTGTCTGTCCTCGGTCCAGTGCAATGTTTTGTATCTACTTGTGAATGTAGGAATACAACATGTTTTCCTAAATTCATTAAAGGAATATTGTAATCATTCATTTTGCAGATATTTAAAGGACCACCATTTGGCCATGAAATAAAAAGAGTTTTGCTTCAGGGGAAGAAAGCTATGGCAAGCTTGGACAAGCTAATAGAACATAAAGATATTACACTATCAACAAAGGTCCGCATAGTCAGAACTCTGGTATTCCCAGTAGTAACATATGGATGTGAGAGCTGGACCATAAAGAAAGCTGAGCGCCCTAGAATTGACACCTTTGAATTGTGGTGTTGGAGAAAACTGCTTAGAGTTCCTTGGACTGCAAGAAGATCAGTACTTCAGAAAAATCAAGACAAACTGTTCACTGGAAGGTTTGATCATGAGGCTGAAGCTCAAATATTTTGGCCATGTCATGAGATGGCAGGATTCAGAAGACTCTGATGCTGGGAAAGATTGAAGGTTGGGACGGCAGAGGAGGAGATGGATACATGAGATCATTGATTGGGCTCAGCGGAGCAGTGGCTGACTGATGTGCCTGGCGTGCTGTGGTACATAAGGTCACAGAGAGTCGTACACAACTGAACGACAAAGCAACACCAACAAAAGACCACCATAAAAGAAGGCAGAAAAGAAACAGGAAAGCGTTTTGGGCATGTTCTCCATCCCCTGCATACCGAATAGGGGTGGAGGGAAGTAGCTTTGCTAGTCACTGATACACTAAAGTTCAAGTGTAAGTTTAAAAGCTAACCCAGTGGTTCCCAAACCTCTCCTCAAGGGTCCCCAGTCAGGCCAGATTTTCGAATCAAATCAAAACCCTGGCCTGTCTGGGGAGCTTTGAGGAGAAGTTTGGGAACCACTGAGCTAACCCCTAAGCTACATTGAATTTAAGAACCCTAACCCCAAAGATAAATAGAATTTCTATCTCTTTAAATAATGTTATTACCAAACATTTAATAATTAACAAATGAAACCCTATTGTGTGACCACTACACTGCCCAGTTCTTTCCTGTTTCACCTCTGCCAGCAGTGGCGTCCAGCAGCCACTAGGTGGGGCGACAGTGGCACTCTGAGACTTTGTTCAATTTGTTCTTAGAATGAGGACTAGACTTATGGTTTAGGGTTAGGGTTTAGAGTTAGGGTTCATGGTTAGGGTAGGGTTACGCATAGCCTACCACTATTTTACTATGTACAGCTTATGATTTGCCACTACCCTAGCCCTAATCCCTAACCCATAAACTTGACCCGCAGAGCAAATTGAACAAAGTCTCGCCAAGCCAACGTTGCACCACCTAGTGGCTGCTGTACAACACTGCTGGCGGGCATGAAACAGGAAATGTCTTAGTGCCCTTTAATGGAATATTGTGTACCACAGAACAGTGCTGACCATTTTTAAGCACCAGATGTTGAATTTTAATTTAGAATGAGATTTTCTAGAAATATAAAATATATATTTAAGAGATTTGTCTATATTATCCAGTTGTTTAACTTGGCATTTGCAACCATGCAACAAAACAACTTTTCTTTTCATCTCTAAGCAGATGCTTTTCTCCTTATTCCAACCCACAGTGTAAAATTATTTCTGAGAACATAATGCCAACAAAATCTTTGTCCCCAAACAGAAAATAAATCACCTCAAATCCTAAGTGTTCTGTATCATGTAGCTTTAGATAAGGTAATTGATAAGAAATGTTAAAGCAGGGCAGTGGCCCTGTTGATAAGCTATGCACGGTGCCTACGATAATTTTATGACATTGCCATTAAAAAATAAGAGGTCACATCACCCTGACGCCAAGCAGGGTTTAACCTGGTCAGTACTTGGATGGGAGACCACCTAGGAATACCAGGAGCTGTATGCTGTGGCACACTGGAGGAATAACTGGCAACCCACTTCAGTATCTCTGCCATTAATACTGAGTCCCTGACTGGACTCAAACCCAGGTGGCAGCACTGAATCCTAACCACTGGACCACCAGGGAACCCTCCTAAAAAAAATATTGATCGCAATGAAATATTTATACTTGTTTACATTTCCAAAAATAAATATTAAATGTGAAATGTGAAAATTAAAATGTGAAAATACACAAATATAACAAAATATATAATTTTTAAAAACAGCACTTAACACAATACAAATACAACAAAACTCATGATGATATTTGTTAAATAAATGAAAGCTAAAATAAAATAAATAACATATACACAAATATCCTTGTTTCAAATGTTGGAAAATTCCCCTTTTTTGTTAATTTTGAAAATGTCTCGAGTTAGTGATAAGCCATTGTTATGGCATACAACCTTCATATTTCCATTGGAAAAATAAAATAAAAAAGGAGCATTCTAAAATATAATGAAATATAAACAAATATTGTAAATATAATACTAAAAAAATGTAATAAAATGCAAAAATATATAATAATGATGATAATAAAAAATATACATCTTTGTATAGTAAATTTCCTTGAAATATATCAATGCAATGTGAATTTTTATTTATACCCAAGTATGGTCATTGTAGCAATTAATCATGTACGACATGGAAGGACATGTCAGTGACTGGAGTATTTATTATTTTTCCCAATAATATACACCAGCAGGAAAGCTACTCATCCCATCCCCCTGAAAATT